>OZ010792.1:289123835-289702739 GCA_963932465.1 Maratus speciosus | reverse complement strand
TTTTCCATGAAATTTTTAAAACATATATGTCATGTTAATCTGTATAAACTGAACCTAAAATTTCCTTTTTATTGTTCAAAAAAATATTTTTTTAGGATATTATACTGTTGAAATTGTCAAAATTTTGGATTACCTAAATACAACTTTGCAATAAAAATTTAAAAATACTTTAAATGCAAGTTTATTTAAGTTCAGGGTAATTATTAAAATTTGAAGTATAAGTAGGCACTAAAATTTTCATTCAAGTTGCAATATTCATTTTGTAATCCTGCGCATAAGATGTTATGCTAATTTTCTGCTTGACCAATGTGTAACAGTTTCGACCCCCCTTATAAATACAATTCTGCATCTTGCAATTTTCTAAATACCTGAAATGAAAGAACATACTTATATATCTTTCATACAAATAAAAATTGTGTTTTAAAATTACATTTTATTCCTTTCCGACGCAGTGTTCCCAGGTCGAGATACCTATTTTTTATTCCAAACTTACGAACGGCACAAAGAATATCATAGTAAAATTTTGCTTTTACAATGAACATTTAAAGTGATATCCTTTTAATTTCTAAAAAAGTCGTTTGTAAATTCCGGTGTCAGTCAATCATTTGATTATTTTACAAGAAAAATTGCCTGTGCCGGAAAGGGTTAAAACATTAAATGTTGAAAATGGTCTTTTTTTTTCATTTTTTTCCAATTTTAAGAGTCCTGAGACCCCTTAAATTAATCTGTTTTTAAACAATTTGACTTTTATTGCTTTTATACTGCTACTGGACATTACATTACAAATATCATCAATACATAATCATTAAAAGTTGTTAATTAGGCATAAAGTACGCCGCCCCTGTCATTATGTATATCAGAACTGTCCGTATCTTTAAGAATTAATATCTCGGCTAATTACTGACGATTGCTTTCGAAAATCATTATCAACAATGCTTTTATACTTCTGCTATGATACGTACCTCGAGCGCTGCTCAACACGTTTGCTAAATTCCCGTAAATTGAAATTTGTGTGTAAAAGAAAAATGCGATTTTCTGAAAACTATGTGACCTACGGTAATCGCTATAATTTTCCTTCAAGGTTTAAATTAACGTCTACCACCTCTAATTTTTTTCATAATTTTAGTTTCAGTAGATTCGGAATTAGATGGAGGAACATATTTTTGCTCTACATTTTCGGCGATATCTTTGAAAATATAATACCTAAAAATAAAAGGAATGTATTTTTGAGTTCAGCGTTGCGAAAGCTTTCACGCGATACCCCCACACGGTACACAAAGAAAAGAGATTTTTTCAAGTAGCTTAATTAGCCCCTCTACATTTTTACTAAATATGTTTATGATTGTTTAATAATCTGAAAATATGTGGGTCAATAGTGTTTATTACTTCCCCTAATTTGAAATTTCCAGGTTCCATAGCTTACGAGTAAACTGGCTGTGACAGACAGACGGACACAGGACGGATCTTATAATGGTTTCGTTTTTACTTTTTAAGTACGGAACCCTAAAAATGAATAAATAAATATTGTAAAATATTTTTAATGTACTGCTGGCTTAAAAATTAAATTTTACTCACCAAATTGTACTAGAAAAAAGACAGAAATAACCACTAGACTGTATATTCCGTTTAATTCTCAAGTTATGTAAACAATAAGATTTCTGTCGTCTTCATACTTCAGTTGTATTATACCCTGAAATTTATAACCCTGAGAAGCATATTAATTTGTGCTTTTGACATCATATTTTTCTCTTTTGGGAAACCATACCTTGGGATACCAAGCGGGAACACTGTAAAAATAACCACTGTAAATTTGCCAGAACAAACTCGATCACAGTGAATGTGCTGTATTTTTCATTGGTTTCCTGACTATATTAACATGGAAAATACAGTACACTGTTAAAAATCTACAGCATTTGCTGCATCGTCACTCCACCACTTGTATAGAAAACGGTTACTTGGCTATATTATGGAGCATTCTCGTTGGTCAGAAAAGAGATATTCTATAATAGTGGCGGAGTGACTATGCAGCAAATGCTGCAGATTTTTAACAGTTTAGTTACGTAAAATGAACAGCACAATGTGCTGGCAATTTGGACGCATTTTTTTACAGCACAAACTGCTGGCGTCCAAATTGCCAGCACATTGTGCTGTTAATTTTACGCAACTACTGTATTTTCCATGTTAATATAGTCAGGAAACCAAAGAAAGATACAGCGCATTCACTGTGATTGAGTTTGTGCGCGAGATGAACAGTACTTTGTACTGTAAAAATGTCGTTTTTTTTTTTTACAGAGGTCAATAGGTCAATTAGTTTAAGAATGATAAGGGTATGAAATATTGAATTTCTAATGTTAAATTGATTTTGTAATTATTGCATAACAGATTGCAATCGGGTAGTTACTTAAGGAAGTAGGATGCATATTAATACATATTTTGATTCCGTAATCATATCTGAACAACATGCAAAAAACCGCATTAAAAAATTCCCACTTTTTTACTAATTATGGCTGTTTTATTAAGACTAAATATTAAGACTACATAGGATAATTAAACTTTGCATTGCGTTTATTCAAAACGATGAATTTTGAAACTGCGCGCAGTGTTACTAAAAAACTATGTATGGCAATCATAAAACTTTTCACCACATATTCATTACTGTATTATCCACAACTTAAAAACCAGAAAAAGGTAAGATTTTATTTTATTTTTTATTTTTTACTTTGAAAATATTTTTCAAAAAGTGAAAATTTTTAATTTTTTGTTATTTTTTTAATTTAATCAATATTTTTTTTACAAATATTCTGGTTTTAGTATAAAGGTAACAGTATTATGTATTTATTTGCACCAAAATTTCCTCTTTATATGCGTATTTTCAGATTTTATCATGCGCGCGAGATTTTTTTCTCTCATTATCATATATATTTAAATTTATGATTTCAATATTTATTTATGAATTTACAAGTACATATATATTTTTATATATAAATATAAATATGAGCTTTATATTTAAATGAAGTTTGATGTATATTTTTGACTTATTACACAAGTTTTGAAGCTTGGAACAAAGTGGTATTTTTTCCTTTTTCGACGTGTTCAAAGGTATCCTACCCCCTTAAGATTAACTTAAGGAGGACTTAATGCAATATGCTGTAATTCTTTATTTGCATATTTGAATAATTTAGAGAACAATTTCTGTAAGAAAAAAAAAAAAATTATATATTTTTTTCTCAAATATGTTTTTCAAAATTAATTTTCGAAATAAATATGAATTGTATCCCATAATTTTGTATAGTGAAATCGATTTCTAAAAATTTCAAAAATACATAAATTTCGTTCAAACCGCTTCAGTGTACTATGTACAATTGCATGCTTTTTATTGAATATAAAAATAATGTGCGAAAGATTATATACCCACCCTGTAATATAAATTGGTTGATTGAATATCAAAAGGGCAATTAATGACTATTTTAATCCAACACACACATACAAAAAATAAAAGTTTATAAAAAATAATTCCTCATATCATTGAGAATCAAACGAAGCAACAAATATTTTTTATACATGTAAATCTTCGTTATCAATTCAATCAATGAAAATTAAAATATTTTCCAATGGCTTTTATCATAATTATGTCCTGGAGTAAAATAATTCAAACTATATATTCTGCATCGAAACTAGGGAATTTTACTTTTAAAATTTCTGATTATGTTCTGAACAAGAAGTAATAATATCCTGAAGGTAATTTTAATTAATTATCTGGATAAATATTTGTACTTTCTTTATCGAAAAATTGAACATAAATGAAAAAAAAAAAAATGTCAAATCCGTGTTTTGATGTTCAAGGGATTTATTTCTTGTTTACAAAGTTTAGTAAAATAAAAGCGCAATCTGAAAATACATCTTCGCGGTAATTTTTAGTGGTTAGTAAAATGATCAAGTAGTTGATCAGTTGTACAGCTTGTTATTTTATTGTTCTATCCCAGAGGAAAAACTGATCACTTCCAATAATTTACGCTGCGAATAATAGTATTGAAATAACTTTTTTTTACAATCAATGTGTATGCAGAAATAACTTTCTTATAATTTCTATCAAGAGTCATCTATCTTACTTATCATAGGCATAATGTTAATTAAAATTTTCATAAAATGTTTCATGATAAATATTGCAAAATTACGAAAAAACATAAAATAAACTTTGAAATTATGTTCAAACAAAAAAAAAATAACGTTTATTTTTAAATTGGGAAAAATTAGTTCATCAAATGAAAATGATAAAATCAGAATTATGTGACAGACTTCGAAGAAAAATAGGCAAATAATTGTTTTCC
Source organism: Maratus speciosus (assembly GCA_963932465.1). Classification (NCBI taxonomy): domain Eukaryota; kingdom Metazoa; phylum Arthropoda; class Arachnida; order Araneae; family Salticidae; genus Maratus; species Maratus speciosus. Next base: position 289,698,411 of record OZ010792.1, on the reverse strand, counting down.
AGCTTCACCATTTCATCGATAGCCCCTCATCTAATATAGAATTTGCAGAACTCAATTATATGGATATTTGAAGCATTCAGCAATCAGGATTTCTCGAAAATGCCTTTTACTTCAGTCTTTAAACTATTTATTTGTTGTTTTTTCAGATACATGTAAATTGCATTAGAAAACCGAGTTTATATTATCTTTCTAAATTGTGTACTCCACTTAACTATTTAACTAATAATTCTAAATTATGCTTGTTATTATTTTTTCTCCATTAATTCATGAAAAACATTCTTTTTATAAATCTATAACGGGCGAAGAGGGAGGGGATATATTTTACTGGCGGCAAGAATTTTGTGCTGGTTACCAGATTTTATCAATTTTGAAAATCCCTGGTTTTATTACCCAAGAATCAGTCATGATTTCCCCAGCTGAACTTTCAACTCGCTTTTTAGGTGCGTTCGCAGTTATATAAATACATAGCACCTATAGTCGTCGTTCGGTCCTACTGTCTGCCCTTCCGTCCGCATGTAACAGAGAAAAAACTACCCAACCTAATGTTCTGAAATTTTAAATATATAATTTTTGAAAAATTTTGTCTATTTTTTTCAAACTTTATGAAAATCGGATGTATAGTTTAATTACAGGGACAGTCAAAAGCCCAATGGAAACAATTATTTCAAGTGCATTTTAATGATGTTACTGCATTTTAATGATGTTACAGCCTTTCGAACAGAATGAAATTTATATGCACTTATGACGTGCACATAAACATTAGTGTGGGCCGAAAATGCACTTTTGCACAAACTTTCGAAATCGATGAGGCTTGGGGGCGGAAAAGTTGTGTATTGGGTTGCTCAGTAACCAAGTAAAAATTTTTTGAAATCGAACAATATCTTCAGGTGGCGCCGGCGCCTTAAAAATTTGAAATTTTGACTAAAACAGACCTTTTTCTTCTAAAAACACGATTTTTTGCATTTTCGAAATAGATTACGCTCTAGTGCGGAAAAGTTGTGTATTGGGTTGCTCAGTAAACCTGTAAATTTTTTTTGAAATCGAACAATATCTTCAGGTGGCGCCGGCGCCTTAAAAATTTGAAATTTTGACTAAAACAGACCTTTTTTTCTAAAAACACGATTTTTTGCATTTTCGAAATAGATAACGCTCTAGTGCAGAAATGTTTAGTATTGAGTTGCTAAGTAGCCGTGTAAGTTTTTTTTTTAAATCAAACAATATCTTCAGGTGGAGCCTGAGCCTTTAAAATTCGGTTTGTTCAGCAGAAAAAAGGAAACGTCAATAAACACATAAATAATAATTGAATTCATCTTTTACTGCTGTCATGTGTGCCAAGTAAGCAAACAAACATGAAGCAATGCAGCTCTTTGCTTATCTCAGAGGAAATTCACTGAGATAACCCAGAACTCACCACGAGGAGGTGGCTGCATATCGAGTTCCACCCGTGCCCTCCCAACCACCCAACCATATAATGGACACTGAGATTTTATTAAATATTTCACTTTTCTGTTGCCTGATCTACTTGGCCTTTTTTGTATTTCGTCTTGCTTTCAAATGAAGGAATTATTCTTTGTGATTCTAATTTCGCCCTTATAAGGCCATCCCTTTCGATTTGTCCCACCACAGAAGCTGAAGCATCTGTCACTATTTTTATTGCCCTCTCCACTGCTTGGCTGTGGCATGGAAACTCTTTTATTTCTAGTAAAGATATTTTCTCCTTTAGAATATTTCGGAAATCTTCATTGCTGACTGCACGAAGCATTGGTGGCTCCGTAACAACTGATTGGTGCCAATCAATTAGGTCCGTATAATCTTTTGCTTCGAATTTTATTACAGGAACAGTGAACCGCCGGATACCTTCTTGTTTATTTTCCCTGGCTTTTAAAATTCTTCGTATTGCAAGCAGTCGGATGTAATTTCGTTCATCCGTAAGCATCGAAAGAAGAATATTTTCAGGATGCGCAAAAAAAGCATTTCGGCTTATTACGCCATCCACGACAGTCTTCAAGTCATCTGGGAGATAACGTGACAAGCTAATCATCTTCCATAAGTGTCTAGCACCATCTTTGCAATGCGGTTTGGATTTTATATCAAACCACATCGGCACATACACTTTAATTATAAACTCTACTAAGGTTTTCAGTTCTGCTGAAACATTTGTAACTGAAATGTACAGGCGCAAAACTCGACATGCTGCCGTTAGCCAACGGGAGTGCGCTAGCTTTCCTGGTTTTTTCTCTGCTAGGGCAACAGAGCAGTAACCTGATGTTACAGCTTCATAAATTTGCAGCATGTATCGTTGATCTGTACTCAGATCTTTTCGAAGCTCTTCTGATATTGCTACTAACTCTACGACATCAACCTTTTTGAAATTGACTACCGGTTTCAGCTCACAGGTTTCGAGATCTTTTCCTATTGGACCAGAAAAGGTTTCAGGACCACTTGTTTGATCGTCTAGCTTTTTTAGAAGATGCCGCAACGGTAACTCATTTGCGTGTAACATGCATATGAGCCATTTAAGAGGTCTACCAACATCTTCTTCTATGAGACGTATAACTCCAGTCTTGCAACCTGTATTAACGGGTGTCCCATCGCAGCCAACTGCCAAAAGATTTTCAGTGTTGATATCATTCTGTAAAAGATATTTAGCGATGCTGCTCTTAATAGATTTTGCAGAACCACTAGCTGGAGAAACATGGCCGATATATTCAGATCCAGGTTCTTGTATTAAAACTACATGTTCTTCAATAACCGTTGTCCTGTGCTTTTTGTTTCCCTTGATTTGATCTGCTAAAGTTTTATCTTTTCGTCCGTCAAAAAAGAGGGCTTGAAGCTCTTCTGGTTTTCCTTTACATTGTAGTTCCCTTCGTTTTCTCTTTCTCTCTCTTCTTATTTTATTTTTATCTGTAACTTTGGAACGATTATTATCAGAAATCATTCCGACATCTTCAAGAACTGCAGAAATAATTTTCGCTGCAGGCCTGTCTCCAATCCCTGCACTATCGCAGGCGAGGGCTGTGGTTGGCAGTTTTATCCTCATCTGGCTGATTACCTTGGTCTCTCTTTTCGTTTTTCTGGAATGGTTCTCTCTGGATCTAGGAGGAGTGTATTCTTCATCATTACGCGTTTCATATTCAAATTCTTCGTTCTCACAATCCTCGAACTCAGGCGACTCGAACATAGACTTTGGTGTTTGGAACTGCTGTTCACTTGTAGCAGCTTTCAACACTGTCTTGGATTGCCTATTTTGCTTTCGGAGCAGCTTCTCAGTTACTTTTAAATCAATGCCCCCGATAATCATTTTTCTGACGGTTCGTTGATCAATCAAAAATGGTTGTTCTAAATGTGGCACTTTTCTATCCTTTTCACAGCAGCATGCTTTAAAGGAATGACATTTGCATGTGGCAATGTCAAAGAGAGTTTTCTCGGCGTCTTCCAAAAATTCCTTTACTTTGTTCCTATAGGATTCCGTAGACTTGTTTTTACTTTTCAGGATATTTTTATACTTAGCATTAGGGCTGGACGATATCAAAAATTTAATATCGCAATATATCAACGAGTTAATATCAATATCGGTGATATATCGCGATAACTACTTTAAAGTGTGAGAGAATAGAAAAATTTCTTATTTCTAAAGACAAATGGTATAGTAGGAATAATTTTATTGCAAATAGCTGTAGAAAGCAAAGAATTAATGTTTTATACCTATTTGCTCACGCAATATTCTTTAAATATATATATATATATATATGCTACAAATAAATACTTTAGAAAAAGGAACCAATATTCGGTATCTATTTGCACTCATATCATTGATTACATAGTGATTTTCTTTAGCTTGTTCTCGATTCTTCCTGTTTTATGTATTATTTAAGAATAACTTTTTAACTATTTAATTTTATCGCGTAAACAGAGAATATTATTTAAAAAAACTTTACTAGATAAACTAAAATGTTCTCAATTTTAAGACGTTGATGATTTTAAAATAATTAAAATAAATGAAAAGCAAAAACTGAAACAGATTTAATGTCATAATTGCATGTACTCGTAATAGTCTTCAGTGAATGACAGATGCAGCAGAAATTTTATTTTTAAATCTTTTTCTAAGAGTATCAATACATTCTTAATAGTTAAAATATTTAGAAAATTTCTCTGTCTTTATACCTTCGTGTTTGTTTATCTATGGATGAATAAAACATTAAAATTTTTAAAATATACATATTCAAATCCCATTTGGAAACAGACCTATGCTAAGTAAAATTCACTTTTTTATAAATATTTTGTAAATAACATCTAGATCCATAACAACATATTTTTCCAGAAAGAAACAAACAAAAAAGAAAAACTTACCATAAAATTTTACTTGATTACGCAAAATACCCGGTTTGATATTTAAATCTGTTTTTTATTTGGAAAGTGCCACTGAATTTAAAGCAAAAAAAAAAAAGAAGAAGAAGAAGAAAAAGAAATGTTGCAAATGAAAAAAATAGAAATAAAATAAAGTTATTGGCTAACAAAAATAAATACATAAACAAACAATCGATATTTTGCATTAGATTTCAAAAAGTTCGAAATCAGAGAGTCTTGGTTAGTTCAAAGAGATCATTGCATTTTAAATTTATGAAAATACTCATAACATTTATTTTAAAAGATTAATAAACAGAAAAATTTAAAACATTAATAATCATATAATTATTTACAAATGAATATACATCTTATAGATACTCACGCCTTGTCCGGATGGGTTTCTAAAAAGCCGTGATGACAGAAAACTCCACCTCCCCCCCCCCCCCTCATTTTAGCGCGAGAACACACTATTCAAATTCTATTCTTTTAAATAGTATAAAAAGGACTCCGCGAAAGTGTCATTAAGTTTGCGGTGCTTAAGTGCAGAGAAAAAAAACTATTGAGTTGCAAGCAAACAAAAAAAGAAAAAGAATGAAAATCAAAATCTTCTTTTCCTTACTGTAAAAAAAAAAAAAAAAAAAAAAAAAAAAATAATAATAATAATAATCAATAAATCCATATCTCCTACGTAAATTGACCGATTTCTTTCAAATTTTCAACTAGTTGAAATAATAGTAAATTAGGCTGTGTAACAAATTTTTATTAAAATTTAATTATTTATTAAAAAGTTACAACGCCTTCCGAAACTTCGAATGAAAAGCAGGAAAGCACCTGCGGTTATTTTCGTTTATTCATCTCGCTCCGAGAAATCGGAAGTCATATGTTTACACAATCAGATCATTATGTTTTGCAAAGCAGAAAGAAACCATGGATAGAGCTTTTATTTGTTTATTTTTTCTTTTTAACTCAAATATCTACTTTAGTTTTATTATTTTTATGTACTATCTTTTTTCAGTATTGTAAACGTGTTTCTGATGCAAATAATTTGCGGGGAAAGAGAGTGGTCAATGTGGATTTTTTTTTTCTTACGTTAAAAAAATTCGCTCTTAAAACATCTGCTTTAATATTATGGTTTTTTAGTATTGAAAACGCGTTCTTGACGTAAATCACACACTGTTTTTTGTATTTTGGGAGAGGAGATGGGGAGGGGGCGGCGGTAGATATATATATACATATTAATTAAAATGAAACGAAATTCGGAATCGCCAAGGTCCAGTGGGTGCTGGATTTCGAATTTTGTACTGTATATTTATGTATAAAAATTCAAGTACAGGATTTTTCAGATTATTTGTGCGTCTGTGCCGGCCATAGAACATGGTATATCAATTTTAGTGATCTTGACCTGATCACTTAAGCAATTATAAGCACATAAACCTATAAAATTTTTAATGTAAATTAAAATGAAAGGAAAATGTGGTTAAAGAAAATCAAAACTTTTGAACAATGAAAAAAGAAAATAGATTTTTAAATTATTACTCTGTAGTTTTTGAAGCAAAAATAAAACTTCAAAATTTCTATTAAAAATATATTATATAACTATTATTTTTACCAAAAAAGAGAGAGAGAGAGAGAGAAAAAAAGTAAAGTAAGGGAAACTATCAATTCGACGTATACTGAAAAAAAGTTCAAACCCGACCCAGTCTTCAAATTAGATTCTTGCATCGTCTCAGGTTACCCGATTTTACCCGAACCCGATCCGACACGCGGTTCGTGTTGACCAACCATTTTAAAAGAAAGTCAGGAATATATTTTATGAAAAAAACTATATATTTGAGCATTAATGGTATATGTATTCAATTTTGTACTAAAAAGATAAATTTGATATTACAGGATAATTCTTTTTTATATTGTATTAAAATATGAATTTATTATCTTCCACTTCGAGTTTGTGATGAAGTGTGCCGGGTGTCGGTCGGGTTGACTTTAAGCAGAGTTTTCGGGTTTGGCTCTGGTAAGACGCGACCCGTGCCGCACTACACCCTGAGTGAGCAGAAAAAAAGGCCGACCCAGCCTGCATGTCCAGAGCAAAAAGCAAACACGGCTTCAGTCTAATGACACGAAATTAATCCAAGCGTTCCAGCCCGGTTTGCAGACATCCAGTATAATGGCATTTAATAATATTACATTTATAGACTTTAAAAATAAGGCCCGGATGTAGTAATATTTTTTATTTTATTGTTCTTTTTTGACTTTTTGCTCATTTATGTCATTTTTTAAAACAGGATTTTTTTTTGTCTTATTTAAAATTAGATAAATTATATAATTAAAAAAAAAATCAGAAATATATTTTCATTGAAAAAATTACAACTGAAATTCGTCTAACTAATTTCCACGCCCGTGTGAATATTATCAATAAAATCAATCAGTAAAGTAAATCATATAAATAAAGTAAATCAGTAAAATAAAGTAAATCAATTCTTACCTTGAATTTAGTCCATCATATTGTAGAGGATAATTATATCTAAGATGACTCCATAAATTAGAAGTAGCTTTTGCAGATACCGGTCGAACGCATATACTGCATACTGCAATTTTTTCATTTATTACTTCACCATTTTCATTACCTGGGCATCCAAAATATTGCCACACGTTACTCTTACCCTCTTTTTTTGAAATCACTTGATTATAATTCGGGCAATTTACCTGACACCGTACGTTCATCTTCCTATAAAATATAAAATCACTACTGATAACTCGCTCGAGACGACCATACAAACGAGCATTGAATGAAGCCTATAGACAATTATTGACTTAACATTGAACAGATGTTCTAGCTCATGTCATTGGCCAGGACGTATCAAAGACTTGATATGTACTGATATGTCTAGACCAATAGTAGCAGCGAAGTTCAATCAACGACGATTAAAACATTATTCAGTAACGAACGGGCATATGTATGTTGATATATTAGAATATGAATTATTCTGTGTCTGGGATATCAACGAAAGACAGATTATCGCGGGAGGGGAGTTTAGAATAAAGCGGGTCTGCGAATAAATACATCTATCGGATGAGAGAAAGGATTGAAGTCATTGGCCAGGGCTTATCAAAGACTTGATATGTTCTAATATGTCTAAACCAATAGTAGCAGCGAAATTAAAACAACGACGATTAAACCATTATTCAGTAACGAACGGACATATGCATGTTGATATATTAGAATATGAATTAGTCTGGGTCTGGGATATCAACGAAAGACAGATTATCACGGGAGGGAATTTAGAATAAAGCGGGGCTGCGAATAATTGCATCTATCGGATGAGAGAAAGGATTGAAGAAGTTATTGGTTACGCAATATTCGGCGCTTTTTCTTCTTACGGTTCGAAGTCGTGGTGCGGAAAAAAATGTTATTGGGATATATAAGTAGAGCCAGAGATTAGATATCGCTATTGGGATATATCGTTAGAGTCAGAGCTTACATATTGTTATTGCGATAGTTAAAAAATATCAATATTTGACCGATATATTGATAATTAATCCAGCCCTACTTAGCATGATATGATTTAAGGATGCGCACAATTCTGCAATGAGAAATAGTAGGAATCGAGGACTTCTTCCACAAATCAGCTACCCTCTCAGCAACAACATTGGCAATGTCAGTAAAAGCTGGATCTTTGCCGTGATTTGAAGATTTCACTTGTTCTCTTATAAGGAAGTAAAATTTCATAACTTGACTGTAAGTTGGTAAGACGTTAGGTTTCAGCTCTTCTGGCAAACCAAAAATAAAACAATCTGTAACTTTTCTAGTTGAATGACAACCGGCCATTGTGACAAGAGTATAACTATAACTAACTGGTTAATGACATTTAAATATCTAAAGAGACTGCTCTTCGATGAACAAACGACATAAAGTAAGCTTATTGATTGCTTCTGTACTAGACTGAACTAAACGATAACTGTGTATTGCATATTATCACACTGACTGTCACGTGGACTGCAGGTGCGAGAGCATTTCATTTAGTAGAAGAATGGGGGTGGAATAGAAAACTGATAAGGAATGTAAGAGACAATCCTGTACCACTGAGGGTCACGTGGACTGTCACGTGGACTGCAGGTGCGAGAGCATTTCATTTAGTAGAAGAAGGGGGGTGAAATAGAAAACCGATAAGGAATTCTCTTTTCATGAAAATATATGTCTGTTTTGAATAAAATCTCCGATTTTAAGGCGCCGGCGACACCTGAAGATATTGTTTGATTTAAAAAAAAATTTACATGTTTACTGAGCAACCCAATACACAACTTTTCCGCACTAGAGCGTAATCTATTTCGAAAATGCAAAAAATCGTGTTTTTAGAAGAAAAAGGTCTGTTTTAGTCAAAATTTCAAATTTTTAAGGCGCCGGCGCCACCTGAAGATATTGTTCGATTTCAAAAAAATTTTACATGTTTACTGAGCAACCCAATACACAACTTTTCCGCACTAGAGCGTAATCTATTTCGAAAATGCCAAAAATCGTGTTTTTAGAAGAAAAAGGTCTGTTTTAGTCAAAATTTCAAATTTTTAAGGCGCCGGCGCCACCTGAAGATATTGTTCGATTTCAAAAAATGTTTACATGGTTACTGAGCAACCCAATACACAACTTTTCCGCCCCCAAGCCTCATCGATTTCGAAAGTTTGTGCAAAAGTGCATTTTCGGCCCACCCTAATAAACATACATACAGTACAATATGCGGTGCAAAAAATATTTATAAAACTAGTTATAATACGAACGCACATCATTTGACGCGTTTGACGTGCAATTTCAAACTTGTTTGCTTTGCTTAGCATTTTCCAAACCTGCTTTGCTCATCAAAGTTGTACCAAGTATATCGCCGCGTTTGACATAGGCACTTTGAAAATCGTTTTAAGGTTGGCATATTTCAGATCTTTGTATGAAGAATAAATAACAGAAGTTGAAGAAACTCATAATATAGATCCCTGTTGTTGAAGATTTTCTTCTTTAGTTGAAATTTTAACTTGTCCAGCATCACCTTTCTTTTTCAGTTATCATATTTCTGTTCAACAACACTTTCCTCATCATTCTGAAGATAAGATCCTTTAAAATGTTTCACAACTTGCTCCTCCCCCAAAGCTTTAAACAGTTATTTCATCCTTTAAAGTTTTAACAGAATTTTTGAAAGAAAGTTCTTCAGAAAAAAAGGTATCTTCATCATTATTCTCGAGGAATGCTTTAAAGAAGGTAGAACCCAAATATTCAGATGTTGTAGGGCGTCGCTTTTGTGTGTCAGAAGACAAATATTGTTTATTTCCTTGGCAATTGCTTGCTTTATCTTTTTTTTTAAATGTCAAGTGACTGCCATCAGCATCAAATATTAGAAGAATATTATTTAAAATGTTTTTATTTTTTTACTTGTTTGGTTTTTAACTAGAACTTTTACTTAATCAATAAAATGTACACTCCTTTAATATACAAGATTAACATTCCACTAACTCAAGTAGAACGAAATTAATTTATAGCAATATTTTCTTTCGCAAGAAATAATCAAAAATGTCAATATATTTAAAATAAATATGTAAATATTAAATATTTTACACTAAAATTCCAATTAAACTCATTCTTATCACTTAACATTTCTAAATTTTAAATGAAGTTTTGAGCCAAACTAATGCCCGATTCCATATCACATAAAAATACCCATCAAACAAAAAACGTTCGAAATATATTTTTCCTAAACTGTAGTTAAGGATGTCCTACAAACGAACACAAAATACATCATTATCAGCAAGCAATCATCATCTATAGAAAATACAGTGTGACTTGAAAAATTCCGGCATTTAGAAATCCGACGACTTAAAAAATCCGGCATCAATGTCATCTTTTTTTTTATTATTATTATTATTTTTTATTTTTTTTACACTTATAACTTATGGGAGAAAGAAAAATAGCAAGATGAATACGTGTATTTTTCCTATTTGAAGTTTGGAAGTTTTATTTATTTATTTATTTATTTATTTATTAAAGGTAGTACGAAGTCTTTTTCAAAATCAGGGAATGTTGCTTCTAAAATAAAGCATTTAAATTTGTCTACGGCAGAAAAAGTGGATTTGATAAGAAAGGTAAAAATGCCTTGTGGAAATGTTGCATGCTGAGTATGGAATCGGATCGTCAACAGTTTATGATATTAAAAAAACAGAAGCTAAAAATGCTGCAATTTAAACAAAAGAAAAATCTTCCAAAGGGTTAACCTTTTACCCGCCGCACCATAAACTACTTCTCAAATTAATTTGAAAATTTTTTTGAGACAATTTAGATTAATTCTATGGTTGTGTGCCAAATTTTGGGATGTTATGTAAAATAGAAGTGAAGTTACAGGTATGTTCCACTTGTGGAACGTTGGCGGTACGAATAACATTTGTGAATTTTGGCTAATTTTTCTTTCCAAATCATAGCAGCACTACACACATATGAAAATAACGAAAATAAGATAATGCAAGAATTTTTTTATATTTTAGGAACATGATAACTAATCAATAATAGCAAAATGTTCATGAAAGGCCTGAAAACATTTTTTATGCGTGCACTTTCCACAGTATTCACATCATTCCTTTATGCTTTTCTGACAAATTGAAAATCTTCCTTGAGTAGTATATGACAAGCAATAGCTATTGAATGTGGTGATAATGTACAGTCGTGGAAAAAAAAAAGTAAACACCCCCTACTAACTCCTCAGCAAATCATCGTAGAAGAAAGTTACTGGTACCGAACGATTGGAAATAAAGTCTACTTTTAAATGATGTATATAAAATGTTCTTAGGGGGTCATCTACATATTAAAACGAAACCAAACTTCATTTTTTTCAATGGCAATGCCCAATTTTAACGAGATATTTCAAATCTTCCGTTCAAACTATGCCTAGACACCAAATGTCAAGTCATTTGAATGATAAGTTTTTGAATTATAAACATTGAAAATTTAGTGCTTCTAATGTTAAATTACATTTTCATATTTTTATTTATATCTCCCGAAATTATGCTCCTAATGTGCTAATTTTTTTTGTAGTAATAATACTAATATACCCAAACATAAATAAACTGAATTTGCAATTTTTATAATTTTATGATATGAATTATGAATTATGAAATTAATATTCGAAAAAATTATGAATTGCAACCTACAATTTTTTTTTGATGGATTTAGATTTATTAAGTCCTGCTTTATGGAAATTCAAAAATTTCACATTTTTATTCCAAGTAGTTTTCAAATTATGCTTAGAAAACGGCAAAATGATGGTTTAAGGGGCCGTCTATGATGGAAGTGAGTAGACATTTTGAAATTTATTCTGCTGTACTGTAATCTAACACGCTTCATTGACTCCTTGAGTGGCGCTTAAGGTGCCTTGATCAAGGAAGGGGCTCTCTCGGTGAACAATCCAGTACGGAACTTCAATTTGGATACAGCCCTTAAAATAAGCTCGTTTTAAAATAATTAATTTCTCGGAAACTTATGGTACGAATTGCATAAAAATTCGTTTTTAGGGTAATTGAAGGGTGTAGAGTTCATTTATGCTGTCAGAATTGGGTACTGCTATTGAAAAAAATGAAGTTTGGATTCGTTTTAATATGTATATGGCCCCCTAAGCAAATTTTATATACATCATTTAAAAGTAGACTTTATTTCCAATCGTTCGGTACCAGTAACTTTCTTCTACGATAATTTGTTGAGGAGTTAGTAGGGGGTGTTTACTTTTTTTTTCCACGACTGTACCTACTTACTGGAGCAGTAGGACATCTTTTTCTCTTTTTCAAAACATCAGATTCAACTTTCATGGAAACAATTGCAATTTCATGACGAAACCTCAAATAGCTTAGGGCTTCAATTGAATGTACTTTATGACAATGCAATCTCCAAGCAGCAACAAAAGTCATATTTACTTCTTTTGGAAACATATTTCACTATTATTTTTTGATCGAAGTACTAAATGATATGTTCCAAGCAAACAATTTAAAAAATCCACAACACCTTTATTCTGATTATGCAATCTAATCATTTGAGGTTGTTTGATTGAAACTTCTCGTTTCAATTTTCGAGAATATCGTGTTGTACTTTGAGTTGGCAATGCTCCTTCCTAATTTTATATAATAATAATAACACTGTTCTCATTCCATCGTACATAAACAACTTTGCCATTACTATGGTAAGCAAAATCTCTTCATTCTTGTTAGCGAAATTATTTTGTACATTTATTAGGCATTTATTCGTTCAAAAATATTTAACAAGTAATCTGACAACAGGTGCAAGAGACATTATATCACAAAATTCATTATTTAATATTACTTGTACGAAAATAATAAAAAAAATATTCGCCTGCGGGAGCCCGGTAAAAATTATCAAAATCCTAAAAAAAAAGTAATGATAAGATCACTTTGTACTCTGAACCGCCAACGTTCCACATGTGGAACATCGGCATTCAAATGAGCATGAAACAAAAAACAAATAAGATAAAACATTCATTTATGCATAAAACTTCATAAAGAACAGTAAGCAATACTATAAACATCATCATAGCACTCACATTTGTGTTCTAAGGTTATAGATAGAGTAAAAAGCACAGCCTACTACATTTACGATTTTTGTCACATTTCAACAAGCTCCAAGTTGGCAACCACAAAAAATTACTAAACAATACTTCATAATCCGTTAAAACATATCTTTAAAAAGGTATATTTAATCCATCAAACAGATTAAACCAAAACTGAAAAAGATACGGCTTTATATAGTGTATGTTCCACTTGTGGAACGTTGGCGGGTAAAAGGTGAGAAAAAACATACATGAAGGAAAATTTTTCATTTTGTATTAGATTTTTTTTTTTTAAGCATAGAAAATTTCAATTAAAGTAGGTTTATTTTTAATAATTATTTTTTATCACATTATTATCACGTAGTTATTAATTAGATTTTGACAAAAGGCACTATTAAGAATATTAGAGGTACTTTTTATATTCTTTCAGAAATCGGCTTAGTCTCGGTCCCGTAGATGCCGGATTTTCGAAGTGATACAGTCTAAATTTTGTCGAAGAGTTTAAAAGGAAAATAAAAAGGACGTTTTGCTTAAAGAGAAAGAATGTTGCATGAGCTACCAAATTCAAATTGAAAACTTTTCTATGGAATATACAGTGTGATTCATAAAGCTTGTCTATGGAATATACAGAGTGAAAACTTGTCTATGGAATATGCAGTGTAATTCATAAATACGCTAAGTCCGACTCTACCCAGCCCGATCCTTCAGGAAAAAGTAAGGCCCAAGACTACCCCGGCCCGTAAATAGAAATGTCTAGGCAAGGCTCGACCCGAGATTTCTGTAACAATTAGGGGTGGGCCTGGCCCGGCCTGATGTCGTGAATGAAAATATGACTCGGTTCAGGGACCGTACACAGTCCGTGGCCTAGCTTTTCCAGAAAAAATGAAGGTAAAATTTTAAACTGGCCTAGCCGGCCGAATATAATTTTTACAGTCTGGGCCGGGCCAATAAAAAATCTGAAGTCGTAAAGGCTAAAATTATGAAAAAAAAAAAAAAAAAAAAAAAAACAAACAAACAAAAAAAAAACTAGAAATCGTCATGTTAGAAAAAGCCTTGTTTAAATCAAATGAGATATTTAAACAGTAGAGAAAGAAGATGGAAATGGCAAAATTTAAACTGAGTCAGAAGTTTAAGCTTCAAGAAGGAGTTACTTTCTCGCCTGCAAACCTTAAAAGTGCATTTAAACATTCTATTACGCGACAGTCTTTTGTTTAAAACTTTAAATGCGTTTTTTTGTATGATGGGATTTTTCACCATTTCTCACCTTTAAATTGTTATAAGGCAAGAATCTTTGAAAGTAAATAGTTCCAACTTGGATAATCTATTTTTCGATAATTTTACATTAATTTTGTTTCGTCAAATTAAAAAATATATATAGATATTTGCTTCTGAAAATATGATTTTTTAAAAATAAGTTGCATAATTTTTTTTAATGTTTATGAAGTATCACATATGATACTTCTGGACCGAAAAAGATATAAACTATATTGTTTGATTTTTTTTTTTTTACATTTTTACTTTTATTCTATATAGATTAATGTTTTTTTGCTTCGGATGAAAACCAATAAATGGCTGCACAGATGCTTATTTATTCATAAAATATGTGTTATTTTCATCTGAGTTTGTAAAATGCATTCCGGACAGGGTGTCCAAGAAAGTAGGAAATCTTCATAATTATTTAACTTAAACACTTTACAATTAAAAAAATGAATATTTGTAGAACTTTTATTTAAATAAAGGCCTTCAGTTTGTTACTCAGTATTTATGTTATTTATAATTAAACTGATATTTTAAGTGTGTTAGTAATTTTAAATCCTTATTTGTGAACCTAAATTATCAGCCTCTTAAAGTATAGATTTCAGAAAAATGGCTCCTTCTATCATCTATGATGTCTTTTTGTTTGTGCAAAATCAATGATAGTGTATTCGCAGTGTTATTTTACCTACGAATCTGAAAAGGGAACATATAATACAAATGGAAATTTCATTCCGAACGCTTATAACTCACGTTATGTGAAACAGATTTTTTATGAGATTTTCAGAGAGGTAATTTTTAGTGTATAACACATCGTCCTAGTACTTTTAAAGTATTCTGGAAGTGAAAATGTTTCGTAATCTATGCTTCATGCATGAGTTTTCGAACTTATTCTCCCTTGTTTCGTCCTAGAACACAACATATGTTCAACAGATTGTTTTTTTAAATTTACACATCTTACCCTTTTCGACCAAATATTAAAAACACACTATAGTACAACGTAGAAAAAACTTTTACAAAAACGAAATAAAATAAATCCAAATCCTTCATTTACGAAGATAGTGGCGTGACAGTTAAAACCTTTGGATATATTTTTAAGCGATTCTTTTCTGGTCAGGGATGTTCGCTTTAAAATTTAATTAGTTCAAATTTTAATCTATACAAACTCTACGATTACAAAAACAAGGTGCTTTCCATTCTACGTTATTGCTGTGATTACAAAATGCATAGACTCGCGAATATACTGAAAGCATGTCCCTACGGTTCCTCTGTATGGGGTCCAGTAATGCGTCCTACAGATGAAGATATTCTTGCAACTTTGTGCATTTAAAATTTCAGATGAAAATGTCAAAAGATTTCTGATTAATTTTTCCTTCACTTTGATTGGGAAAATAACTGATAACTTCTCATTGTAAATATATCGTATAATTCCGGATAAAATAAAACATCTGTTTTAAGTACAAATAAGTGCTTCTAATAATAGGAACATCTATCTTCTGGTTTTTCGGCAACTTCTCTTTGATTGAGTGAAATTTGAAACCGAAAGTTTCCTAAGTTACACCTAACTTTCATAACTTTTTTCTTATTTAAATTTACTAGAATAAAAAATAAATTTAAAGGAAAAGTGCCCTGTTAAACTGATGGGATTGAGTTCACCGGCTATCCACACTAATTATATATCACACTCTTATTACAAAGAAACACCCTCTAAAAATAAAGAAATCAAAAACAAAAAAGCGAAATTAAGGGGGGGGGGCGTTAGCTCCCCATTTCCGTCCGTTTAAACTTAATCAATGATCCCCGAAAACTAATCAGCTAAGTTTCTTATCAGAATGAACTTTTTTACAAAATTTGGAGCACATCGGATATTTCTACCAAGAGTTATCGCGTTACGTACATACATACGTACGTATATACAGAAACTGTAGATACATTAACTCGCAGGCTTTGATAGCCTGTGAGCTAAAAAACTACATTGCGTTTTATTAATCGCGGCAGGATTTCTTTTTGTAACTACTGAACACGATATGTTCTCAATTATGAAAATATAATTAATAATCTGTGGAACACATCAAGCTTCAATGTAGTGAAAATAATTGAAAAAAAACCCCTAAAAAACACTTATTAATATTTTCGATTTCAAATTTAGTGAAGATACAAATGTTTAACAGAAAAACTGCAAAAAAAAAATACAGCATCTTATTAAGATAAAATATATCTAGTGATTATATTTACAATTGACGTAAAAATCTATTTAGAGCCGTTTTGATGGTTAGGCGCTATTTAATGTCTAAAGCAGGGTGGCGAGTGGTCAGGGAAAAACACGGTCAAAAAAAGTAGAAACTACCAGTATTTTCTTCTTGAAAATACTTCAAATAGTATAAAGGGATTAAAGAAGCCGAATTTCTCTTTAACAAAATACTGGTATTTAACACCTTTTTTGACTGAGTTTTTCCCTGACCACTCGCCACCCTGTAAAGTGTATTTCGATTTAAATTAAATTTATTGTACAAGAAGTCAAAATAGTGGTATAAACTTATTTTATCATAAGAAAGTTTAGGGATTTTATTTTCTCGAATTTTACAAATAAGTATATGAATATTTAATATATTGGGAATATTTTACAATATACTAAGATTATACATGTTTATGATATAATTATATATACATAAGTACATGTTTAAATCTTTTATTGTTAATAAATTTAATTAAAAAGTATTCTTATATGATTATTTTGAAATATCGATTTACCTGCCACTTGTCATTTTGATAAACTTCCCACTGTTAAGTAAAAGAAATTATACAAAAAAAAAATAAATAAATAATAAAAAAACTTATTAATAATTGGTATTTTATATTCTACTGTTTCTAAGACAATTTAATTATAAAGATACATTTCATTTAATTAAGATGTAATTTTGTTAGCACAAATTTTTTCCCTCATTTGATGCAATTAATCTGTAATTGTGTTAACACATTTTTTTTCTTCAATTGATGTAATTAAGCTGTAATTTTGTTAACATATTTTTTTTTCTTTATTGATTTAATAAGGCTGTCATTGCGTTTACACACTATTATTTTTTTTCTTCAAGTTTTGAATTTAAAACAAAAGACGAATATTTAACTGAGTTTCTATTACAATATTTTCTGTAACAACATATTTTGTAGATTAATAGTGGTTTTTTTTTCCTTTACATTTTTTGTAATAGAAACAAAAGCTCATTAATTCGTAATCGGATTTCAAAATCAATTTATATTCATTTAAGGGGATCAGGGACACAAAAATCTTCAAACTTTCTTAATACATATTATTTCATAAAAATTCCTCTGATTTTTCCTGCTTAAAATGACATTTAAATCATGTTTCTATCTGAATTAGAACAAAAAATATTAATTTTTTCGTTTTGGTTTGTTTTCAAAATCTAGCTTTCAAGCAATGGCTGTCATGGAAACGACTTCTTGTAAAACTGCGTTTTTCTTCATGATAAGTTTTTTCACCATTTCTCATATTTAAATTTTGATAACACGAGAACCGTTAACGATACAGGGTTCAAACTTCGAACATATCTTTTTCAATTGTTTTACTTTAATTTTGATTTAGCATATTTGAAAAAAATACTTTTGAAAATATGATTTTTTTTAAGTTGCACCACTTTTTTGAAAATTTTTCGTTGAATATTTTAATTTTTTTTTATAAATTAATATTTAAAAAAACGCTGAATCAAAATTAAAACTTATATATATCTGTTTATTAAAATGAAAAAAAAATGAAATCTATAAATAATATTTCGAGTTATAACGATTTTAAATTAACCCAAATTTTTAATAAATTTTAAAATTAAATTAAAAAAAAATTCTGAGAAGTTCTATGATGTGATTTTGTTTACAAATGATAAGGTTAACCATCACAAAAAAATTCAGAATTTTAACACACACACACACACACACAAAAAAAAAAAATTAAAATGTGTCCCGGACCCCCTTAAAGAGATAGTGCAGAAATGCGTTTTGAAATATTAGTTGTGTTTGCCTGGTTCGGATTGCAATTTTCTCTAGTAGTAATAAATCGTTAGAATATTGAAATGTCTCCGAATGATCGTGGAAAGCGCTCCAAATTCATTAAGCATTTCCATTTGAAACACCTTCTTTGTCAAATAAAGTGTCATTTAGTAAGTATATCCTTGAAACTCGGAGAAATCCTTTTAAGGTTTGTAATCTTGCGCCTATGTAGATAGAGTATTATATAGAGTAATTCCAGTATTTATGCCGCACTTTTTTTTTTGAATTTGTGTATAAGGTCCCATGGTGGACATAAAAAAAAAAAAAAATCATGCTGTGCTATTTAATGTTAAATATACAACGCGTGTAGTGCATCAAAAAAATTCAAAACAAATTATTAATATTTTTAAAAAAAATTCTAAAACATTACACTGCGGTGCGTCACCCATACATTCAGGCTGAGACGCCGCACTTGTGCGGTAGTTATGCCGCCGCTTGTAATAAGAACAGAATGAAATTATAAATAAAAATATTAAAAAAAAAATATTCATATCTGGACTATAATTAACGATGTAATAACAAAATGAAACTAAATGAGTACAATGAAACAACGTAACATCAATGCATTAGAAAGGGAAAAGAAAAAAGTAAAATTGTGTTTACATAATTTATTTGTTAACCCTTTCGGGACCGGTGGCTTTTACACAAATTTTATTCGGTTGATACCACTTTTTAAAAGAAGTTACCTTTACTTAAATAATCATGAAAATGTTCTAATTAAACAAAACAAATATTACTTTTCTTTTTCACTGGTGCCAGGAACAAATTTTGTAAGCTCTTTATGAAGGTGCTTATATGCACCTTGTTATGTATTGAAAAATACTTTTATGCTACCGGAGTGGCAATAGGCCGCACGCACGGTATATGTCAATATACTCGATTGTCACTGCTTGATAGCTATGTTTCTGGCTTGTATACTAATATAATAAATAGGTTTAAGTTGCATTAGTATTAACTATTTATGTCTCGGTTAATACTTAATAATTGGCGACTGGGTAAAAGTATTCAACTACGCTAATAGTATTCAGGGAACTGCCAAAATTGCTGAAGATTGGAGCTACGCTTATGTTTTAAGCCTAACTGAGGAAACGCTTACCGACGCATCAGAACTGTGAGTATTATATACATTTTGCTAATTTCTAATAAAGAACTTTTGTTTCCCTCAACATTATTTTGTGAAGAGATGACTACTTTCGGCAGCTTGGAACCTTTCGACGTATCGGAACCGTCAGCGTGGGATGCTTACCATGAACGCTTGGAATGCTTTTTAGAAGCAAACAATATCACTGAACCAACAAAAAAAGGGTAATATTTTTGAGTATGTGCGGGGCAAAGACATACGCAACGATCCGTTCTCTCGTGTCCCCAACAAACCCTATCACTAAGCTTTATGACGAGCTAATAAACCTTGTTAAGGCACATTTCTTGCCGAAACCTTCCGAGATCTTCCAGCGATTTTTATTTTATCGACGGAATCAACAGTCGGAAGAAAGTGTAAGTGCATTCATTGCAGAATTACGGAAGCTATCCGAGCACTGTAATTTCGACATGTCGTTAGATGTCATGCTCCGAGATAGGTTGGTGTGCGGTATGAGAGATGAAGCTCTCCAACGACGTTTACTCGCCGAAACATCGTTGACGTTTGCTCAAGCACTAGATAAGGCTTTAGCAGCAGAAATGGCTAATTCTCATGTAAAAGAGATTAGAGGATCTGGAACTGTTTCAATTATGCCTCTTGACAAGAGACAAAATCGAAATCAAAGGCATTGTCAGAAAGGAAATTGTGCTGGTTGTGGAGGCAACCATTCAAGAGCACAGTGCAAATTTAAAGATGTTGAATGTCATGCTTGCAAAAAGAAGGGCCACATTCAAAGAGTCTGTCGGGAAACTGTACATGAACAGAATTTACAAGACAGTGACTCTGATTCCTTTGACGCAGGGAGTTTAGACATCGTCCATGTAAAAGTTGTGTGCCTCAACAGTGTGGAAACACTAAACATGAAATCAACCGTCCTGATCAACGGTAGATCATGTGTTATGGAAGTAGATTCAGGAGCAAAAATATCAATCATTGACAAAGGTACTTTGGACCAGTTATATCCTCACAATGCTCCACTGTTGAAAAAGTCTCCTTTCGTTGTCAAAGACTATAATAAACAACCAGTAGAAATCTTGGGTCAGTGCCAAGTTAGAGTTAAATATGCTTCATACGAGCGGGAACTTCCACTTCAGATTGCTAAGAAGAAACGCCAAGGAATTCTTGGTCTAAATTGGTTAGAACCATTAGGAATAAAGGTAACAGGCATCCATAGAATACAGAATTCTACTTTGGATGATGTCCTGAGTGAATTCTCTAATGTTTTCAAGGAAGAACTGGGAAAGTTTACAGGTACACCTATCAAGTTACATTTGGATCCCTCAGTTCGTCCAATTCAGCTGAAAGCTAGGAATGTACCATTTGCTCTAAGACCCAAGATTGAGAAGGAATTGCAACGATTACAAGACCAAGGAGTTCTTGAACCAGTTAGTTACTCTGATTGGGCAACTCCTGTTGTTCCTGTCCTGAAATCTAATGGAGAGATTAGGTTATGTGGTGACTATAAATGTACAGTCAACAAGGCTTTGGTCACCCATCCATATCCAGTACCGGCAGTAAATCAAATTCTTGCAGATTTAACAGGAAGCCGACTTTTCATAAAGCTTGATTTGTCCCAAGCATATCTGCAGTTAGTCGTGGATGAATCTTCTGCTATGGCACAAACAGTTGTGACACATCGTGGAGCATTCAAGTGTAATCGCCTCCAATTTGACATTTCCACAGCTCCTGGAATATTCCAGCGGTTTATTGAGACATTGCTCGCAAACATACCAGGGGTGTTTCCATACTATGATGATGTCTTGATCAAAGGTTCTACAGAAGAAGAACTAGCCAAGCGATTTCGTGAAGTTCTTGATTCTCTAAGGCTGGGTTACGTTTAAACAAAAATAAATGTATTATTGGAACACCAAAAATTGAATTCTTAGGTTATGAAATCAAGGAGAGAGGTATTAAACCTACAAAGGACAAAATAAAAGCTATTCAAGAAGCTTCTACGCTAACAAAGAGAGAGGAACTCCAAGCATTTTTGGGTCTACTGAACTTTTATCATGTCTTTCTACAAAATAAAGCAACAGTGGCAGAACCTCTTTATCGCTTGCTAGACAAGGGATCAGTGTGGAAATGGAAGAAAAGCCACGAAGAAGCTTTTATAAGGTTAAAAATCTCTTATTAAGTGATTCCCTCCTTGTACATTTCGATGAAAAGAAACCAATCATCCTGACATGTGATGCTTCCCAGTATGGTGTTGGCGCTGTCCTCAGCCACAAATTGTCAGAGGGAGTTGAAGCTCCAGTGGCATTCTATTCAAGAACGATAAACCCAACAGAGCGTCGGTATGCCCAGATAGACAAAGAAGCCTTGGCCATCATTCAAGGGGTTAAGAAGTTTCACAACTACCTTTATGGGTAGAAATTCGAAATAAGAACTGATCACAAGCCTTTATTGGGCCTTCTGACCAGCGATAAATCCACACCAACAATTTTGTCCCCAAGAATGCAGCGGTGGTCCCTAGCTTTAAGCTCATATGATTACCATCTTGTATACAAACCTGGAAAATTGATTTCTAATGTAGATAGACTTAGTCGTCTACCTCATCCACAGATGATTCATCATGGGACATCTTCTAATGAAGTATTACTCCTGGAGGCTCTGGACAAGCCTCCCATCTCAGCCAGAGATATTGCACGGATGACTATGCAAGACCCTATCTTAGCTCGAGTGCTCAACTGGGTTTTGAAAGGGTGGCCCGCTGAAAATCCAGACGGAGATTTCACCCCCTATTTCCAACGGCGACTGGAAATCTCAACCCACAAAGGATGCCTCCTTTGGGGATGCAGGGTCATAATACCCAGGAAGGCACAAGAACACCTATTGGCCACTGTCCACGGTTCACATAAAGACATCGTACGTACAAAGAGCCTCGCAAGAAGTTACATGTGGTGGCCAAAGATGGATAGTCAAATTGAAGACACAGTAAATAGGTGCAATATTTGTCAACAAACACGACATGCACCACCTAAGACACTGCGAACATGGGAATGCCTTAGAAAACCATGATCAAGACTCCACATCGATCATGCTGGGCCTTTTCAGGGATCCCTTTTCCTCATTGTCGTTGATGCATATTCAAAATGGCTAGAGGTTATTAAGGTATCGTCAACAGACTCACCTTGTGCTATTGAAGCTTTGAGGAAGCTTTTTGGCTCACATGGTATTCCTGACACCATAGTCTCAGATAACGGACCTGGCTTCACATCGTCTGAATTTGAACGGTTCCTTATTAGAAACGGAATCCATCATACATTCACAGCTCCCTTCATCAAACGGACAAGCAGAACGGAGGGTGCAGACAACAAAAGATGCACTTCGAAGAATTGTTTCGGGGAATTGGAATACTAGACTTGCATCATTCTTATTAGCACAACATGCTACGCCCAATTCTGCTACCAACGTTTCTCCAGCAGAGCTGCTTATGAACCGCCGTTTGAAAACCTGCCTTGACAGGATCCATCCAGATTTTTCAGAGCCAAATCCTAAGGATCTGTCTAATTTAAGATTCCGGATGTTTGCACCTCTAGACTTGGTATATGCTCGAGGATTCCACCCTCACGACAAATGGGTACCATCTACAGTAATAGAAGTAATTAGCCCCACAATGTATGAGGTTTTAACGGATAAAGGTCCTGTGTGGAAAAGACACATTGACCAACTAAGACGACGCCTGGGCAGTCCTCGACATATGACAGACTCTGATAGTCCTTCAACATATCCATCTAATGTCCCAACACCTTCACCATTGATATCAGAATCAGTAGGAGACAGCGAGAACTCTGAGCCAGCAGGAGGCAACCAGGATCCAGTTCTTCCGACAAAGGACGTGGTTTCAGAGCCTAGGAAAATGGACAGTTTAATTGGAAATGCACCTGCAGTGGTTGGAAAATTGCCTGATGTTGCAAGACCAGCGGTCCTTCCATCGAGACCAGTCAGAGCTAAACATCCACCAACCTGGCTAAAGGACTATGTTACATAGGGGGGAGGAATGTTATGTATTGAAACATACTTTTATGCTACCGGAGTGGCAACAGGCCGCACGCACGATATATGTAAATATACTCGATTGTCACTGCTTGATAGCTATGTTTCTGGCTTGTATACTAATATAATAAATAGGTTTAAGTTGCATTAGTATTAACTATTTATGTCTCGGTTAACACTTAATTCACTTATGGTCCCGAATGGGTTAAGAGACCTGTTTTTTCAACTACAATCTACAGAAAAAGTGTCGAAAAAGCACAGTCTTTATGTAACTACATTTAAACACACGATGCAACGAAGCCAATTACACTTCCTCTTTTTTGGAGTAGTTTTCTAAACATTCCTTGCAAAAAACGTTTGTGTTACGCGTAATCCAATTTTTCATTATTATCATCTTGACTTGCATCTTTCTTGCCCTTTTTACTTTTTATTTCCCCTCTTTTCTCCTTTGGTTTTAGTAAACTTGATAACATGCCTAACATAGTTAGTCTGTGAAAAAAGAAAAGGAAAAGTTAATAACACTTAATCATATGTGCAAAAGAAACTGCGGCATGTATACCTGAATTGCAGTGCGGCATGTATCCCATTTTGCATGGTGAAGACGTCGGCCATCACAGTTACCTGCCATCGCTAAGGAGAATGTCGTAACCATACATACAGTACTCTATACAAAAGCTACACTTAGTTTTGACTTCCAAATCATGCATGCATTTATTAATTAGTGTATGAAAAGCCTTTAAACATAACGTGTTTAAAAGTATGGACACTGAAATCAAGCACTTGCGTCAAATTAAGGATTGTACTTCGACAAGTAAACATCGAAATGGGATTCACGCTATACACTGTTTAAAATAATCTCATTGCGCACCTATACTGTGCATTTGACGACCATCTATGGATAATTACAAGAAATACAAGGGGTGCGCCATCTATCCCGTATGCGGCGACTCTCCCGGAATTACCCTATGAGAAATGATTTGAAATTTTGATGTTTTGTATTATATTTATTTATGAGAAAGAGAAAAACATCCATTTGTTACTTTTTTACAACATTTATCGATTTTTAACACTTTCCAACAAAGTTGAAAAGTGTGTATGAATTCGGTTTGTCTGCCAGTCTGTTCACGCTCGAACTCCCGTAAATATACTCGAATTTTTGGATATATGGTAATGATGTTGAATTGTATGTTTGGTATGCAGTATGAATTGTGTTGCATTATAATTGATTTACAGGCTCGCTCAAAAGAATTCCGTTACATTATGGTCAATGGGGAAAAATCGTTTGCAGTGTGTTTTAATGACATTAAGCAACATAAAATGTATTCAAATTGATATAAATCACTGAATTTCACTGCAAGAGGATAACTATAGAATAGAGCATTCATATCATTTACCGTTCATTTACAGTGATACGCAAAGGCAAAATGTTGTCTTTGAGCAATAACTGCTAAAAGTGCGTTTTCAATTTCCGTATGCGCTTTTAAATGTAACTAACTTTTTGCATGTCACTCGTTGTGTATAAATTCTATACCTCGCATACAGGGATGTACAAAAGAAATCGCTGAAAGGGAATTTTTAACTGTGGTATGAATTTCTTAACTGAATTAAATTTTAGCATGCATGTAGTTTAAATATACAGATCTATATATCTGCATATACACTGCTGCTTAAAGAATTCGGATAAATTTCCAGCTGTCGATGGGAATTTCTGAAATTGTTTTTTCAAGTGTGTTAATGGGTTTTCAAATGGTTAAATTAGGATCTTATTACAATTTATGGCTGAATCGCAAAACAGCCGAGACACTTGGCATCGTTCAATTTGGCGAGGCGATAAATGAATTTTTGTTGTTACCAGTTCGTTTCGTAAATTATTTCCACGCCTACATCGGCTTAATGGGATTGGTTGATTTGTTGTGTATTGGATGGTTACGCCTACCTGAAAGTTTTATCGACAATTAACTCAGCGATGTTTTGACAACTCAACTCCGCATGTGTTGAACGTTTGTGGTGAAGACGAACACATGTTTGGGAAGACGTTTTGTAATTATAAACTTTAAATTACGACAATGCAAAATTTTGTTATTGTTAATATTTTTGCTGTTTTTAGTTGTAAAATTTGAAAGTTAAAATACCTATGTAATTTAGTTTGAAATTGCGAGTATTTGTTCATTTTTTTTTTTGCTGGAGAGTTAAACGAAGTTTACAGGACGACTTGAAATTTACGAAATTATCGCAATTCATCATTTTTTACAGTTGGGTTTCAAGAAAGGAGATGTGTGTTAAGGTATGTTAATAATTTTATGGATTTTTTGTTAGAGTTGTTTATATTAGCCGTTTATTGTATATTTCTCATATATGATGGCCTTACGAGTTTTGTATATTTTGATATTGCTACACAGCGAAAACTGCTGCATTTTGAGATTGCTACACAGGGTGAACTGCTGAATTTTGAGATTGCTGCACAGGAAGAACTGCTTAATTTTGAGATTGCTGACAGGGAGAACTGCTGAATCCAGTGGTGTTTTTTTTCGGTTAATGAACGCGAAGCGTTCATACAATGTTCCCTGGTTGCCGCTTTAACGAGTTTCCTGCATTTTTCAGATTATGTAAAAGTAGGGTGCTGTGATATATATATGTGATATATATATATGTGATATATATATATATATATATATATATACATCAGTGATATATATATATATATATATACATATTTTTTTATGTACGCGAAGCGTTCATACTTCCGTAAATTAGAAATGAATTGTTCAATGTTTACTCTGATATAAGATCGTACTTTAAAATATTAAATGACGCCATGATTTTTTGTGAAAGTTGTTGAGAAATGAAAATTTTAATCATTAAATCCTTACTCTGATTTGAAAAGGTACTTTAAAAATTTCACATTTTTCAATAAATTTATGTTGAAATCGTTTTTTTTTTTTTTTTTTTTTTTTTTTAATCTGATAAATATGAGCTTTCCTGTGTTTTCTAATGCGTCGTTATTTATAAATGTTGTATTTCCCATGATTCCAGGATGATGACGTAGTAAAAAACAGTCTGGAAGCATTCAGGAAAGTAGACCAATCACGTTAGTTTTCAGGTTGCCGCATTTTAAGTTGGCGTATGCGGGGTGTTTGGTGCTTGTCAGAAAAGTCGCCAAATGGGGTGTCTCGGCTATTTTGGGAATCTGCCCAATTTATTAAACTTAAACAACTTATTAAACTGTGAAGTTTTGTTATATTATTCTGAATGTATTGGAAACTGTTCACAATCAATACTTGACGCATGATTTTCTTTTTTCTTGTTAAAATTTATAGTGAAAACTTTTTTCTTATGTTTTTGTCTGTGCTAAAGAAATAAATATTTCGACTTTAAAATAGGAAAACTAAGTCTTACAAGGAGAGGGCCAACCTTGTTAATCACAGATTTTGATTATTTTAATATATGTTGTAGGGTAGAGACCCCTTTGTGTCAGGTTCAACGGATTTTATCCAACGCTCCTTAGTTCTTGAGAAACCAGGGGCTCTAATAATGCTACACAACTTAAATACTTACATAGCAACCGCAATGACAGTTTGGTCGCAACTCAGTTGGTACGGCGCTCGCTGGCTGTTCTGAGTGCCCGGGTTCCATTTGTTTTTCTCATTTTTTGTTTTATAAATATACTTGTAATTATAATTTAATAATTTCAATTACAAATTTTAATATCATACATTAATGTTAACAAACTTAAATTTATCATTTTTTATTTTTAAACTACTATTTCTCATTCTTTAAAGAGGTTTAAAAAGAAATTGAATCTATTATTGAATGATAAAAATTCCAAAATCGTGACAAAAATCTGTTGTGGTGCCATCTAGTTATGATAAAATAAAAGAATATTCAAATAAAATAAAAATAAAAGCAGAAAGAAGATATTGGTGAAAGCAAAATAATTGAAAGCGCAAGCATACGTATTACAAATTTAAAAATCTTTACTATGCAAAAATTCAGTTTTAATTTAATTCTGATGCCAATTTTTAATATAATTATGATTGTTACTTTAAAAATAGAATAAGAGTATAATCGCATTGACTTCCTTTCTTAAAGCAATGCGTAAATGATGCTTCTTTAAAATCACGAATTGACACAATTGCTCAATATCGTTGCATCGATAAAGAATATATGAAATTCATTTTAAAAGTGATTTTTAAAAATTAACAGTTATTTAGTTAAAATCAAAAAATTAAATAGGTTAAAATTATAATAGATATACAATATTATACATTTTAATTGACAATGAGATTATTAATTATACTTACAAGTATATTTATAAAACAAAAAATAAAATACAAACGTAGTACATTCAAATATCGAACTCGGGTCCGCCGATCAGCCGGCAAACACCATACCAACTGAGCTACGACCAACCTGTCATTGTGGTTTCAAAGTAAGTAATTAAGTTGTGTACTATTATTAGACCCCCCCCCCCGGTTTCTCAAGAACTAAGGAGCGTTGGATAAAATCCGTTGAACCTGACACTAAGGGCTCTCTACCCTACAACATATATTGAAATAATGAAAATCTGTGATTAACAAGAAGGGCCCCTCTCCTTGTTAGTTTCCGTAACTCTAAACTCCTTCAATACATTGACTGCCATGGCATACAAATGTGTATGACAAGACTATTTCCCGCAGTACCATATACCATATGAATTCTTGTGTCATCAATATCTTCACTGAAGACAATTTATTGCTATAAAACGGGATTATTCATAATTTATTACCGTGTATTTAAAAAAAGTACCCCGTGGTACTCCAAGCATGTTTAGGGATTTCAGTCTGGCGTTAAACGTGTAAAAATAACTAATATTTGCTATTTTTAAATAAAAAAAAAATGTATAAAATCCGCAATTCGTATACAATTAACAAAAATTGCCAGAATTGCAAAAATTGCCAAATTTCTTATTAGAAAATTTTAAATTCTAATTTCACCTTTTCCTATATGTTTCTCATATGCCTACGAAGTTTCTTTGCTTTTCACTATGCAAAATATTTCTAAAATATATACTTATTTTTGCATTTCAAGTGATGAAATCGTAATGAATTTATTAAACTGAGAATAATTTTATAAAATCCTAAAATTAAATTAAATGTATGCATTAGAAATATTTTGCTTAGTAAAAAGCAAACAAACGTCTTCAGAAAATAGTAATACAGATATAAGAAGTTAAAACATATGACTTTTTAGTTAAAAGTTTGAAAAATATTTATAAATACCCATCCCACGGGTGTAAATTAAGAATTGAGAGTATTCAGATTTCACTAATTTGGACAGGTAACACAAAGATTTTTTTTTTTTTTTACAATTTGACTTATACAGAGAAAAATGAAACTAAAATATGTGTTACACAAACAACTATTAATTTAGACGTTTTTGCTTTCAAAATAGCTTTCAATAACATTAAAAAAATATTTCTAAACCCACACAGATTATAAAGATTCGTAATTGGTGTGTATTAAACAGACAGGAATCTATTTCTCTACACGATCATTATTCAGAATTCACACTAAACAACATAGCATAAAATAAAGTACACTTACACTTGCCTAATCGCAACGAAAATTTCTCTGGGTATTATTTTGTAAGACAAAACGATAATTATTTTTTTAATAAAGGCTCAACTGCGAGTATTACTCCCGCTCAGAGGGTTCTGTACAATAAATATATGAATTATTAACTGTATTATTAAAGAAAATAGATACTAAAATAATAGTAAGACTTTGTAAAAAACTATACAACGTAAGGTTGTGTATCGCTGTATACACAAGAAAAGTATGAATGGGTATACTATAAAAGTTCAAAAAGATATGAAGCCTAATTAATATCAAATATTGCTATGCAGTATAACTCTTTTTTTAATCTTAACTTAATCTGTTTATTATGATTCGGTGCTGACACTAAAAGTAGTGTATGTTTGAATTTCATTTGGCATTTCAAAAAACTAAATTTAGCGCAGTAATAATTATTTTATTTACAGTGTAGATAAAAAAACCCTTACTCAGACTTTAAACTTGGCATTTTGCTAAGTTCGGTTCGAAAGGAGGTCGCATTGCAACGCCGCCTTGGTCCGTACCGCGTTTTTCCACAGAAATTTTTAATTAACTTTTAAAGGCGAGGGAAGCGCATTGAGATAGCCACTCATTGCAAACTAGTCGCGAAACCCATAGTATTTATGTGATTAATTCTAATTAAATTAGTCTGTTTTTAACAATTTGACGTTTATTGCTTTTGTACTGTTACTAGGCATTGCATTACACAAATATATCATTAAAAGTTGTTACCTAGGCTTTAAAAGATGATGATACTTAGAGTACACCTCCTCTGTCATTATGAAAGTTCAAACCTTCCGTGTCTTTAAAGATTAATATCTCGGCTAATTGCCGACAATTTTGTGAGGAAATCATGATCTACCATGCTTTTATACTTCTGCTATGATAGATACTTCCAACGCTCCTAAACACCTTTGCTGAATGCCTGCAAATCAAAATTTATGTGTAAAGGATAAATGCGCTTTTCTCAAAAACTATGTGACCTAAGCTAATCGCTATAATTTTCCTGCAAGGTTTAAGTTAATATTTACTACCTCTAATTTTTTTCATAATTTTAGTTTCAGTAGATTCGGAAATAGATGGGGGGGACATATTTTTGCTCTACATTCTCGACGATATCTCTGAAAATGTAATATCTAAAATTAAAAGAAATGTATTTTAGAGTTCAGCATTACAAAAGCTATCAAACGATACCACACACGATATACAAAGAAAAGAATTTTTTCTTGAAGTTTCTTAATTAACCACTATACATTTTCCATAAATATATTTGTGAATGTTTAATAATCTACAAATATGTGGGTTAATAGTGTTTATTACTTCCCCCAATTTGAAATTTTCACGTTAGTTTACGAGTAAAATAGCTGTGTCAGATAGACACAGGAGTCATCTTATAATGGTTCCGTTTTAACTTTTTAAGTACGGAACCCTAAAAAGAGCCACTTTTTAAAAGATCGAGGTTTTGAGAGAAAAACAAAATACAGCAACTTATAGAACATATTATTTAATAAAAATAACAGCTATGAAACAACTAATCATTACCGAAAATGTGAATTTTTACAAACAATTTTTAGTAGACAAAATTAACTACCAGGCATTATCGATTGAGGAACATTTGTTGTTTAACTGACTATTAACTGAAATTTGGCATCCAATGTAGTTGATTTTTGGTTCCTATTTTCCTCATCGACGAAAAAAAAATTATGTGCTGAAACCTTTGAAATGTTTTTTTTTTTTTTAAGAATTGACATGAAAGTTTCTAGCACTTGCTTTTGTAATTATAGTAAAGTGTACAGCAAATGTTGTTTGGTCAAAAGTTGACTTTGAAAAATGTTACCTGCCAATATCGTTTCTCAGTTTTGATAAAACAAAAAATTCTAAAATCTTAATTATTCATTTCAAAAACTCCTTTAGTTCAGAATATCAAGTTTTCGAATTTTTCAGAAAACTTTCAAATTAATAGTGGAGTTACTGTAGTACGAAAATACCAAAGGACGCGAAATAAGGGTTTAAAGAATATTATGAAATGTGTTTCTATACCAAAAGAAGCGCCTATCAATGAACTTTAAATGATTAGTGTTGAATCATTTTCAATTTTTTGGGAGCCACTATCCGCTTGCATTAAAATTATGTATCAATCCTTATCAACTTGTTCTCTTCTTCGATTTATAAAATTTCAGATCGAGAAGAAGATGTTAAACACGAAATATATTTGTTGAATAAAATATAAAAAAACTACTACTTATTTACTATATTTTTCAAAATCCATTAGAGAATGTGAAATGTTATCTTTTTAAAAAAATATCACCGTGTTCTTTTATATATCAGTAGTTGAAGTAGATATTCGGAATCTAATAGAAAAACTTTTGAAATAAACTGAAACGAGAAATAAATTACGAGAAACATTTGAAACTGGGGTACAGCAAACATATTTAAAATAATTGAATAAAGAATTTCTGCTAGGGTTCTTTCTGTTACTCATTTTATTTTAACGCCAACTTTGAAGAAATCATAGTTAAAAATATGTTGTTAAGTTATCTATTGAGAAATAATACATGCTTTTAACTATTAATACATATTTTTAATGTAGAAATTCGTTTATGAAAACGAAATGTTTATTCAGGTAATAATTGTCTTTTATATTCGAGGATGGAGTATCACAGTTGACGTTTATTCCAACAGAGCGAAAAATGTCCAGAACAGGAATCGAACCTGGATACTTGGCTTGCCGTGCCAATGCCTTACCTGTTAGGCTATCCGGACGATAACATTTTTCGCTCTGTTGGAATAAATGTCAACTGTGATACTCTATCCTCGAATATGATTTAATCCGGTTGGAAAAAAAATATTCGTTCCCTTCATTATTGTCTTTTATATTTACTTTTCAAAGATAAGAAATAATGAAAAAAAAAACATAAAACGCATACAGAAAATACAAAGAACAGAAAAACTGCCAATTTTAGGTCGAAATATTTATTTAGAATAGTGGAAATTTCGACTTTTAATTGAAACGAGGATCCCATTGTGTTTCAGCTCGGAATGCGAGATTACTGCAACTATTTATATTTTTTTATGCTCATATTTGTTTTCTTTAGAAAGGTACTATGTTACATAAGAAGCAACTGCAGATTTTCATTATACATCACTATGTCATAAAATATGATATATGTATGCCACAGAAAATCTTACTTGACATAGTAAAATTTGAAAATGAAAGTCGATTTTGATCATTTTTTTATTTATTAAAGGATTATGCTGCCTTTTCGCTGTAAATTGGGGTATTCTTTGTAGAGATATAATTAACATCATCCTCAGTTTCTGCCTAAAATTTTTAAGATTTCGTTGAATTATTTATCTGATATCTTATTCACCTATAAAAACTCATTCAAATGAATTACGTACATCATGATGAAGTTGAATTATTAAACTGAAGTAAAAGAAAAAGTATTCCCAGATATTTCGCTGTGAATTGTAGCTGTTTAAAGGTAATCTGAAAAATGTTTACGAAGAATGTTTTGTTGCTAATTATTAACGCCTTATTATTCCACGTGGCAGACATATTTTATTTGGCCAATATGGTACACAGAAAAACTTAATCTTTACCCTGTATCAGCATTTTGATGTGCTGTATCAAAACGTTTATTCATTCTGGAGTCAGGATGTTCAGAAATGTTTTAATAATATAATAAAATACACTGGTAGAACTGAAACTATAAAATACACCAGTATTTATTGTCGTAAAAAGGAATCCATCCGTTTCTCTATAATTATTTACCATTACTCTATGACAACAGCAACAAAAATTAATAATGACTCCGAAAAGTACTATTTTTTTAGACCAGTGACCTAATATCTGCCACTCCTTGACCGGTCTGCCCTTACCAGTTTTGTCCGAACTTTTTTTTTCTTTACTACGCTTATACGAGGGTGTATCAATAAGTTTTTGCCCTCACATAGAAATAATTGAGTGAAATTTATGAAATTGCTACATTTTATTAGTCCTTTTCTATATAGTCACTGTGGACAGTAACACATTTCTGCAAACGGTATTTCAAAAGGAAGAGGGGGGATGTATTCCCTCATGTAGGCACGATAGTATACCCAAAGGGGGCATTTTCTAAGATTTGCAGACCCCAACATGTGACATATTGTTGGAAAGGCATGTGACCACATATTAATGTTTTCACTCCAGAGCCACTCCTTCCAAATTTGCCCGCGGTGGCATTAATAATGTCCGCAAAATTTAGAAAAGGGATGTGTTTATTTGGGTTTTGTGAGACATTTGTGTTCATCTGTGTACGAAGAGAGAGTATGTTCATAGAAAAATAAAGATTTTATATAAAAAAAAAACTCTGCATGTTTTTAGTTTATTACAATCTCTCTTTTCAAACAAATTTAAGCCTTTACGCATTTATGCTACTTTAAAAAACCATTAAAATAACGTGTTATAAAATTCATTTAATAAATCAATTAGTAGTAATACAGTTTAGAATGAGTTACAGATAGTTATCTTATTCGACAAGCATTATTGGTTGAACAAACACATTTTTTTTAAGGATGATTTCTTTTTCATTTGAATCTCTTCAGATTTCTTGATGTTGAAAGTTTGTGGGTGAAAAGTTTCAGTTCGGAATTATTCCTATATTTCTATTGTAAGAGCATTATATTTGTACATTTCCTAATTCAATACAAAAAAAAAAAAAATTAAATTAAAGATTTGAGTAAGTTAAAATATTGCACAAAATCCTTATAAGTACAAATTTAAATAATGAATTTTAATCGGCAAAACTCTTCTAAAATTTATCAAAGGATTTTGTAAATCTTCTAAAGCAGTTTCAAAATTTTACAACTTATTTAAAACGTCTAGTCGAAGATTTTGAAAATTCTGAAGTATATCTGCGATATAGTGAGCTGCATTTCAGTTGCTGTCGAAAAATAGTCTGATAATAAGGGATTTGCCACCAATTCTGATTTTTACTAACAGATTTTAGTGAACAACAAAAGATATAATATGTATGTCAACGTGCAGCATTTAAACAAATGCTTCGATTTCGATTTTTTTTTTTTTTTTTTTTTTTTTTTATGAAATGGGTTTGTTCTGATGGTTTCCTCACAAGTGCTTAAGCATCAATGAGGAAGACCAAATTAAAAAAATAAAAGTTATAAATGACAATTACATACCTACTTTTAGAAAGCAACTGAAATTCAGCTTATTAGCGTCGATATCTTTCTCAAATTTCACAATATTCGACAGATTTCTTTATATGAGATTCCATATATAGATGACAACTATATTATGCTAAATGAGTTTTGTTATCTGTAGCGCAAGCACAGTTAAAAAGTATTTCATACAAATGATCCTATTTCAATAAATATTTATTTTATTTATATTCTGATTATTGTGTGTGGTTTCTTCTATACTTTGTAAAGTGTCCTGAAAGTGGGATTAGATTTAGTTAGAAACCCTGCATGCTAAAAACAAAAACCATGCTGAAATTTCTTGGAATTTTTTAACAAACTTGTATATCCTCATTAATATGCTGTCTGTTATTGCACAAATGAACACAAACATTGCACAAAATACATATATTCATGCGCTATATGAGCGTTTGCAAAGACTAGAAAAAATTCGGTTTAAATCTGGGAATAAACCAGGTCTTTGGGAAATAAACCGAAATTATTGGAAATAAAACTGAGAATAAACTGTTTTTTTAACTGTAGCTACTTGCTCTAGTTTAGAATATTTTACTTTATAGACCTATGGAAATTATTTTTTTTATTGAATTTGTTTTTAGTCTTCTAATTCATTCGGTGATCAAACTACCAAGGTAAAATATGAGGTAAAACATTTTTTTTTTTTTTGTATTCTTGAAGTTACAGAAGAATGCGTCATATATATCTCTAGATGCTCGAAAAAACAATCCGGTGACTTTTGGATATATAGTGTATATATACCAAGGTTTTCAAATAAAGTGTATGAATTATTAATCTTGTAAAGCATCGATTATAGAAAGGAACAATTACAAAATTTATATCAATCATCTATAATTTTCCGATTTCTATAAATGTATAAAATTTGTTCTTTTATATGATCCTCATATTTTATAATTTATATTTTTAAAAATATTGCTCTGCATTCGAAGATAAATTTTTGAACAAATCTTACGTCTCTAAGGGAAACAGACACTGCGAAGCTTTTAGATGAAAATATTGCCATGCACCATCTGAATTTTAGTGCTTGCATTTTTGCGGACGAAATTAGGCTTGTTCAAGGTAATCAACTACAAGAGAAAAAAATTACAAAAGGATCTCGTTTAAAATGACATTTGAATTAATTGCAAAAATAGAAAGGAATTTTTTCAAACCTTTCATGAAATTAAACGAACTGAGATCGGAAACAAGAGGCTTAATGGCAAAATATAATTTTAAAAACAAGATCTTATTACGAATTTCCATGTTTGAATAACGCACGGAATGCCATTCATTCTAAATTTGAAGTCATTGGTAGACATTTTTAAATATTCCTCGAATAATCTATCAAAAAATTATATTCTTATTAGATAGTATACAATATTAATATTGTATACTATCCAACATATTTAAAAATCGATTCGGTCTTGCTCTTCGCGCTTTAACTTTTGTAAACATTCTTGGATGAATTTTACACAAGCATGTAGAAAATTGAGCGTTTAATATTTTTATTTATTTTAAAAGACCATACAGAAAATTACCGTATGGAAACATTATGTCCTACCTGATGTAATTGTTAAAAGTGTATTGAAATAATATTACACAATTCTCAGTTATAATTTTCCGAATGCATCTGTAGTATATATAACAAGCATTTCAACAATTCATCTAGCAGAGATTTTTTTTAAAGCATGAAATTTCCAAAGTATAAATTAGGGCATAGCCATTGAAATTTTCTCAGATATTTAAGTAAACTTTCATTAATAGTATAAAGAATGAATGCTCCAAATAACTCTTGACTGCATAGCAATTTAAATGTTCTATTTTTAGCGAAAAAGTCTAATTCTTTCACTGCGAAATTTTTCGTCACCTTGAAAAATTGTTTTAAATTTTAGGACGGCTGCCAAAAGCCAGTTGCTATTTTACAAAATATACAACGACACTGACATTAGATTCTACTATAACTTTCGTGTTTATAGCAAGTATTGACACGAAAAAGTTCTGTATATTGCATAATTTAGACTTTTACATAATCGAATAGGGAAAAATGCACTTTAGAGCAAAATTATTTTGAAAAGTGTTGCTGAAATTAATGTTTTTTTATTACCTTAAAATGAACTTTCATATATTATTTTTTTAATATATTTCAACAACGATCATTTATGGGAAATTTGCAGCAAAATGACAAGTGACTGCCTGCCCATATGAAATAAAAAATTAAAACATCAGACAATCAAATTAACCATGAAATACCGCCCTTTGGCAATAAACTGAAATATGTCAAATAAAAGATCGATTTCCATTTTAAAATGCATCAGAATATGCTCGGAATTGTATTCCCATCTTAATCCATTGAAAATCTATTTTAAGAGAAATGTATTTGTATGCTACATACACGGCCGCATGTAGAACAAATAGCCATACATAAAAGTTATTAGATGCAAATTTCCAACTGGGCGAAAAATGTGCGGACCAGGATTCGAACCAGGGATCTCCTGGCTGAAGCTGGCAGTGCTCTACCATCTGTGCTATCCCGGACGAATCTGGTGGAACCCTTTCACCCAGCTAATCTTAATGATTATAGCATCTGGTCTGAAACCTGGTTCAGCTCAAAAGAATAAATCTCAGGTAATAGAACTCCAGAAATCGCTGGATACGTAATTACACTAGATTAATTTTAACACAATTATTTTAATTGGTAAATAAATCCTGATTTATTTACCAATTAGAATAATTCTGTTAAAATTGATCTAGTATAAAAGTTATTATTCATTTAAGTAATTTTTTATTAGAGGTATGTCCTTACGATTTTCATTGAAACAGAAAATTGCATGTTTGTATGCATAAAAAAGGCTCGCGTGCAAAGCAAGATAATTTGAGCAAAATGAAAGTTTCTTTTGTTATATATTACGAAATGTAATATCCAAATGAAGACATAATTAATCGCACTCATAAATTCGTTTCATCTATTAACATACATTATAACAATGCTATTAAGAAAAGACTCGTGACTCATAAACAAGGGAGTTAAGCTTGTTTGTGAAATAGTTAATATAAATATAATTCCTCGTGTGTCAAGTTTTTACCAATAATATATTTTGAACATTCGAAAAACTGATTGAACTAAATTTATTGAGCCTAATATAAAAACTAATAAATTAATATTAATTCCACTAACTTCCTGTTCTGATAATAATAATGTGTTAGATATGATTTTTTATCTTTACTTATATTTTAGACTCTCGGTATGAAAGAAGCTGAATTAATATACTGCTAATGTATATATTCAAAAATTAAATTTTGTTTCTTTTCTTTCCAAATTAAGAAACATTAATATTTACAGAAAAAACCACACTGTTTTTACATAAAGTGCAGAAAATGCTCTGGTGTTTCCATTTTACTATATTAATACGGATGCATCGTTTTCAGTAATGTAAATACCCCTGAAGGATACCAGATAACACCGGATGTCTTGGATTAAAAAAAGGTAAGCGATTCTTAACTTACCTATATTTTATTTTTGACAAATAAGTAAAAGAAATATTGAGGAATTCCGAACTTGCGCAAATATTTTTGTTGGTTGCTTTCAAATATTTCCAACGGTTTCAAGGTATTCAAGAAAAAAAAATAATACGAACAAAACTATTGTGCTTATTTCCAATAAAAAAGCTAATTTGTCAAAACTGGGGGCATCAGTTAAATGATAAACAATTCTGCGTGTGATTGTTTGTCAAATAGATTTTATATTATTGCTCTATTGTGAAATGAGTTTTCGTTATTCAGAGTCATATTTTCATTATTATGGCATATATTGAACAAAACATAAGCCGTGCATTCTATAATATAAAGGAAGTTCGGTGTATTATGGAATGATCGGGAAGTATGAAATCAACTTCCTTGTATAAAAAGTACATGTTATACAACGGAATTTACAGTATATGTTTATATATATGGCGTATTTTATTGTATAATATACAATGAAGATTTTATAAATAAAAATATAATGCCAAAGATTTTCTTTTGAGGGAAATTAATTAAATTAACGTACCATTTGTTTAAACACTTTTTTTTTAAAACAAAAAATATGCAGACATAATACAAAATTTTGGAAGATATTTAATATCATTAAAATGACAGATAAAAATTGCTGGTAATAAAAAATAAATATTACGACATATGGAAAGATTATAAATATTACGAATAGTATACGTAATTCAAAATAAGGTTTTCTTTTTAACACTATTCATATTTCATGTTTTAGTAAATATAATGGAATGTGCATATTTTATGTATTTTATAGATGAAATAATTAAAAGAAATTTAATAAATAAAGAAAATTAAATTTATTTCTGTAGTGATTTTGAATTTAAAAATAAGTTGTCGCTATTATTAGATATTAAAACAAACACATAATATACTCTTAGCTCAAAAATGTAAAATACTGAAAAAAGTAAAATTTAATTATTTCTTATTTCATCGCTTTTTTAATATGCTTTTAAATCTCTCTTCATTTTTTGCTCAAAAACAAAATGATAAGCCAAAATTTAAAAAACTTATACTGCAATGTTCGCTATGGAAGTAAAAATAAAACACTGCTTTGTAAAATATTGATAAAATATATAGCGTTTTCTTTCAGAAATATTTTCTTGTGAAAGAAAAAAACATCTAAATGTAAGATGCAGTTTAAATAAAAATGTATATTGTATTTTTTACGGAAAACTTACATAATTTCTGTAATTTATTTTTCTTGTATTTTTTCAATTTTGTGCAGTTTTCTAAGATATTTTCTCAAGATCATGTAGAGAGAAAAAAATGAATAAAATGAATATGTGTGCATTCAACTATAAAAAAGGGCGATACATTTTTTACAAATATATCACGTTTTTGTAAACTGATTAAAAATTTAAAAAATGTTTCTTAAAGCAGGTTTTTTTATTAAAATGTTTCTTGAGAGTTTTTTTCTGCTATTCTCACTGATTTCTTTAACAATTCTGGTGTGTCATTAATTGAAATAAACGGTCAAGTGCGAGTATTACTCGCGCTCCGAGGGTTGCGTACAAAAATATGTGAATTATTAACTGTATCATTGAAAAAATTGTTGCTAAAATAATAGTAAGACTATGTAAAAAACTATGAAACGTAGGGTTGTGTATAGCTGTATATTAGGGTGAAGCGAAAAAAATATTTTTTTATTGTCAAAAATGGGTAGGTGCCAGAAGTTGCCTTTATACTAATACATTAACTGCATGCAATTTTACCGCTTAAAAAATGCCTTGAGTCTGCGCTTTTTGTCCAAAAGTCGAAATTTTGGGTAAAATTTGACATTTGTCGAAAAAAAATAAAAAATTCCTATAGAGATAGTTATTATTTAAATGTGTTATTTAAACCTTTATTATTAATGACTTAACATATTTAAACGGTAAAACGATATCTTTATTCTGTATAACTGGGACAAAACTGACAACTTTTTGTAAAAAAAGGCGTTGGCACTCTGCTGTGTCTTACAACTTATTGTTATCTAGAAATCTTACCTAGTTCCTTTCAAAACTACCCAGGAGGTACCACGTGGAGGTGGCTGCATTGGATGTCACAACAGTGCATAGCTAGACCATCCTACCATCTAAGTACAATGTTTTATTTATACATTGATTTGTGATTTTTTATCAAACAGCGGCGTAAGTTTTCTATGTATCAACCCAGTCCATCTCTTCTTTGTATCCACAGGCGTTGGATGATTTTGCTGAGACACTCCTTCACATATATTTCTACTGTTCTGTAGAATACGGCAAGCAGTGTAATGCAGTTAAATTAATGGAATCTATTCAGCTGTTGGTTATCTTCACCAAAATTGCATCCAGTTAATAGTTGCGCAGTGATTTGAAGTTCTGTTCTACAACATTCTACAACATTTAGGTATTTCATCTTTGAGTATGCCATCATTTACTCTACCTCATGCATTTTTTATATGCTGAGAAACTTGCTGTTTAATGTGATGACGATCGTCGGAGAGCATTGCAATAAGAAATTGCTCTCAATGTGCAAGCTCAATTGCAAAAACTATTGTCCTAAATAAACATTTTTAGTATTTGTTTGATGCCGTTTTCTGTGATGTTTAGTAGCCGAGTAATTTCCCATAAGTTTTTAGATCCATTTTTTCGATATGGATTACATTAGGTGATCCTGCATCATAAACTTGCATTACATAACATTGTGAGTGAACCTACAGACTGTGGTGGTCAATCAGTACTTAAAGAAAAGGCGAAAATTTTTATTCGCCTTTGTGAGCCATCTTGCGTAGTACAAGTTTCTTGGGTTCATATTCGCTAGTTCTTATGAGCAATATCTTGATATAATAACTTTGCAAATGTCTAGCAGGTATTTATGGCCTGTGTTGAGTACCCTTTTCTCGATTTCAGGAAATAATATTTCAAAATTACTCTCTATGGCTTCAAAAATTGAAATAAGAAGGGAATGGTACGTAGACAAAGATTTTCCTATTGGTCCGGCAAATTTCTGTGGTTTATAATCAAATTTTTGCCAACGATCTTGTCTAATAAATGATGCATGGGAAATTCACTGGACTTGGAGGTGGCATATGATCCATTGTAATGCTTCATTCTAAAGTCCCACGCAGAATGGATGACAACAACGAACAGAATCCTTCGCCTTTAAATGAACACTCTTTAACCATCGGCGTCTTTACGTTCACTCAAAAAGTACTATGTAATCCAAGTTTGGCCCCAGGATGGTTTACCATCAAATGTAATCCACATCTGAAGAAGGGATCTAAAATCTCATGGGAAATTACTCGGCTACTAAACAACACACAAAACGGAATAAATCAAATACTAAAAAAAGCTATTTAGGACAATGGTTGATTTTCATACGCAGAAGAAATTCTGATATCAATGCTCTCACATTAAACAGTTAGCTGCTCAACACATAATAGTTAAAAGATGAGAGTAAATGATGGCATACGCAAATCTGAAATATCGACAATCAACTTTGAAGTGGATATTTATATAAATCTAATTGGTAAATTGTTGTGGTAAAAGAACCCCTAATCAATATGCATTTATCGGGCGCAATCTTGGTGAAGATAATAGGTGGCTGAATAGATTACAAAAACATCATTCCCACTGCATTACATTTTTTGTCTTCTCCTACACAAGAAGTAGAAAAATACTTGAAGGAGATTACAGCAGATGTATCCAAAGTGTGTGGATATAAAGGATAGATGGACCAGGTTGATACATAGAAAACCTATGCCAGTCTTTGATAAAAAAATCACAATTCAATCTATAAATAAAACATTGTGTTCAGATGGTAGCGTGGTCGAGATAGATATCCCGGCTAGTTTTGAAAGCAACAAGGTAAGAACTGTATTCTAAACAGCTATTCGTTAAACGATACAACAAAGTGGCAACGCCCTTTTTTACCGAAGGTTGTCAGTTTTGATCCAGTTATACAGAATAAAGATATCGTTTTGTCGTTTAGATATGTTAAGTCATTAATAATAAAGGTTTAAATAACACTTTTAAATAATAACCATCTCTATAGGAATTTTTTTATTTTCTTGAAAAAATGTCAAATTTTACCCAAAATTTTGACTCAAGCCATTTTTTTTTCAGCGGTAAAATTGCACGCAGTTGATGTACTAATGTAAAGGCAACTTTTGGCACCTACCCGTTTTTAATTAAAAAATAATAATAATTTTCGCTCCACCCTATTGTATATACTAGAAAAGTTTGAATAGGTATACTATAAAAGTTCAAAGAGATATGAAGCCTAAATAATATCAAATATTGCTATTCTATATGATTATTTTTTAATCTTATCCTAATATGTTTATGATGAACTTAATTCGATACTGATAATACAATTAGTGCATATTTAAACTTCATTTGGCATTTCATAAAACTAAATTCACCGTAGTAATAATCTTTTCTTTTTACAGTGTATCTAAAACAAAACTCTTGTTCAAAGTTTAAACTTGGCATTGTGGTAAGGGCGCTTCGAAAGGTTGTCGCAAAGTTGAAATGCCACCTTGGTCCGTGCCGCGTTTTTCCTGATAGATTTTTAATTAACTTTTTAAGACACGGGAGGCGTTAGGGGAGATCCACCTAATGCAAACTAGTCGCGAATCCCATAGTATTTATGTGATTAATTCTAATTTGATTAGTCTGTTTTTAACAATTTGACGTTTATTGCTTTTATACTGCTGCTGGACAGTGCATTACATAAATGTATCATTAAAAGTTGCTATGTACGATTTAAAAAACGATCGTATATACAGTATGTCGCCCCTGTCATTAAGAGGGTTAATATTTCGGCTAGTTACCGACGATTTTTTACGGAAATAATTACCAACAATGCTTATATACTTCTGCTACGAAAGATACCATCAGCGCTCCTCAACACTTTTGATGAATGCCCGTAAATCGAAATTTGTGTTTAACGGAAAAATGCGCTTCCACACGATACTCCACACGATATACAAAGAAAAGAATTTTTTTTTCAATTAACTTAAATAGCTCCTCTACATTTTTCCTAAATATGTTTGTGAATGTTTAATAATCTGTAAATATGTTTGTCAATAGTCTTTATTACTTCCTCCAATTTGAACTTACCATGTTCCATAGTTTACAAGTAAAATGGCTTTTACAGA
This sequence comes from Maratus speciosus, assembly GCA_963932465.1. Classification (NCBI taxonomy): domain Eukaryota; kingdom Metazoa; phylum Arthropoda; class Arachnida; order Araneae; family Salticidae; genus Maratus; species Maratus speciosus. Next base: position 289,655,589 of record OZ010792.1, on the reverse strand, counting down.
CGGACAGAGAGACACAGGAGTGATCTTATAATGGTTCTGATTTTACTTTTTAAATACAGAACCCTAAAAAACAAAGAAATAAAGTTTTGATTACTTTTAATGAATAAGTTTTTCTTAAGCATAAAGATAGTTTATCATAACGCATTTTTTTGTGCATATTCTGATAAAAATTCGAAATATAGTTCATAATTTCAGAGTTATGCATAAATTAACAAGTAATGTCTTTTAACTAAATCAACATGAAAAGTACACTTCTTAAATCTAAAATTTTAAATGATTATGTTCGTTGCTTTAGTATTAATATCAAAAATATATAAATATTACGGTATTTTATAATTAAAAAAGTGGGTGCTCCAAATTAATCTTCACAACTTTGACCTGCATAAAACTTAGATGAAATGAAAAAAAAAAAAATGCATAATGAACAGCAAGTTCCAAAGTTTAGTGTAATGATTGAAGATGTCCATATAAGTCTAATACATTCCGTATCCTATTTTGTGCTTGACAGAAAAGTGCATTCTTTACGCAGCACACTACCAGTCTTCATAAAAGACCTGTGCGACGCGCATATTGAGGTTTTGTATGGTTTTGGGTGGGTATTTTGTTCGGAAATTCCATTGGACTTACGTGACCGACTTCATCTATATGAACCAGGCCGCACACAGTGCCTCTTCCTGCGGGAATTTCTGAATCTTAAGGTCCCAATAGACGTATCATTTAACTATTTTCAACTATTTTCAACTATTGGTGTCTTTTTGTTGCTTTTTATCTTTAATAGCTTTAGAAGGACACGGACGGACATTCTCAAGGAAGAAAATGTTTCCTTCAAGGAAACCAAAACAAGCCTCTAAAGGCAGTCTTACTCAAGAGGGGATACATGGTGAGTTCTAGGAATCATGACCCCCTTTAGAATAAAGAAAGTTTGTATACAGCAATACATTTTTTAAATGAAAATACATATTGAGTTTGTCAAAAAAGTCCCTCTGCATAACTCAAATGTTTCCTAAACACACTAAGTTATTGTACATGATTGTATATGATGCAAATCCATGGTGCAGACAATATTCTTTAAACGCCAAAAAATGCTTCAATATATATTACAGCTTTAGTTATAATGAATTTCACCCTCATGATTGCCAAGATGCCCACCCGCTCACAAAAAATCGACCTAAAAGCACAGCTTCGGCAAAGTTTTCTTAATGAACGTTTGCCTTGATAAGAAAATATAAAACTCTATGACCGATTTTTAATATCTGAGAACTTGCAATTTTGTTAATTTACATGTATATCTGCAAATGTTATGCATTTACAAATGAAAATAACTTCGTTAATGTGTCATATAGCAGACAGCTTGTACTTGTGGACAAAATTAAGCTAAGAAAATCATTCATGTGCTCTGTCCCTTTCACTTAAACAAAGAGACATGATCCCTAACGAAATGAAGTGCGTGGATCCGCCCTGGTTTCACTGAGTCGTACCTGAAAGTAACAAACATTCCTTTAGTACAAATAAAACTTTATGAAACGCTGTTACAATTACGCATAACCGAATTTTGCTATTTTAATTCATTTGCTTTTTATGGCAGTCAAAGTTTTAAAGAGAATTTTGGAATTTTTTTATAATCAGATAGTTAATATGTTCCTACTAGAAACTGTTTTTAAGAGGGATGTTTAGCTAAAAATTTATCAAAAAATCGATTTTTGTTTTTAAAAATTAAACTAAAGCCTGTTTAATTGCGAATATTTTGACACCTTATTTTTATCCATACAGCAATTATCTCACGAGATATTGCAAATTTTGTTAATACAACCAGCTTAATTCCCCACACAAATAAAAGCGTTAAATGGCTTTTTCGTAATGTTCATATTTTCTTCACTTTCATATTTTAAAAATGCTAAGGCCCTTTTTTGTAATAGATAGAAATTTACAACTTTTTGTGCATGTTCTTTATTATAAATGTGGTAAATCTACTCATGGAATTAGCTTTCAGGTTATTGTTATTAAAAAAAATAATAAAAGTATATGAAGATGTGTTACATTTCACCGTTTTACACTAGATATAACAGTAAAAAAATATATTAAGTGTAATATTAGAAGTATATAAAAATCCACGTACAGACTTGTGTAATACAAATTATAAAATCTAAAAAAAAATAATCGGGGGGGGGGGGAAATATTAACATTTAAAAGAGTAGTAGAGATTTTAAAAAGTTTAAATTTTCTTAAAATTTTAATTAAATATGCAGTTAAACATTTTTTTCTTGTAAAATTTACATATAGTTGAACTTTGAAATGCAATGAGTTCACGTTTGAAGCATATTTAATACATTATATATATATATATATATATTGAAAAGGTAAACTATCCCCTTAAATGAGTTTTTCATTTTTATTTACAAATTCCGGATCTTAGAATTGTGGCATAGAAATAAAACCCTTAATAATAGTCGACTAATTAGTTAATAACGCCAGAGCCAGCGAAGAAATTTTGATTTTTTCTTTTATATTTTTCCTAATTTTAAAGAGAATATTTTTTAGCTGATTTGCTGAAAATTTATGCATTAGTCATTTAATATTATCAAAACAATATTAAAATAAATAATATAAATGCTAAAATGTAACAGCGGCATTGCTTTACAAACAAACATCGCCACAGTGTAAAACAGTTATGTAATATTACTGTATAAAATTGGTGGCAGTCTTGTCAGCTCCAATTTATTGAGTAATTTAACCGATATAACTTGTGTTACGTTACACTACTGTGTAATATTACACTAGTTATTTCAGTTTAATTTGCACCATTATATAAGTTAAATTACTCCATAAAATTGGAGGCAGCATGTGCCACCATTTTACTTAAATTTATTGCAGTGTAATGTAAAGTTGATATTTAAGCAAGATTTGTATTTCATTGGATGTATTTCTAAAGAAAGGAATATAAGTAGTGACGGGTCCAAATATGACTAATGTGATCCATATTCGTTTGCTATGGAGATAATCTTGAGATGAAAAAAAAAGTTCAATCAAATGAAACTAAATAGCACAATTCGATATATTTTTTAGACAGTTTCGTATCTTTTCTTTTTATATACTAAATGATTTTCCTATTGAGATGCGTGAATCTGTTTTGCGTACATTATAGAAAAATATTATGATTAAAAAAAAGAAATTAAACAAATATATTATACAAAAAATCTTAAAATGTTATTTTTATTCCCGTTTTCCATTTCTATAGAAAACAAAAGCAACATTTTCAAAAAGAAATGTTTGCACTGAACTAATATAATATTAAATAACTTAAAAAAATAATCAAGATTTTACTATATTTTGAATAAATAAATAAATAAGACATATTTTTCAATAATAATAGTATAAAATTGAAAATTTCTCTCCCTTATACATAGTTTCTTTTGAACAAATATACTAATTTTATGTATATATTAATAATAACAGAACACGATTGAAAGTTGATGTCCTTTATAAAATATATAAAGTACATTTTGTGTTTATGAAAGGAAAAATCCTCGTAACATTATACCCTCAAGCGTAATTTGTCGGAAAAAGCAATTTTATTCTTAAATTATATTATCAGTAACTTACAAATATTGATAAAAATGAAATCATAAAACTATTTCCTAAGGAAGTAAAATCGTGTAAAAAAATAAAACTACTTACCGGATTTAATAATGTAGAAACTGAAATCAATATTTACTGATATTATTTTGAGAGTCAATCTATAAAAATGATAATAAACATCAAATGTATTCTAAAATTCCAGAGTAAAGTGGTTATGTATAATCTATGAAGAACATTTTTTATAATATTTTTGATTTCTGTCAATTACTATTAACAAAAATTAATAGAAAAATCTTAGTTTAAAATAAACCATGAATTGCTTAAATATAAGAAATATTTTAGGAAATAATGGTATTACTTTTATGCTAACACATACTAAACAAATAAGCATTCGTCCTCCTTAAATTGCACTAATACATAACATTATAATATGTTTAAAAAAAAGTCCTTCCGGCCAGTGTCGGAGGAAGAGGTAGCTTTCATATTCCTTATTTTTTAAAAGCCAGCTTATATTATTCAAACGCACGGAGCTCAAATTAGTGGAACCCGATTATAGAAGATTAAATACTAATTTTTGTCAATATTGAATATGAATGAGAATTTAGTCACCGTTATCAAAGCTGGTTTTATTAAAGTGATTTTATTTTGTTGCCAAATTCGGTGATATCCCGAATTATATTAATAATTATATTAAACCGAATTATCGGTGATAGTCCGCCATTTTAAAACAACATAATGGGTGCAACAAAGATCACCAATGAACTTGGTCGAGATCTTAGTAATTCCTGTGCACATGCTCACCCATATCTAAATCGGTTGATATATACGAGTGCTGTTGCAGGCAAAAAATAAGATTTTTCAAAATGTCACACACATTCGAAATTCGAACTGCTATATCTCGGCCTTTTTTTTTAGATAAAGGCAAAACAAAAAATGATCCGGAATCTTTGTAACAAGCTGAAACACATAAGAAAAAAATATTTTTTAATTACTAATTTTTTTGTACCTCATTTTAAGTTTTTTTTTTTTTTTTTTTTTTTAAATAGTTGCCATTCTGAAACAAGATGGCGGATGAAGTTAGCAAACGAACTCGGCCGAGAGATTGCTATGTACTATGCACATGCCTTGTCACATCCTAATCGGTTCATAAATACGCGTCTTATCGCGTGACAAAAATCAGATCTTTTCAAAATGTTAGCCATGCTAGAAATTCAAAGTGCTATAACTCAGCAATTTTTTAAGATATAAACGAAAAGAAAAATGCTCCGAAATCTTTGTATCAAGGTAAAACACATAAGAAAAGATCTTTTTCAATTTCAAATTTTTTGGTACCTCATTTTAAATTAAAATTAAAAAAAAATTAATGACCGCCATTTTGAAACAAGATGGCGGATGATGTTGGCCAACGTATTCGGTCGAGACATTGTTGTACTATGTACACACCAAGTTATACCCAAATCCGTTCATAAATACGCGTGTTATCGTGTAACAAAAATCAAATCGTTTCAAAATGTCAGCCACACTAGAATTTCAAAGTGCTATGACTCAACCGTTTTTTAAGATATAGACGAAATAAAAAATGCTCCGGAATCTTCGTATCGAGCTCAAACACATAAGAAAAAAATCTTTTTCGATTTATAATTTTTTTGTACTCCATTTTAAATTTTATTTATTTTTTAATTTTAAATGGCCGACATTTTTAAACAGGATGGCGTATGAAGCTGGCCAACGAATTTGGTCGAGACATTGCTATGTACTATGCACATGCTTTGTCATATCCAAATCGGTTCATAAAAACGCATATTATCGCGTGACAAAAATAAGATCGTTTCAAAATGTCAGCCATGCTAGAAATTCAAAGTGCTATAACTCAGCCATTTTTTAAGACATAGACAAAACAAAAAAATGCTCCGGAATCTTTGTATCAAGCTCAAACACATAAGGAAAAAATCTTTTTCAATTTCTAATTATTTTGTACCTTACTTTTATTATTATTTTTTTTTTTATTTTTAAATGGCCGCTATTTTGAAACAAGATGGCGGAGGAGGCTGGCCAACGAACTCGGTCGACACATTGCTATGTACTATGCACATTTCTTGTAACATCCAAATCGGTTCATTAATACGTGTATTATTGCGTGACAAAAATTAGATCGTTTGAAAATGTCAGCCATGCTAGAAATTCAAAGTGCTATAACTCAGCCATTTTTTAAGATATAGACGAAACTAAAAATGCTCCAGAATCTTTGTATCAAGCCCAAACACATAAGAAAAAGATATTTTTCAATGTCTAATTTTTTGTTCCTTATTTTAAATTTTATTTTATTTTTAAATTTAAATGGCCGCCATTTTGAAACAAGATGGCGGATGAAGCTGGCCAACGAACTCGGTCGAGACATTGGTATGTACTATGCGCACACGAAATTTTATCCAAATCGGTTCATAAATACGAGAGTTACAGTATGACAAATATCAGATATATATAATATATATATATATATATATTGAACGGAGGGCGGTTTCGGGGTCTAGTGGTCATGATCGGTGAAAATATACCAAAATTTTTCGGAATCGTTTTCCTCCGAAATGCTGCAATAGGTAGCATTTTGTAATGAAAGCTACCTAAAAGTGAATGCATTTCAAATACATTTTAGGCCACAGAAGTATAGCCTATCCTTAAGTGAATGAGAGTTTGGTTTCAGACTTCAAAGATATTCCAGAATAAGAAATAAAAATTTTCATAAAAAATAGATATATGAAATTCTATAAATTCACTTTCGGTAATATTGTAGAATTCATAATTGAAATAAAAACAAGTGATCTTTGCTAAAAATGGGCATTTAACCCACTTTCGGCCGAAGGTGCGTAAACGCCCCATTTCAATAAATATTTTTTTATTAACACTGTGACGAATATTTTTCACTAATTTTACTTTTCTGGTATTTTTAAGGGTTCTGAAGACATCTATAAAATATCAGTAATTCATTCGGAGTAAACAGTTTCTGTTCAGAAATTTTCAAAATACGCTTGTCTTTTAAAATTGAAACGGTTATTGACAAATTCGACTTTTTGAAAATGTATAATTATTCCACTTGAGATTAATCATATGTTTTTATAATGGATTAAAGTTACAAGTTCTGTAAATAAAATAATAATAAAACAAATGTCATAAAAATTTTAAAAAATATTAATTTTAAATTTAATGGTGCGTTCGCGTACATTCGCGACGGTTCGCATTTTCATGCGACCGAATGCATGAAAATGCCGAATGCATTTTATTTTTCAAATAAAACATAATTTTTCATGCACGAAACTTTTTTTTGTCTTAATGAATGTAATTTAAGCATATTTCAATGAAAATAATACCACATTTGTATAAAATTTCTATGCTTAGCCTAAAATGGGTTAAAGATGACACAATATGCAAAAGTTGTTAGTACATTTAAAACAGTTTTAAAAACTTGAAACTCAATACTATACTCCGAATACTTTGAATCAGAATTTGATCATCTTCAGGGCTGATTCGATTATGTACTGAACTCCTTTTACTCTCTCTGTCTTCTGTTGAACAGTAAAGTGAGCCTATTCTATTGAGAGGGGCGTGGTAGTTTTCTAAAAATGTTTCCCACAAGTTATCACTTTTTCCTCAATGTTTAAAAATTTTAACCATATTTCTGGTATGCTATGTGATTTTAAGGAACTACCCTACCATCCTTCAATAGAATATACTCACCTTGCTATTCAATAGAAGACAGAGAGAGCAAAAGGAGTTCAGTACATCGTCGAAGCAGCTCTGACGATCAATTTTTGATCGAAAGTACTCGTGCACCTTTTATAAAATATTACTAGTTTTTGTTTTGATGTAATCCAAGGTGAATACGAAACTTCAGTGATATTTATTTCATATATACATTTTGTGAATTCATAATGATAAAATAAAAGAGCGAGTATTTTTGCAAGTATTTTCTGGGACGCGCTCCAATGATTTCGTAAGGTGCAAAATATCTTCGAAAGTTATTTTCAGTCAATTTTATTTAACTATGATCTATACCGATATTTCCGTGTTTAGCATAATATGTCTAGATACACTTTATATACCAAAAGGAATTTTCTTAAATAAGTTACTTGCACCCGAGTGTCGTAATATAAAACCATTACAATCTTACGGCAATATAAAATGAAATACGTACGAACATATTTTTACAAATATTGCGCAGTTGAAACTACACTAATGAGAACATTAAAGGATTACATATAAAAAGGTACTTTATATTAATTCTATGAAGTGGAATTCAATGGAAAGTAATAGATTGGTAATGGACGGATAATAGTAAGCTTAATAAAACTATAACGCTTGCATTTTGATCAGGAATGTCACACTTTTCTACATATTAATAAACAGCTGTAAAAAGTAACACCAGTTTTCCCCTATGGTATTTTATATAACATTTCCTAATATTCTTCATCAAATCTAATTTTTGCTCAAGTTTGATAACCTACATTTTGAAGATATGCCAGATAAGACAAAATAAAAATCTTTAGCTTGTTCCACTTTTATAGTTGAAAAGTCATTTCAAATTACATGAGTTTTTGTACTGGTACCTTTAGTTTTGGTCGCTAGGTATTTTTACTTTACATTAAAATTGTATCTTTTTCGAAAAGTTATTTATGTATTTCTGACCTTAATCATTTTTTATCCCTCATAGCATGCATGGTCACGGTGACGTCGTTGTGACGTCACTGTGAGTCACTGTGGTCACGTCACATCTGTGACCAAAATGCCACCACTCAGTGATGTCACATTGTGACTGAGATGTGAACTTCTTAGAAAACTTTAAAAAATTACAAAAAATATTCAAAACATGTTATTTATGTAAAATTATATTTTCTGGCAATTAAAAAAAAAAAAATGTGACGTCACTGTTATGTCCCTGCATGTAACGTACGTCACGTCACATATGTGACGAAAAAAACCACCATATTGTAAGTCACAGTGTGACAAAAATATTAACATCAAAAATCTTTGAAAATGAACAGAAATATTTTAAACATGCCCGAGTTACAGCAACATAAGGAATGAAAACATATTAGTGGATAGGAAATAGTAAATTCGGACACAAAAAGAGGGGGGGGGGGGCGCATAAAAAGGAAAATGCACGGTACAAGTATCAACAAACTAGATTTTCATGCTATATTTTATCAATTTGTTATCTAAGACAGTGAAAGTATACTTTTTTTATGATTTCAGTTTTATCTACCATTGCAATTTAATCCTTCACTGATTGTTATTATTATAAAAGTGTTTCTCGGAAAAATGGTACGTACTGGCGCAATTTGGATAGCATATTCAGAATTAGGAATATTAAATCTGTACACTTTACATATTTAGTTTGCAGGGAAGAAGTTTTTTTTTTTTTTTTTTTCGACTAGTGGTATTTAAAACACTTCTGTGGTTTCAAACTAAAATTTTCTATTACAGTTAAGTCTGTAGCTTTTAATGAGCACGTAGAAAGAGTATTCAGAGTTTAGTCATATATGCATTTCTTGCTTTAGAATTTGCATTCACGTCATATTTTTTCCTGTTAGTGTTTAACTATTTTAAATAACTATATAACTATTTTTTAAAAAATTCTACTTCTTTCAGACTTTTTAAATAAAATTAGCATTTTACGAAAAAATATTTATACAAATTTTATACAAAACCCATGATATAATGATTCGTATTTTAAATTCGTATTTTAGAGATACGACTTTAAAAAAAGCTTTTTTACAAATTGTTTTATTCTACAGAAAATGAATATAAAAAAAATGACAGATTGACAAAGAAAATTTTTTTATCCTGTATACTCTCTTTTCATTTATTAAGAAGATGCCTAATTTTTATTTATTACGTGTAAAACAAACTTTACTTAAAAAAAAAAGAGAATAGAAAGAAAAAAAGCAGGTGTTTCATTCAAATAGAAAATTTTCATTACACTCACATAAAGATAAAATGATTGCGCATTTAAACTCTAAAAATCTGTTGTCTACAAAAAAAAAATTATAATAATACAGTATAATAGCACCTGCTTGCCAATATCGTCTGCGCTCGATTAAACGCAGAATAAAATAAGGATCAGAACTTTTGACGCGGGAAGTATGTCTGACAATTTTGTCATTTTGTCAGAAATATGTCTGACAATTTAGGATAAAACACGCATATTATTAAACTATTTATGGAACTTAAAAGGTATGTCTTATTTAATTTAAATTTTTTATTTCCGTTTGATAGATTATTATCACGAGTTAAATAGTTGTAGTATGTTATATGCAATGAGACTGATCTAGAATTCTTTTCCGATTCGATGCTTTAAAATATCTTAATCTGCCATCGCTAGAAGAAAAAAAAAAGCTGATGCAGAGACTGGTTCTAACACAGTATTTATCGTCATTAATATTTTGGAGTTAAATATGATATTCGATTATAATGATATTAGGAAACTGTTTCAATTTTGAAATTAACATTATACTGGGAAAAAGTCTTTTTATTTTTGAAAGAAATTGTTTTCATTGCTAATAATATTTTAAATTAGTATTTAAAATCTTAAATCTTCATACCAATGTTTTCAGATTTAACATTTGCAAAATTATAAAATAATAGGAATTCCTTATAACATATGGAAAGATTTTTGAGAAATTGTTAAATGCATTTAATTCATCTATTGTAGTTTGTTGTTGTTTAATAGTACAATTATAAACACTAATTATTCAGTGTTTTTCAAATTGATATATTTATTTTTTTAATTGTATTCAAGCATTTTTTTTTTTTTTTGCTGTTTGTGATTTTAATCAAACATTTAATTGTAGACATTCAGAATCAGTTATTAAATTTTCTTTGATTGTAAACTCATTTTCAACGTTTTCGATACATTTATTTTATTGGCATTAAAAAATAAAAAAATAATATTTAAGCATTGAAATAAAGTGTTTTTCAGGCCCGATAAAGTTGAAAAGTGTTTATGACTTCAGTTTGTCTGGCCGTCTGTCCGCGCTCTAACTCGCGTAAATATACTCGGATTGACCTGAAATTTTTGGATGTTATTGACGTTTACCATAGCAAGGTCCCTATTTGTAATGAAGTTTGTAGCATGTTTAGTTCATTTACAGGGACAGTCAAAAGTATGCCATTACATTACGGCCGGTGGGGAAAAAATCGTTTCAAATGATTTTTAATGATTTTACACGCTTTCAAACAGAATAAAATTGATATGCATTTATGAAGCGCACTAAAATGTGCATTCCGTAAAATATGCAATGCAGAGAATAGTTATTGTTTATTTACAGGACTAAAAAAGGAATTCCAATACATAATGATATAGGGGTGGAGGGAATTGTTTGCGGCGTACTATATTTATGTTAATCTATTTGATATGTAATGAAATTGATATACGTCGTTGAGGTTTACATACTATGAATTATTTTATGTATAATACGAAGTGTATATAACATTTACAGGGACACACAAAATATTTCAGATACTATATTGTATCCGAAGTACTGTTCATTAGCGATGATTGCTGAATATGTACTTTTAATTATGATATGCGCTTTTATGATCGACTACATTTATGCATAGTATATGGTATATGTATACATGCTATAATTCATATACAGGACTATACAAAAGTATTCGTAAGGGCTACTGGGTATTGCTTAAAGGTGGTCTTTAAATAAGTTATGCATTTTTACGCTGCACTGTATTTAATTTACTAAGAAATGTTTGTAGAATATAGATAAAATGATATACAGGGTCACGCAAAGAATTGGATACGTTGCCGTCTATAAATTATAATTTCTGGAAATGTGATTTCAGCAGTTTTAAGAGTGTTTTAGCTTGAATTAAATTTTAACTAAATAGTGGCGTGTAATAAAGGTTCTAGGTAAACTACAGGGTTGTACAAAATTACTTAAATATGTTTCCATATATTAGTACAAATTGCTGAAAGAGAATTTCAACCTGTTATGCGTTTCCTTGATAAACTAAAATTTTCCATTATATAGAATATATATCAATCTACAGGTCAAATACAGGACTGTTTAAAAGAATTGGAAAACATATTTGGCTATGGATGGTAACTGCTGAAATCAGTTTTTCAAATGTTTTATGTGTTTTCATGTTTAGTTAGTTATCTTGATTACGTTATTTGCCCCGATGTATTGTTAAAACATTCAGAAAGAGGTGGAAAGTGTTTTATAATTTATGCTTAACGCATGATATATATTACTTGTTGTATCTATTTCCCAGATCAGTCTTTTTCTATAAAACATACCAAATCTAATTAGCTCATAGTCACAAAACACAATATATACGGGAATAAAAAATTTAAATAAATAGGGCCTATCATGTCGTTCTATAAATAACAGTTGTATTAATGTCCGTTAGACTCCATGTTCGTATTTAGTAAAGCAATGACAAATCACAAAAAATTAAAAAGGTTACACATTCTGAATATTAAGCTTGAATTCAAGATCAAGCTTAGAACTTAATAAAAAAAGATGTCAGTTGATAGGCATTGTTTTTTAAATGGAAAATTAAAAATATTTTAGAAGAATAGGACTCCAAAATAGGGATATCTTGCTAAAAAATGCGGTAAAAAGATAAGATTTTATATTTCAAACAAAACTTTACTTTAAAATTATCATAGCGTTTATGACAAGAATCATCACAATATTAATACTTGGAAATTTTTCGAGAGAGAAACATTCGCCTTGCATACAATATTTCAAATGAAAATCAAATTTCAAATTAATTGCTTAAAAGGCGCAAAGGTCAACATAGTGAAAAATATTCCACGCCGGGACTCGATCCCGGGTCATCAGTATAGCGTACTGACATTCTACTGACGAAACCACATGGAACGATACCCAGCCTGGAAAATTTCTCCCCATTACATGTTGTCAAGGCTACAAACGCAGCACAAGATGGAATATTTATCGTGAGCCACCGTCATGGGGCAAACACGAAACTTAATTAAATCCAGCATCGATTGAAACTATATTAATACTTGGAAATTTTTCCAGAGAGAAACATTCGCCTTGCATACAGTATTTCAAATGAAAATCAAATTTCAAATTAAAATTGCCTTTTAAGCAATTAGTTTGAAATTTGATTTTCATTTGAAATATTGTTTGCAAGGCAATTGGTTCTCTCTGGAAAAATTGTCAACATTGGCCTTGTCAACGTGTAATAGTGAGAAATTTTCCAGGCCGGGTATCGTTCCATGTGGTTTAGTCGGTAGAATATCAGTGCGCTATGCTGATGGCCCGGGTTCGAGTGCCAGCATGGAATCTTTTTCACTATGTTCGCCTTTGCGCCTTTTAAGCAATTAATTTGAAATTTGATTTTCATTTGAAATCATCACAGTGTTTATGACAAGTTCGTCACAAATGACTCATATTTCACAAATTGGTCACAATGTGACTTCAAAGCATTGTCACTTTCGTCACAAGTTCGTCACAAAGTTAATGCCAAAATAGTCACAAATGACACACTTTTCACAAATTTGTCACACCGTGACTTCACATAGTGGTCACAATGTGACGTCACAAACGGCCTCTAAAACGGCCATAACGACCTCGCATTCTAGTCACTATGACGTCACATCGACGTCACGTGACGTCACATCGACGGTCACAAAATCACAGTGTGACTTCACAACGACGTCGCTGTGACGTCACCATGCCTTACGGGATGTATAACTGAATTTTTTAAAAGGTAATTACATTCACTTTTTTGATATACCAACTATATGTACAATATATTATCCATTCAGATAGAGCTAATTGAAATTATTCACAGCGCAATTTTTACGGAATTATTTATTACATATTAAATTTGCATCAAGTGGCATGAGAATGAACTAAAATTTTAGTAATATGTTACTCCATAATATTTCCTAAATCTTTTTAAAAAGTAAACTGAATTAATATTCTAGCTCCCCTCTTCTTCTATGTATAAAAAGTAAATTGCACTTATAATTCTTTAGATGCAAAAACATAAAGGAAATTTTCTAAATATTACGCAGTAAACATATTGAAAAAGATTTGGAAATATACCATTTATTTCTAATTTTGTTAATCACCTTATCGCGTTTTAATTATAACAATATTCAATTAGTCAGGTAAATCACTTATCCAATTATTCCTAAGTACTTTTCATTAAAGCAAACAAAAAAGTGAAAAGAAAAAAAAAGACATTTCTTTGAAAAGTGCATGAAATCAATAGATTGAGAAATAATTTATATTACGGTTATCAAATTTAAGAAGAAATATTTACGAAATTAATCAAGTTAATAATTAACTTCATCTTTATATCACCAGAATATAAAAATATTTTTCAGAAATGATATTTAATTAATAGCTAGCTGGTTTAGAAACGAAATATGTCTCATTTGCATTGCATGAAATTTTCGGATTTTTGGAAGTAAACGGAAATTTCTGCATTTTGATATAATTTACATTAATAATTTTATTATATTTCTTATTATAAGTAAAAAATTACATCTACACTATAAATTAATTAAAAATTATCACAATTACGTAATTTGACGCATTTAAAGAGGATTTCCTTTATAAGAGAATGAAACGGGAGACAAAATTTTATTGGTCAAGAGGTTTTTCGATAAAAAATTTCCCAGGTTGCCATATCATCAAGCTATTTGTTAATGTTATGTTTGTACGTATTCTGACTCAAATCGTCTAGGCTAGTTAGTCAGTTCTGCAATGTGGGTTGCTACGGTTGTGACAAAAACTTCCAATCTGAGCATACTCCTTACGCATATGTTCAGACTCCATGGTCAAAACTCCATGTTCTATAAAAGTCCATTCATCCATCTTTTAAACAAAATCTTTAAATGAAATTTCTTACGGATAAAAAATATTGAAACCTTTAAATTTTTTGGTAATCTTTATAGTAAAGGTATAGTGTCGGAGCAAATCATACGAAAGTTTAAAATCGAAAATTGTTTAAATTACCTATATGAGCATATGGCCCGGGCATGTGCTTAGACTTTATAGTGAGAACTTCATGTTCTGTAGCAATCCCTTCATCCCTCTTTTTTTAAAACTGTGCAAATGAAATTTCACACGGATCAATAAAACAGAATTCTTTCACATTTTTAGTAATAATTATTGTAAATGTTGGAGTAAATTGCATGAACGTTGCTTACATTATATTTGTAAAGATAAACATAAAATTAATAAATGAATTTAAACAAACATAAGCTATTTGTTTACTACTTAGGATAGTAGACAGTATCTCTTTATTTCTCTTTTCTTTCTTTTTCTATAAAATAGGAGTAATTTATATGCCACTAATGCAGAAATTTCTATAAAAATTACAATAAAAAATAATATTTAATAAGGTAATTTGAGATTTTTTAGTTATTTTGACATTCTCACTTCCATGTAAATAACCTGTGTTTGTTTAATCGTGTAATTCAGCATGATTAAAGAGAGGTAGTTATGAAATGCAAACACACAGCCAATTTTTAACTTTAATATAAAATGCTGGTAATCTTCGACATCTACACTGGCAGGTTTTCCAAAATAGACCTCCAATCAAATGAATCTTTTTTCAAATCAATCTATGGTTGTGATTTTCACATTCTACAGCATTGAAGGGGGTGCCAGGCGTCTACTTCGTTTTATAAATAGCCTACTGGAGCTTTAAAATTCTTCATGTAGATGTGTGACAATTTAATTTCTAACCAACAGTTCCTTGAAAAGTGTAATTAAAAGTCAGTTCTCTTTGGTGCGCCTCAAATCTATTTCATGTTTGCCCTCTTAAAAAAATAATTATGAAAAATACATTAAAATAGATCAATTAGTACTTAAGATACGTACTTTTGGAAAACACAATTTAAAGTAGAGTTCAGATTATAATCAACTTTTGGAATTAAAAGAACGACATCAAAAGTATTTCAAAAAACAATACCTGTGCATTAAACAACCAATGGATTTCAAGACAACAGTGAGAAGGTAATTGGAAATGAAAATCCTTTTTTAACTAAGAACTATTGCTAGGGTTACTATAGAACAAATACTATAGGATTTATACTGCTTTAACCCTTTATCTAATGACGGTACTTATAAGTACCATAAAAATAACTAGTTATAAAATTCAATTCATACAGCGATTAGTAGTAATACACTTTAGAATGAGTTATAGATGCATTACTTTATGTTGTTTCAAAAGCATTATTGGTTACACAAAACATAAGTATTTTTTAAAGGATAAATTCTTTTGCTTTTGCATCTTTTCAGCATTATTGACGTTGGGGGCGGGGGAAATTTTTAAATTTGGAAAAATTTCTATATTTCTATTGTAAGATCATTGTATTTGTACATTTCCTAATTCTACAAAATACAAAGAAAAATGTTTAAAATATAAGATTTGAATGGGGTTATAAATGCTGCACAAAATCCTTATAAATTCAAATTTAGATAATCCTTCTAAATCCTCCAATATTTCTAAAATCTTTCTAAAATGTATTAAATGATTATGTAAATCTTCTAACGTAGTTTCAAAAATTCACGAAAAATTTTTTTAGAAGATAAAATTTTTATGAATTCATAATTCAGTACATAAAGTGTTAAGTAGTACATATCTATATTTTTTAAGTGAAAGATACAATATAAAGGAAGAAGGTACCATCTAACCATGCGAGTTCTTCTTCTTTTTTTTTTTTTTTTTTTTTTTTTTTAAGTTTGTCGGGGGCCGGACAGTAGCAAGTTTAATCTGCAGGAAAACAGAATATTTTTCCTTTATCTACTTTAAGCTCCTTTGAAAAACATTTCTTTCCGGGACAGCGACAGTGTGAAGACAATTGAAACTCATTTTAATTAACGTTTGATGAGGGTTTTAAATCACTCCACTAATTACGGGAGTATTCTTCAATAAATACGTAAAATGCCTTTCCTTAGGAATTTTCTGAATCTTATGGAAGCCACCTGGACACGATACTCCCAGTGGTTCTGCATGTGACATAGCATCAGGCATGAGAAATTCGCACTGATTTTAAAGGAATAGATAATTCACAAAACGTACAGAAGTATATTAGGAAAGCTAAACGTATAATTTTATTCAGATAATTTGAAATATCGACCAAATTTATTTGATTTATTATGTGTTTTATCGCTAAAAGTGACAAAACAAACTAATAATTATATTTTTATTCAAATTGTAGAAATACTTTTTATAATTAGAAATACTTTTATAAGTATTAATGATTAACCTTTTGAGTGCGAATCGGGACTTATACGTCCTAGTAGACCATTTTCTGTTATACCCTTTTTAAAAAGAATAATCTCTGCATACTCTTGTACCAGGATATTTTCAAGAGAAATCTGCCAGTAAGAAGTAATTTTTTTTGCAACTTGTAGCGTGACTGAATATAAAAATAAACGCCAGGTCTGTCCCGTGATCAAAGGGTTAATATATTAATAACAATGTGTTGTTCCGTTCCATATTTAGGCAGAAAGCGAGTAATTTGTAATATTTTTGTTGGAGCATTTGTTGTGCAAATCACATTGAGATTTTTAATTATTTAACTGAAAATCATGACATTGAATTTCGTAAAAAAATGGAAAACAGAGGAAAAAGAAAGCTACATGATAGAGACTAAAATAAATTGTAAGGGTCTACAACATAAAATAGGCGACAATATTAAAAATATCATAACCTAGAACGTAGTTTAAGTCTGCAAAATACTGCCTCAATGATGAAATATATGTGGAAACATTATTAATTTTCCTTGTCTCAAGCGAAAGCGCTATAGCTCCTTTTACTATGATACCTAAAATTCTAATGTGCGTAGAATCGCAAATAAATCACTTGATATTTGAAGAACGATTTTTAGGTCACAGGATTACAGGAATCGTCTTTTACATTACTTTCCACTGCTAAGAGCTTATTCGCGTATATTTATAGAATCCTTCTATAAGATCATGATTTGAAATAGTAAATATCAACTGTTGAATATAATGTTGATATGGTAAGCTTGTGTATAATGTTTTTAGTTTCAGTAAGTTCTATTTTGTTACTTGAATTATGTGTAGTATCATTTATATTACACATTGCTCATATAGGTTAAGTAATATTAAATTAGATAAAATATCATTTAAATTCTTTGTTTTCTAAACAGTCACTAAAGATATAAATTGGGTTCCTAAATAAAAATAATTTATGGTGAAAATTACAGACAGGTTTAGGAAATAAATTTTCAAAATTACTAATTTCCATAAAATAACTTTAAAGATAGTTAGAGCTGGAAATTGATCTATTCATTAATCTTCATTTTCTGGCAGTATTAGAATTATTACATTCTTGAATGTTTCATGAATTATTATCATCAAATAGCTCGACATTAGTCTTCATTTTCATGAAGTAATTTCAGGTGAGAAACATGAAATATACAGCGGAAGCGTTATATTTGATATTTAAATAGAAACGACGTCCTTTATGGACAAAATCAATATTTTCACAAGTGATCATATATCTTCCAAATGATAAAATTCATTGACACTTGACTATCACGACTTACCAAGTTGAACAATTTTTGTTTTTGCAGCACTAAAAGAAAAATTATAGAGTTAATTTTTTAAAACTCTCCTGTAAAGTGTATTTAAAAGTAGAATATAAGTTATACGTTTTAATTTCCTCAAAATATAATCATGTAAAATATTTATCTATAACATCTAGTGTAGCAACGTGATTTTTCTTAAACATATCCTTACTTTTCTTCATTAATTCAGAAACAATTGTATGTAAAATTAAGAAAGTAATTTTACAGGATTACTTTTTCTTTTGACTTCCTTCTACTATTTCTTTTTTACAATTAGCGTTGGAAAAATAATTTATAAGGAAATTTACTGGAAGGTTTAGGAGATAAAATTTCAAAATCAGGAATTTCCATAAAATAGATTTAAAGATATTTAGAGTTGGAAATTGATCTAATCATTAATCTTCATTTTCCTCGCAATATTAGAATTATTACATTCTCGAATGTGTCATGAATTATTATCATAAAGTAGCTTTTCATTAATCATCATTTCTAGTAAGAAGCTTGAAATATACAGCGGAAGAGTTATTTTTTATATTTAAACAGAAACATCGTCCTCAATGAACAGAATCTATATTTTCACAAGTGATCATATATCTTCCGAGAGATAAAGTTGATTGAAACTTGACTTTCACAATTCAGCAAGTCAAACAACTTTTTTTTTTTCCCCAAAGGAATTTTTGTTTTTGCAGCACTAAAAAGAAAAATTTTAGACAAAATTAAATTTAGACAAAATTAAAACAAAATTTGAAAAACATCCTATAAAGTGTATTTAAAAAGTAGAATAAATGTTATATATTTTAATTTCCCCAAAATGTAATTGTGTGAAATATTTTTCCAATAAAATTAGTGTAGCAACTAGATACTTCGTAAATATATTCTTACTGTTCTTCATTAATTCTGAAATATCTTTATGTAAAATTAAGAAAGTAAACTTATTTTCATAGTTTTTCTTTTGACTTCATTCTATTATTTCATTTATAGAATTAACGTTGGAAAATAATTTAATGGGAAATTTACGGGAAGGTTTAGGAGATGAAATTTCAAAATCTGTAATTTTCATAAAATAACTTTAAAGATATTTAGAGCTGGAAATCAATCTATTCATTAATCTTCATTTTTCTCGCAATATTAGAATTATTACTTTCTCGAATGTGTCATGAATTATTATCATCAAATAGCTTTTCATTAATCTTCATTTTCGTGAAATCATTTTCAGTAAGAAACATGAAATATACATCTGAAGTGTTATATGTGATATTTAAATAGAACCGTCGTTCTCAATTTACAAAATCTATATTTTCACAGGTGATCATATAGCTTCGAAAAGGTGAAGTTGATTGAAACTTGACTATCACGAATCAGCAAGTTAAACAACTATTATTTATTTATTTATTTATTTTTAACCATTTGGAAAAATGGTTATTGTCCTCTGTCAGGGTAGGCAATCAAAAACATATCTGAAGCGTTTTATTGGTTGAATCCGCATTTTATTCGTTTTCTGATCGGTCTATACAGTAATCTGTATTTTTCCTTTACTTTCTACAGAGATGGATACTTCTGTTGCCACTATGACAAAAAAGTAATAAAAACTACCAAGAAAAAAATAATAATAACTCAGAAACAAATTGAGATACAGCTTTCAAACAAATTGCATTTAAAGGTACATTTTTTTCTCTATACGACAGTGTAAAAAGTAATATTGTGGGATGTTTAGGAGTTTGAGAATGAAATTCCATTTAAAATTGGTCAAGGAATATTAATGTTTAATCCATGGCGTACGTAATGAATGACCAGCTCCATAGAAGTTTAAAAATTTATAGTACCGAAAAATGCAATCCATGACGTACGTAATGTATGATCAGCTCCGTGCGATTTTTTATGTCTTAAATTTTAGTCTTTGAAAAAATCATTTTCCAAATGGTAGTTGTAAATTGTTAAATTGCAGTTTTAACTTTTATTATTATTTATATATTTTTTTCTGCAAGAGTAATTTTTGTGTTTGGAGCGCTAAAAAGAGAGAAAAAATTATAAAGTTAAAAAAAAAAATTAAAACAATACTGAACAGTATTTGTAAAAAATAGAATATAAGTTATATATTTTAATTTCTCAAAATATAATCGTGTAAAATGTTTTTCTATAGTGTAGCAACTACATTTTTCTTAAACATATTCTTACTGTTTTTCCTTAATTTTGAAATATCTCTATATAAAATTAAGAAAGTAAACTTGTAGACTTCCTTATTCTTTTGACTTCATTCTATTCTTTTATTTATATAATTAAAATTGGAAAAATCATTAATTTTTAAAGTCTTGAAATTAACATGTTCTTGCTGCTCAATAGAAGGCTTAGCCAGACTAAAATCATTACAACATCTGCCATTTATAGCTCCTCCTTTGGAGATAAATTTCTATAATTCAGTCAAAGAACATTATTTAATAACATTAAAATTTAGGTCCCAAAAAAATTCGGACTCTTTCATGCGTCACTTTAAACGATTTTTTTTTAATAAAATGCAAGAAATCTTTATCCTTTACTACTTCCCAAGCTAAACAGGAAGGAATCAACTCAATTTAATGGCGGCAAATGCAAAGTGCAAAAATCACACTACCTGTCCTAATGTTCAAATTAATGTTTTCGGCATATCTTGCTATGTTACTCGTTGTTTGTGTCAACCAAATTATGCACTCAAAGGTAAATGCATTCAAAATGCAAAAATCACGCTGCCTGTCCTAATGTTTTAAATATTTTCTTCGACATATGATTTAAATATAACTCGTTGTTTGTGTCCTCTAAATTTGACATGATCTATTTCGGGGGATATTTACAAATATAATACATTTTAGAAAGGTGTTGTAATGATAAAATCTATAACATGTTGCACTAAATATTTGTTCACTATCTTCATCTAACACTTTAACTTATCGCCGTGAGGTAAGAGTGCATTTTTTAGAACATCTAAAGTACTGCTTCTGCCAACGCACGCCAATACCAAAAACTATTCTTTAGGGATATTAAGCCCTTTTAACGAAGTAATAAACTTTTTGACCAGTTAGCTTAGTCTTAAAGTTTATCTTAGTGACACAGAAACAGGAAAGATTTTATCCGAATGTACAAAAGGATAAATACAGATCATATAATATAATTCTAACAAGAAATTCTCTTTTAGTGACATAAAGGTAAATTTTCTATGCATTTATTTAAATGTTTTCTCAAATAAAGTTTTTGGTGCTTTGCATGTATGTATATTTTATAAAAATTAATCATAAAATAAGTGTTTCTCAATATCTCAAATTCAATTAAATTTTTTTTCTCATATTTTTTCTGTGAAATGTTTTATGTTAAAAAACTACATGATAATATATAGAGTAGTTTGAATTTAAAGCGCTTTTTCATGCAAGGACCATTCATTTTCGTACACCTTTGTCATAAATTTTCGCGAATTTTTTAATACTTTATATACTAAAATCATTTTATCATGTGACCTTTACACTTGTATGCTAGAAAAGACAAACAAAATTGTCTGAAATCGTAAAACCGTTAAATTTTCGAGGACAATAATAATAATAATAATAATAATAACTCAAAACTTTAGGGAAGAATGATTCGCATATACTTAGACAATGCATGTAATTTTGAAATATTGAAATTAACTTATCGATAAGTACAAAAGTGACCAACCAACAAAAATTTATTTTCTTTCTAGATTTCATGCTTTGATCAACGTTCATAATTTAAAAATAGGCATCAGAAATATTTTTCAATTTTAAAAACTTTGAAATGAAAGCATGATTTTGACTATTTTAAAACTTTTTTGCTTGTTCACTAAATGAAGTAAATAAAACTTGTATACTTGTAGAAATGAATACTTAACTGAGGTATCTTTGAAACAGAAAAATCACAAGTAACTGTGATGCTAATATTGCAAGAACTCCACATCTGATTAAATTTTGTCTACAGACATTTAAACACACATTAAAAGAGATATACAGGGTGTCCGGTCTCAACGGTGTCCAACGGGTAATTCCTAAACCGTTAGTCATAGACATATAGTTCCAATTACAAAAATGTTTAAAATCAGTTAAAGAAACATTTTAAAAGCGATTTGGGCCAATAAAAACATTTCTTAAAAAATTACGAAATTTAAATTTTTATACGGTCCCCCGGTCCTAGAAGTTATATTTAGTAATTTTTGCCTATTACACTGACAAGTAAGACAAAAAAGTCCCATTCATATAACGCTAAAATTGAGCGAGTTATGAAACTTTAAAAATGCATGACTTATGCCACTTTTCTACTCTGAAAACAAATGAGTTCGGCTTGGCTTTGATGGATCATATACCAAGTATTTAAAGTATTCGAAGATCTTACTTCATGTGTATCTGCGCTTTGAAAAAAAATCCTACAAGTATTATGATTAAGTCTCAAATTGGCTAAAATAACATATGTTTTATTTTGTCAGGATTTGAGATTGTTTCTCTTATGATTTCGTTTAACAAAAATTATGTTTTTTTATAAGTTTTTATGTTACTTCAACAATCGTATGTATGTTTTTCCAGTTCAAAATTTGTACTCGAACTTTAACCCACTTTTAAATATCCGATCGAGATTAAAATTTTACATACTGGCGCAAATCCGATAACAATCTAGTATTATTAAGATTTTCGGTGGTTACCATTTATACTTATTTTACAGGATAACACAAAAAATTTCGGATAGATTTCTGCCAAAAGGAGTTTCAGAAAAAGTTTTAGATTAGATAATACAAGACTGCGATTGTTGGGTTTTTCAACTTTTAAGTATTTTTTAGCACTGAATCCAAAAATTACCTTAATTTTTAACCATCATGTCAGGATATTTCGCAAATCATAAATTTTCGAATTTAAAGAATAACAAAAATCGAATACTATAAAGTAGAGGAGATGGTTGTGTTTTTTAACTTTTGATAATTGATTTTTACGCACTTTTTAGCACTGAATCTGAAAATGACCTTCATTTTTAACCATTACGTTAGAATTTTTTTGCAAATCGCAAAAGTGTAAGTTAAAATATAGCGAAAATATCATACTATAAAAACATGTGTAAAACATATTTTATTTTATTTTATTTTATTTTATTAAAAAAATTATTCGATATTTTTGCTTATCCTGGGATTCTTACAGCTAAACAGCTGAGTGCTCCGATGAGATGGGGGAGGAAATTCAATTTTAACATTGAACTTCTTAACTTTGAAATTTGCAGTTTGCGAAAAATCCTGATGATAGTTAAAAATGAAGGTCAATTTCGGATTCAGCGGTACAGAATATATAAGAATCAGTTATCAAAAGCTAAAAAACATGTCATAACCCAACTTTTGCAGGCTTGTGCTGTGCAATCTAATAATATTTTAAAATACGTATCATTTTGTAAAGAATTGAGGCAGTTAATTTAGAATCTTTTTATTTAACAAAAATTCTGTTTTTTTTTTCTTCTTAAATGTTTATTACAAATTGTATATTTCCCATTAATATGTCAGAATGATTAAAGATTTCAAATTTATATTGCAATGTGAATTTTACTCCCAAACATTTTTTATATCTGACGAAATTATATTTCGACTAAATTTGTGAATGACCCCCAATTTGCAGCAAAAAATATGCTCCAACTTTAAACAGCTATTACTCGGTCAATTTTAATCGTAGAATAACGGGACTTTTTTTGTATCACTTGTCAGTGTAAAAGGAAAATTTCACCAAATATAACTTATAGGACCGGGGGACCGTATAAAAATTTAAATTTCTTAATTTTTTAAGAAATGTTTTTATTGACCCAAATCGCTTTTAAAATATTTCTTTACCTGATTTAAAACATTTTTGTAACTGGAACTATATGCCTATGACTAACGGTTTAGGAATTAGCCTTTGGACACCGTTGAGACCGGACAACCTGTATATTAAGTGTTAACGTTCTGAAAAGGAGTCTAGATGCATATAAAGTTTTTTTAATTTAGTTTGAAATTTAATGGTGTTTTATTACGAATTCTCTTTCTCTGCCTTTTGCTCAGGATTTCTTATAATTGAAATGTCATAGAAAGTCAAAATTTCGTTATTGAGTAGAAATGTAATATGTGTCTAAGTTGATCTACATTGGAAACTAGTTGGATGTGCCAATCCCAAAACTTTCTTCTATCTCATATATTTTAATATTTCAAAATGTTGTTACAAATGTCAATATTTCATTTATTAGTTCAATGCTATATAAACTTTGACTTTCATCTTAAATTTCTGCCTCAGCTAATTAATCGGAGTTAAAACGAGTTAATCTCCATCATGATATTTATTAAAATCAATAGCTTTCCGTTTTTCTGTTGTATATCAGCTGCTCGCGAATAGCCGGCTTATCGGGATGTGAAGTTCCCCCACTTCTCAAGCAGCCGGTGTATAATAGAACTAAGAAAAATCAAGAAAATTACAGAATAATCGCTATTATAGGGCCTCTTTTTGGCGGAATATTTCCTAATTCATGGAGGACCTAAAAATTTGGTTCAATTATATGCATAACTTCATGCGCTTTTCGATGGTACAGCATTGAAAATGGCACTAAAATAGCTATTACAGCACCCACTTTAGGCGAAATTTTTCCAACTGCAGGGAGGACCTTCTTGCCATGGCCAAAGACATATACAAAAAATTTGGCTCAATTCTACGCATAATTTCATACACTTTTCGACAGTACAATATTGAAAATGGCACAAAAATTGTTATTACAGCGCCCCCTTTCGGCGAAATTTTACCAAATGCAGGGAGGGCCTTCTTGCCTTAACAAAAAGCATACACATAAAATTTGGTTCAATTCTATGCATAACTTCATACATTTTTCGATTTACCAAACGCAGAGAAGACATTCTTGCCCTAACCAAAAGCATACAAAAAAATTTGGTTGAATTTTATGCATATCTTCATACACTTTTCGATGGTACAATATTAAAAATCGCTATTACAGCGCCTCCTTCTGGCGGATTTTTTCTAAATTAAGGAATGACCTGTTTGCCATAGCCAAAGACTTAAAAAAAAAAAATGGTTCAGTTCTATGCATAACTTCATACCCTTTTTATGGTGCAATAGCGACTGACAGACGGACACACGAGCAGACGGACGGACAGACAGACATTTTCTATAAACATGTTTTTGGGGATCTCTGACCATTAAAACGCGTAAATCCGTCGAAAACCGGAAGTCGAAGAAAATTTCGATTACAGTACTTTCTTCTATTGAAGATAGAAGAAAGTGAAAATATAATTATTATTTCTTGGAAAAAAAAAAATCCCTGCCGGCCCGTCCTACAGGCGGAGGTAGATTTCGAAGTTAAGTATACTAATTTCACAAACAAAAACCAAATCATGATTAGAGATAAACCCACTTTAACAATTTTATCTGGCCGCTTTTGACGAGTTTTTATTTCATTTTTATATAATAACTGGTCTTATCAGAATCATGTTAGGGCGGTATTAAAAAAAAAATACTTTTCCATGCTCAACAACTCGAAATTTTCTGGCATAACTCCAAATTCATTTTTAATAGGAAAAACATGAAACTTGTTGCGGTGATTTTTGAAGAGATTTATAAGCGACCTGTAGTTTTAATTTTCGTTCAATTAATTAAAACGTGATATATAAACAATTATTTTCTCAGTAAGACAATATTTTACGTTTCTAACACAATCGCTTCGGGAAATTCCATTCCAAATGCCGAATTTGACATCATTTTTTGAAATATATTCTGCCTCTGTCAAAAAAATCGATCATTACAGTACATTACATAGTTTCTGAATAAGCGAATCTACCAATTGGATGCGTTTGAGAGCAAAAATGAATTTAAAAATGAGTCAGAAAATAAACAGTTTGGATTTGAATACTCCCTTAATACGATGATTTTTCAAACACAATCCGCTTCGGGAAATTCGGTTCAAAAGGCCCACTTTGACAGCAGGTTTTAAAATATATTCTGCCTCTATCAAAAAATTGACCATTACGGTACATTATATAGTTTCTGAGTCAGAAAAGGTACCAATTGGAAGCCTTTGAGAGTAAAAATGAATTGTAAAATGAGTCAGAAAAGCCCCTTACTAAGAATACACCCTTACTAAGATGATTTTTTTCTTCAACCGCTATGTATTTTTTATTTGTTTTTGCTGTAAGGATTGGTCCTATCCAAAACTTGTCTATATAGACGTTGTAGAAAATATTAAGAAGATATATGATAAATTCATGGGGATTTTATATCTTTTGAATTGACGGAGTTATGGATTTGTTTCTTCTTCAAACACCCTTTTTGTTTTCGTTTTTAATTTTTTTGCGGTACGAATTGGTCCTATCAAAAACTTGTGAATATAAAAGTTGTAGACAATGTTAAGGAGATTCATGATAAAATTAATGGATTTGATATCTTGAGAATTGACGAAGTTATGATTTTTTTTCTCCCAAAAACCCTATTTTTTGCGCCCCTTGAGCCCATTTTTAACTTTATCAAAAATCTGTGATACATAAATTTTTGGCCCTATTTTTAGAAGTAATAAAAACTTTAAACTGATTCGATATGTACAAAATTTAAGAAGTCATTGGGTTTTTTCGGTTTTCACAAAACCCCTTCCTATTTCCATCCCCTTGGTCCGATTTTGCCCATTAACGAACTTGACCCAGATTTTATGCCCCTTGATTTTATGTATCAGTTTGGAAGAGATTGGTGCAGAATTGTGGAAGTTATCGTGTCCAGAAGAAAGTGATATATATAGATAGATACATACATATATATATATATATATATATATATATATATAAAGTGTTTTACTGAGGGTGGTTTTGGGCTCTAGGGGTCATGATTGGTGTAGATCTGCAAAAGTTTTTCAGAAATTCCAACATAGGAACGACGCCAATAGGTAGTATTTCGTACGAAATCTACCTAAAATGCAAAAACAAAATCTCAAAGTTTCTTTTTGATAAAAACAGTCATAAATTCTAAAATTCTTACTTCATGAATAAGATAACAGAGTTTATTTTTTGCATTGAGAAGGTTTATATTTTCAGTCAAAATTTAACGAAATTCTATCGAGTTGTTTTTAGAAATCATACGCACAATAACGAAAATCACCGTTAAGAGAAAACAGATTTGCAAATATAAAATTACACCTTGATCCTCAAAAGAGTAGAAATTAATTTAGAATCCTTTAAAATTTTCCTACATTATTAAAATTTTAATGCAAGTTATTAAAAATTTGATTTTTTGAGACTTTGAAAGATACCTGGCTCCTTAAAATAGAAAAAAGTAATGATTTTACAATATTTTATATGAAATTTCCACTATTTAACTGACAAGTTGGAAAGACAAAGGTAAGCATTTTGTTTGTATGCATTTCAACTTTATATAATTTTGCTTTTATGAATACATCTATGATAAGTGACTATGCTACCAAATACATAAGTAGAACAAGACATCTGTAACCCTATTTCCCGGCGTATACACACACACAAAAATATCCCTGTAAAATTACGGGCAGAGGCCGGCAGCAGAGATTCCAGTCATACTCCGTAAAAAAAAAAAAAAAAAAAAAAAAAAAAAAAAATCCATATCCAATTACCAATCCGTATTTTTGCTAACAGATGGGCTAGAACTGTAAAAATATGTGGATTGCCCATAATTTTCTAAGTATCTAACGGACAAGGCCACTTATTTGATGGATCAGAACGTTTTTCATCAAATAAGGCTGTTGCCCATGAAAATTGAAGAACAAAAGCTCATAAATTTACAGTTATTTTTTTTTCTGAGAGTGTAATCCGCTGTTCAGATAATTCAGTTTCGATACAGAAATTTTATTTAGTAATTGAAGTCAATACAGTCGGAATGTACATTCCGAATTCAAGAATGAAGAATTTTATTAAAAACAATTTCATTTTTAAAATGAAATTTTTCAGCCGCAGATTTATGTCGGAAAACATGGTTGTCTCGCCAATCGCTATAAGACATACCTCGTTAAGCCCCTAAAAGGCGCTATTTTATTGTACAGTCGTGGGGTAAAAAGTAAATACCCCCTACTAACTGAGCAACTACTAGTAATCGTAATAGAAAAAAGTTACTAGTACCAAACGATTGGAAATAAAGTCTACTTTTAAAGAATGTATATAAAATTTGTTTAGGGGGTATTGACATATTAAAACGAAACAGAACTTTGTTTTTTTTTCAATGGCAACACCCAATTTGGGGAATATATTTTAAATCTTCGGATCAAAATATGACGAGAACCGAAATTTCAAGTCGTCTGAATGATAAGATTTTTAATTATAAACATTCAAAATTTAGAGCTTCTAATGTTAAATTAAATTTTCCTATTTTTATGAATTTCTCCTGAAAATATAATCCTAGTGTGATAATTTTTTGTGGTTACTTTAATACTAAAAAACCTAAAAATAACTACACTGAATTTGTAATTCAAAAATTTTTATACTATGAATTATGAATTATGAAATTAATATTCAAAACAAATATGAATTGCAACCTACAATTTTTTTGATAGATACATGTTTATTATGTCCTGCTTTATGCGAATTCTAAATTAGAAATTTTTATTCCAAGTAGTTTTCGAATTATAATTAAAAACTCCAAAATAATGGTTTACGGGTCCATCTATGATGTGCAGAAACGCATAATTTGGAAAATACCTACTTTATTCATTTTATTGAAATATTTGAGCTGGCAATAGTCCAAACATAGTAAATGAATGAAATGGTCCTATTGGCAAGAAATAATACATTATTAGATGTGACATAGTCATTTTGTAGCTTTTCAACAATTGAGTACCGAACTTTAGTTAGGATAGAACCCCTAAAAAATGCTAATTTTATATTAATTAATTTCTCTGAAAGTAATCATACGAATTTCACAAAAATTTGTTTTTAGGTTAATTGGAAGATGTAGAATTTATTTATGGTGTCAAACTTGGGTATTGCTATTGAAAAAAAAAAACAATGTTTGGGCTCGTTTTAATATGTAAATGGACCCTAAGCAAATTTTATATACCCCGGTGAGCCAAAAATTCGTTACAAATTTTAAAACTCATGAAAAAGGAAGAAATTATGATAAAGGAGTGCGGTTTGTAAGAAAGGGCTCACAAGGTACTCGGATTTTTTTAGCAAAAAGAAAAAAAAAGTAAAAAAGTCACAAGTAGAGGACGCTGACGACCCGAAACACAATAAACAGGTACTACGACACAACCTGTTTGGGTCGTAAAATGTTCTGGGGGTCATGCTGATCATTTATTATTGGAAGAACAAATGAATGGAGTGTATTGTTTTGATGTTCATTGTGTTTTGGTAGTCAGCGCCCTCTATATGTGATTTTTTAACTAAATGTTTTTGCTGCTGCTAAAAAGAATCCGACTACCTACTTGTGAGCCCTTTCTTGCAAACCGCACTCCGTTATCATAATTCCTTCCCTTTTTATGAGTTTTTAAAGTTTGAACGAACTTTTGCCGCACCCGGAACGTCCTTTAAACGTAGACTTTATTTCCAATCGTTTGGTACCAGTAATTTTATTCTGCAATAATTTGTTGCAAAGTTAGTCAGTGGTGTTTACTTTTTTTCTCACAACTGTACATGATATTTATTAAAGATTTACACATTACTCTAGAATATGATTTTAGGAGATTCTATTTTTGTTTTCCAACGAAGTTATTTTTTAACTACGCTTGTTTGCATACATAAAAGCTCGCGATCCACAACTACACATTTAAAAACAAATAATTTTGGTTTCCCATTTCTTTGCATATTATTTTAAAAGAGAAATCATAAAAAACAAATATCAGTAATTTGATATTCTTCAAAATCGTGTGAGATATTTAGTTACCCAAAGGATTAAGCAGGGATTTATATATTGTACAATACAGTCAGGAATTTAAAAGCAATCTGTTTATATATACTGCTGGGCTATAGTATTAGGGCGTGTTAATTTGGTGGGCAAAAATAAAAATTCGTGATTTTTGCTAATGAAGGGATCCAAAAAATTGCATTTTGATGTGTAATATCCTAATTTAAAAGATTTTTCCTTATTCATAAAGATTTATCTTGGTAAATTTGCGGTTGATTAAAATCTGTATTGAAATTTCCGAAAAAGGGGATAACATAGTGTAAATTCCAACAAAATTTGCTCAAAAAGTGGTTTAATGAACTGAAACAATTTTATTTATATCTTGTCTTTATTATGTTAACACTGAAAACACATTGTAAAAAAAGTTAAAAGCTTCAACCAACAATATTCATCAAATCTTGCTTCGATTCAATTCTAGACATAATTCTTCTGCATGCTTCCTGTCCTCTAATTAATCCTTCTCGCTTCTCACGAGTATATACAGAATTAATTATAAGAAAGCACTTCCGGAGAGAAGATAGTTTACTGCGATTTTTATATCAAAAGGGGAAATTATCACAAAACTGAAGTAGTTATTTACCAAGCAAACCAATGCAATTGCCACTTCATGTAAATATATTTGTGAATTGATAACCAAAATACAACTTTTTTAACCCCCTCATTTTTTGAAAAAGGAAGTCGAAAAATTCGACACGCCCTACTAAATTATTCTTCATTACTTCTGGGACCATTAACTTTATTTGTTTTTATCTTTTCGCTCCTTTATTTTATAATAAATAGTGCGTTTGTTTATTAAGGAAAAAATCTTTGCGAACGATTAACAGATGTGCTTCTGTTCTTTTCCGATAAGAGACATTTTGTGTCATTAGATTTATATTAGAGGGTATATTAAACATTAAAAATTCATTAGTTGAAAAATACCTTTTTTTTTAATTCTTTTTAAATATAATATTTTGTAATAGAAATGTATGCTTAGTTTACACTTTACTTTTTTTTTTAAATTTAAAGCCTTTTAAGATGCAAATATTGTCCATTTTTAAATTAAAAAATTTTTTAACATATCAATTTGGTGCTTTTTTAAGTCTATAGTTACTCTATGAAATCTAGATATCAAAATTGTATTTCCTAATATATTTCTTATTATAGATAAAAGCAAAAAACACATGCCTACTCATGTAACAATGTCCTCGGACATTTTCTGTTGACTCAAATCGAGGTACACGCGTGGACGGTATTACAACGACGGCAGTAGGTCTTTATTTTTGGAAAAAAAGTTACATAGAGATGTTTTTCAATTAAAAGATAAAGTAAATTTCGTCATATTAATTGAAACAAAAAAAAAAACAAAAAAAACCACTCTCTTCTTGTAACAGTGTGTTAAATAAACATATGAAATAGCTGGGTTTCTACAGACAGATAATCATCCTAATACAAGAAATTTCCTTAACTAATTTATAATTTTTACAAACTTCTTAATAATTTAAAATGTAAATGAATTATTAATATTTAGAAGATAATAAGGAAGATATTTTTCGTGAAATAATTTTAAACGGAAGTGTTATTTAATTAATATCCATACAATATTTTTACAGCTAATGGAAATGTGTATTTACGTAGCTTCTGCTCTAATATTCTGATTTAAATATTTTTAAAGACTAATTTTAAAATTTTATCCGTGCAAATATTGATTTTCCTTTTTTATAGTACGGTGTAATTAAACTTTTTTCTATTTATTAGTTGCAATCGTCCTTGAATGTTTAGAAATCCTTTATATATACAAAAAAATTTAAACATTATCAAATCGAAACAGAAATTCAAATTAACATTTTATGTTTTTGGTAATTAATCGCGTTTTACATATTACTATTAAAAAAATCTATAACATTTTAAATTCATATTATTGACATGCCATTTCCTTTTATTTTAAGATTTTTATTCAATTCAGTTAAGCATTATTTTTTATATTTTTGACCAAACATCTACAAGATTTATTACCGGACAGTTGTAAGATTTCAAAGTGTTATCGAAAGCTTCATAAAGATTAAAAAGGACCGACTTTGAGTTTATTATTAGAATTAGACTTTTCAAAACTATTAATTTTTAAAATATAGTTGCTATGGCACTAATTACTTTTTAAAATGTAAATATCGTAAAAGCAGAAATTTCAGTCACTTTTTTTTTTTTTTTTTTTTTTTTTTTTTTTTTTTCTTGTAATAAAGTGAAATATGCAAATAAAATATATTTTCAGTTCGAAATAACATAATCTTTAAATCTGAACTTAATATCACTTTTAACTCAGTACATCAAAAACATTAAAAAATTTTCAAAGCAAAACAATTAATTTTGTGTCAGTAGAAAACTACATTTGAGAATATTAAGTAAAAGAAAAGTCTACATCAATTTATTTTTAATTTTTATTTGGTTAAAGCAAGGTTTATTTGAAATCATATCCAATTTTTATGGGGCTTAATATGTAATTAATTTGTTATTAATTATTATGCTATAACTAGCTTGTCGTCGGCCTTCCAGAAGGTTGATTGGGGTGCCCAGATGCTCTTTGCAGCCTACAGACAGGCTTTCACCGGGGCCCAAAAAGTGAGCTTTACATGCAAACAGAAAATAAATAAATAAAATATTTTACTTTAATTTATACGAAAATAAGTAATAAAAATATCAAAAGATCGTGTAAATAAATATTTCGCTCCTTAAATGAGAAAATTATTCAAGATCCCCTGATTAAGACCCGCTCGACACTGCTCGCTCTAGGGAGATATTCCGGATGAAATGAACAAAAGTATGATAACATCAAGGCTACCACAGGTGGCTATTTTTATATTCTGTCTCGCACCAGTATTTTTCTAACATAAATTTTGAAGTATATTTCTGTTGAAAATGTTGTCAAAGTGTCAGTTAAGGATTTCTGTTTTAAGAAAGTGATGCAAGTCAGAATTAAAAAATATTCGTCTGTGGAAGCTCTGTAAACTAAGACATATGGCGAACATTTTATATAGGTCTTGTGGGTTTCTCGGCCATAAATTGTTAATACTGTGTTAAAAATTATTTATACCTGTGTGCTTCGTAGTCATATATCGTTAATCCGAATACCACTATACCGAGGACCATTGTGTTTTGCATCTCATAAATAATTAAAACCACAATTAATATAATGGAGCCCTGTGAATTTTTCATGCATAAACTTTAAAACCCTGACCGTCCAGTGAATGGGAAAAGTTCTAATGTTGCTTTTCCTGTAATTGTTTAAAAATGCTTTATATATTTAAAAAAAAAAAAAAAAAACGCAATTTTCTTAACGTGATATAAAAACTCAATTAAGCATATAAATATAATCCTTGAGAATTTTAATCATTACTCAATGTTTTAAAGCTGCATTATATTGGCAGATTTAAATAATAATTCAATTGCAGTGAAACCTACCGCTTATTGAACGAATATATCAGTTCACAGAGCTGATGTTAAGACGACAATCATTTTATTCGAGACCTGGGAGTCCACGCATGAAAACTAATTTTGGGGGAATCGCTATAACGAAGCCTTGCGGGTACTTGAGTCCATAAAAATGACGATCTCTATTTAAATCTGAAACCTCTAATTAAAAAAATTAATTTTGGGGGAACAGGACGAAATGCACTTTATTTTGTATAAAGATTCAAATCCGATAGCCGAAAAATAAAAAAACGCAAAAAGAATTTTGAAATAATGAAAAAAATGAAAAACCAAAATTTTCTTTGAAAAAATGTGATGCGCAAAATACATAAACAATTTACAGCAAATACTGACATATTCGTCAAACTTAAATAATCAGATTCCCAGGTAGGGAACAAACATGAGCGATGTTACCAACAATGAGTTTTCGAAATGATGAAAATTACAACAATGATTGCAACAATAAAATTAGTTTTGTGTTAAGGCAGACACCCTAAAATATACAAATTGCCCATCGACACTATTACTGATTTTTTATTTATTTATTTATTTATTTATTTATTACATTTCCTTTCACTCTCTTGGGATTGAATTTCGTAAATCGCTGAAATACAGATTTAGCCATACATTTTTAGTAGATTTGTTATGCTGCATTTCACGCATTCATTTTCTATATAAAACGGGTGCTGGGATATGCCGAAATAACCAAAAAATCTCCGCCGGCTCGGCCTACAGGCGCAGGTAGAATTAGAAGTTAAGTACAAATTTCACCTACAAAAACTAAATCATGATTCAAGATAAACCCACTTTAACAATTTTATCTGTCCGCTTTTGACGATTTTTATATTTCATTTTTATATAAGAGCTGGTTTTATCAGAACCATGTTAAGGCAGTACTTACGATATGTATATTTTCCATGCTCAACAACTCAAAATTTTGGACATATTTTCAGATTCATTTTTAAGAGGAAGAACATAAAACTTGCTGACGTGATTTTTTAAGAGATTTATAAGCGACTTATTTGTTTTCCGCTCAATTAATTAGAACTTGATTTATAAATATTTATTTTCGCAGTAGGGCAATATATTTAGTTTCCAACACAATCGTTTCGAGAAATTCTGTTCAAAATGCCCAAGTTGACATCATTTTTTGAAATATATTCTGCCTCTATCAAGAAATAGACCTTTAAGAAACATTATATAGTTTCTGAATAAGAGAATCTACCAGTTGGAAAATGAGACAAAATGAATTTAAAAATGCGTCAGAAAATTAGCAGTTTGGATTTGAGTAATACCATATTTTTTTCTTCAACCTCTATGTATTTTTAATTTGTTTTTGATGTAAGAATTGGTCCTATAAAAAACTTGTCAATATAAAAGTTGTAGATAATATTCGGAAGATGTATAATAAATTTAAACGGATTGGATATTTTGTGAATTAACGAAGTTATGGATATTTTTCTTCGCATCCGCCCTTTTTGTATTCGTTTTTAAATTTTTTCGCAGTATGAATTGGTCCTATCAAAAACTTGTCAATATAAAAGTTATAGATAATATTAAGGCAATTTATAATAAATTTAATTGGACTTAATATCTTGAGAATTGACGAAGGTATAAATTTTTTCTACCCAAATGAGTATTTTTTTCGCCCCTTGAGTCCATTTTTAATTTTATCAAAAATCTGTCAAACAGAAATTTTTGGCCCCTTTTTTTAGAAGTAATAAAAACTTTAAACTGAGTCGATATGTATTATAATTAAGAAGTTATGTTTTTTTTTCGTTTTTTCCAAACCCCTCCCTATTTCCATCCCCCTGCTCCTGATTTTGCCCATTAATGAACACGACCGAGATTTTATGCCCTTGATTTTATGTATCAGCTTGGAAAAGATTTGTGCAGAATTATGGAAGTTATCGTGTCCATAAAAAAGTGATATAGATAGATAGATACAGCTCATATTCAAAATATTAGAATAATTACTTTTTTTACAAATTGAAAATATAGTTTGGTAATGCAATGTCATTTAATGCAAATATGCAAACGATATTTTTACTAAGAACTTATTGTCGATTAAACTTATTTATTATCTTAAAATTAATTTCCTTTTTGAAAAGATTAAATGAAAAAAAATATTTTGAATAGTCAAAATATTAGAATAATTATTCAAGTGGTTCAAAATATTAGAATATTTCACGTTAATTCTCCTTTAACTATCACCAATTCATAACTGCTGCCATCATTGATTAAATTCAGAAGATTTTATTTAAATTCTGTATTCTTTTTGCAGTTTGTTTGCTTTTTCGTCTTAAAATGGGTCGTATAACATTCCTGAATCTATTAAACCTCGCATGGTTGATTTGTATCGGCACGGTAAAAATCAATGTTATATAGCAAATTTTCACTTTGTTCTCAATGAAGCATTAGTAAAATACTAACACAATATTCAAAAAATGGAAAAATTCAAAATAATCTCCGAAATGGCGGCCGAAAACCAGAACCATATGCTAGAGA
Source organism: Maratus speciosus (assembly GCA_963932465.1). Lineage (NCBI taxonomy): Eukaryota > Metazoa > Arthropoda > Arachnida > Araneae > Salticidae > Maratus > Maratus speciosus. The sequence goes on along the minus strand of OZ010792.1, from coordinate 289,619,568 downwards.
TGACAGAAAACTCAAGCGTATAGTTAAGAAACACCGTTTTAAAGGGGTGCGATCGTTGTACCGAAAATGGAAAAAAGAAGGAGTTGAAGTTTCTATATCGACAACATTAAGAAGTCTCCATAAATTTAAGTTTGAATCTCGTGTATCGAAAACAAAACCTCTCATGACTGCAAAACAAAAGTGTATAAGATTGAATTGGTGTATATCAAGACGTTTATGGAGCGAAGAAGATTGGAAAAATATATTATTTAGTGATGAAAGTATGTTTTGTGTTTCATATGGTAATCAAGGTATTCGAGTTTGTAAATGAAGCAAGAAGCATTTGATAAAGAGTGCCTTAAACGTTCCGTAAAATTGGCTGCTAGTGTCATGGTTCGGGGTTGCATACATGAAGATGGACATGGGAAGTTATGCATCGTCTACGAAAAGGTTAACACTTAGATATATCAAGAAATTTTGGAATATTACATGATTCCATCATCAGAAGATTTATTTGAAGATGATTTAATCTTTCAACAAGATTTAGCGTCACCGCATACCTCAGTGTGAACTAAGAATCGGTTCCGCCAACGCAACATTAAGGAATTTCCTTAGCCAGCAAAGACCTTAATCCCATCGAAAACGTATGGTGTATAATGAAGAAAATCCTACTTCAAGTAAAACTGTGTTAGTGGCATGTATAAAGTCTATTGGGCGAATATTGACAGAAATGTTTGTAAACACTTTGTATACAGTATGCAAGATCGATTGTACGCTGTTATGAAAGCTAAAGGGGTTGCTACAAAATATTAACTGCCATTTACATCATATTCATAAGATAATATTGTTGCGTAAAATAAAATATTCTAATATTTTGAACCAATCTAAATTTTATTCTAATATCTTGATGTGTTTCAGAAAACTGTATACCTAATTTATTGTACTGCATTTTATATTTTGTAAATGTTACAATCTTATCTAAGCCTTCCAGATTTAATTTATAAGAAATTTAATTGCATTTACTTAGTATCAAAAATAAATAAATGAAAAATATTTTTTATTACTTTTTTTCAATTATTCTAATATTTTGAATATGAGCTATAGATAGATATATAAAGTTTTTTACAGGGGGGGGGGGGATTCTAAGGATCAAGATCGGTGTAGATCTTCAAAAAATTTCATTCCGGAACTAAAACCGAAATTCAAACATAGGGGAGAATGTAATAGGTAGTGGTTCATACGAAAATTACCTAAGACTATCACGAACAACTTTATCCATCTGGAGTTGACTTTCGAAAATATCCTTTCTTAATGGAAATCTATTACTCGGGAATGTTGGGAATCAGAGTTCGGCAAATTTGTAATCTCAATTATCCGCAAGATAATTACAAGTTTATTGCAATATTTTACAAGTTAAAATATATTTCAAGATTATATAAGTGTTGTAAGAAATATTTCTTAGCTCAAGAAATTAAAAAAAAAGGCTATACAATTTAATAATACATCAGTTTAGTGAAGATAATAGAGGTTACAATTTCTGCTTGAACTAAACCATCTAAGTAATTGACGAATTTATATCCACTCTAGAAAACATATTTCCGTTCATAAATAGTAGTTAAGGAAATTCTAAAAATTCTATCCCCGCTAATGTAGTTTTTTTCTTCGAATTTGGCCTCCATGTAAAAAGTAAAATTCATGTGACTACATTCTTTTAATATTTATTTCTACTTATATATATATATATATATATATATAACGAAACAAATTAATGGGTTAAGTCGAACAATCGCGTCGTGCTTTTTACGACATATTACTGGATTAGTACCACATTTTAAGCAGCCATTGATGAGGTTGTATAGCAGTCGTACCACTTAGCGCAAGTATCGCTATTGGAGGTGTCAACTCTGTGGAAATTTAGCAGCTGTGGACCGATGATAAGATTGGTAGAGCCCAATCAAACACTCACTTATTCATGATGAAGACAAGGCAGATTATGCGGCATTAGTGGTGAAAAAAAAGCTTATGATGAAATCTAGGGTTTTCCCAGTAAGAACATAGAAACGTAGTCATAGGAAACTGTTTATTCCATCAGAACATAGCAACATAAAACAATTCTCACAGGATGAGAAATCAGAGCCATCCCGCTTGAGCACGAACTAGTTATTCATGCGAAAGAGATGTTAAATAACGAATTAATATTCTACGTGTCTTAGGACATCAGGTAACAGATTAAGGAAACAATCAAACAGCACAAAAAATCGACTTCTGAGCTCATGCTCGAGCTATTTATTAGAATGCGCGGAGGAAATTCGATTGAAATGGAAACTTCAGGCTAACCAAACAAATTCGATCTAAAACAAAACAAAATGAGACTCGAAGTGAAACTGCGATCCGTCACTCAGCCAATGGAGAGCGATCGAGAAACGAAATCCCGGCGCTGCTAATGGAAGGATTTCGATATGAATAAGCTGTCTCCCAGCTGGCGGGAAAATCAGATGAAATAAAATAAAATTGTAGAAATGGCTGTTATAAATATTCGAAAATAAAGTAACTGCGTTCAGAACTTTACAGTTTGGTAGACGAAAAAATTAATGAAGGAATTAAAAGTTTAGATTACGTTTTAGAATAAAACTATTATTAAGGTACGCGTTTTAAACTTATAGGACTTTAACTAGAAATAACTGATAGAGCGTATTAAAAAAAAGGAAATAATGAATATGCCGGTAATTTAGAATAATTTAAATGAATAGTAAAAGTAAAATTTTTTTATAACATATATATATATAATCCTAGTTATATATTGTAAATTAAATACCTCTTCAAAATATAATTAAGTGTAATTAATAATTAATAGCAAGAATATAATTTAACAACAACATATAAGCAATAGAATTTCACGGAAAGCATCTTCTAACGTCTTGGGAAAAAATTTAGAGATAGTATGAGTTGTTCTCAATTTATGAAAAATAAATTTAAACGTTCATTTTCGAAATGTATGCTATAAAGTTAGATAAAACTGAATCACTCTATATGTATTTAAAGGCATAAGGGAGAATATCACACAAAGCAAAAGGTTTATTTTTCAGAAAATAAATAAATAAAATGCTAAATTCATCTTTAAAAGTTAAACTTAAAATTACACTATGTGCAAAATAATTAAAAGATGACAAAAATATTTTTAAAAGATGTTAAAATACTTTAATTCTTCTTAGTACTTTCAGCTATAAATACAGGCTTCGTCAGATAATGCAAAAAATAATTTTATTACTCAGAAGAATTCCAGTAATGCAACAACTTTTTTAAATATATTTTACATCTTTTAAGTATTTTGCCAATAGTGGAATTTTAAGGTTATTTTTTCATTTACAATTTCAGTTAACTGATAATGAAAAAATGTCAAGTAATTATATCACAATTTTAAATAAACGTTTCAAAATATGGGACAGAATAAATATGAGTGGGAATTAAAACATCTGAATTACATAATTAATCGAAAAATGAAAATAATTAATATTCAATATGAAACCTGAAAAATGTTTTAAACTAAATAAACGAAAAATAAACCCCATATAATTACAACAAAAGAATTGTTCGTTCGTATATACAAATGCATTTAAATTTTAATTATGTTTTACAAGACAGCTCTTTTTCAGAATAGAAAAACATAAATATATTATACTAGAGTCGAAAAGTCTATTAAGGGGACAGTACACTTTTAACGGTCATAAAACATGCGAAATTGGTCATGAGTTTAGCAATTTTTTTATGAAAAAGATAACCTCTCTAGAAGCACAAAATCTTTAGAGTATATTTAGGTGATAGTGAACTACGTTTAAAAAAAATTATTTTGGATATATTATAATTTTATAAAATTCAAGGGGTCAATTTCAAAGTGTTATTTAAAAATTTTAAGGTGGATAATATTTCACTACGCGCACGATATCTCATGCTAATTTCATTGTATTTGCATAAACTTTATCTTAAATTAAAGATAACACTCTAGTCTATAATTTGAAGTAGGATATTTGTAATCGGTAGATTAGATAAAGAGTAATTAACATTATGTAAAAAAATTTGAAAAACCATGAATTTTTACATGCATTCAATCACATAATTTTTTTCATACTGAACACAGCTTTATAATTCTAGTTCATTTTTATGATAATATAAATATTTACGCAGGGCAAAATTTTAAAGCTCTACTTCAAACAGTTTTGGAGATAGCATGCGCGCAAGAGTATAAAATGACATTTTGAGAAAAAGCCGTTTAAAGATTAAATTGTATTTTTTATATATAAAATATATAATAAAGGAAACAAAACTACTAATTATATGTACTATTCTGTATTAAAAATAAAATTAGGTGCTAGTTTAAATTGATAAATGTAAAATTATTTGTAAAATGCTGCAGAATATAGGAACATGCTTACAAATTAAATATATGTAATTTGTAAAAAAAGTAGCATTTACTATTGCAAAAAATTAATTTTAAACATAATTCTTTTTTTTTTCTCACTCAGGAAGGCAATTGAGGAATCCTCGAAACGATCGTACGGGCATTTTTTATCGTTCTGTACGTTTAATCTATGCTTATATAACTTTTTTTTTTTTTAGCTTTGATTGTAAAGTGAAATAAATTTGCACGTTTTATAAAATTAAATTATTTAACGTAAAATATAGGCCATTTTATAGGGATTCTCGTATTTCGATATCTGATTCAAATACTTTGCTGCACAAGAATCCGAATAGTTTATTAAAAATTCCCTTCCGGCCCGGCCTACAGGCGGAGGTAGATTTCGAAGTTAAGTATATTAATTGCTCCAACAAAAACTAAATCATGATTAGATATAAATCCACTTTAACAATTTTATCTGGCCGCTTTTGACGAGCTTTTATTTTATTTTTATATAATAGCTGGTTTTATCAGAATCATGTTAAGGCGGTATTAAAAAAAAATACTTTTCCATGCTCAACAACTCGAAATTTTTTGGCACATTTTCAGATTCATTTTTAATAGAAAAAATACGAAACTTGCTGACGTGATTTTTGAAAAGATTTATAAGCGGCATGTGTTCTTGTTTTTCTTTCAATTAATTGAAACTTGATTAATAAACAATTATTTTCTCAGTAGGGCAATATTTTTCTTTCTAACACAATCGCTTCGGGAAATTCTGTTCAAAATGCCCACTTTGACATAATTTTTTGAAATATATTCTGCCTCTATCAAAAAATCGATCATTACGGTGCATTATATAGTTTCTGAAGAAGATAATCTATCAATTGGACGTGTTTGAGAGCAAAAGTTAATTTAAAAATGAGTAAGAAAATAAGCAGTTTGGATTTGAATGCATTCTTAATAAGATGATTTTTTTCTTCAACCGCTATGTATTTTTAATTTGTTTTTGCTGTAAGAATTGGTCCTATCAGAAATTTCTCTATATAAATGTTGAAGACAATATTAATAAAATATATGATAATTTCATGGGGATTTTATATCTTGTGAATTGACGGACTTATGGAAATTTTTCTTCTTCACCCCCCCCCCCCTTTTTTTGTTTTCGTTTTTAATTTTTTTTTCTGTACGAGTTGGTCCTATCAAAAACTTGTGAATATAAAAGTTGTAGATAATATTAAGAAGATGTATAATAAAATTAATTGGATTTGGTATCTTGAGAATTGACGAAGTTAGGAATTTTTTTCTCCCCAAAACCCTCTTTTTTGCGCCCTTTGAGCCCATTTTTAATTTTATCAAAAAATCTGTGATACATCAAGTTTTGGTCCTATTTTTAGAAGTAATAAAAACTTTAAACTGATTTGATACGTAGAAAATTTATGAAGTTATGGTTTTTTTTTTCTTTTCTATTTTTACAAAACTCGTCCCTATTTCCAGCCCCTTGGCTCGATTTTGCCCATTAACGAACTTGAACGAGATTTTATGCCCCTTGATGTTATGTATCAGTTTGGAAGAGATTTGAGCAGAATTGTGGAAGTTATCGTGTCCAGAAGAAACTGATATATATATATATATATATATATATATATATATATATATATAACGTTTTTTTACTGAGGGTGGTTTTGGGTTGTAGGGGTCATGATCGGTGTAGATCTGCAAAAATTTTCAGAAATTCCAACATAGGAACGACGCCAATAGGTAGTATTTCATACGAAATCTACCTAAAAATATATTAATCTCCATAAATCCTATTCTAAACTGTCAATTGAAACAGAAATCGCTATCAAATTGACTATCTTTTAGTTTTCTATAAGATGATTTAGCACCTTAGAATATATTTATATCATCGTATTTTGTATAGCGATTACCATTAAACTGACTCCTTCTTCGATGTTGTTCTGAAGCACATTTTGCATATTGTTTCATTAAAAAGCCAATAAATACTAAGAAGTAGAATTCTATTACAAAATCAGGAAAATATTGCTCTAGGAAAGAAAAATGTTTCGTTTCAAATTTAAGCACTTAATAGAAAATAAAGCTGACCACGAATGAAAAACCACGAAAGTAAACAAATTTGGCAAAAGTGGAAGTTGAAGTTAATATTTTGAAGCTTTTTTATTATTGTTTAAGGCATTTAACCAACAATTGCCGCATTTTAGTATATTTCCAAAGTTACGATAATGTGAAAGCGCGAAAACAAAATGTAAACAAACCGCCATGAGTTATAGCAGAGCTGTTAATTCAGAAATGAAGGGGTGATGTATACGATTTCCCTAATATCTCAGTAAATAATTTTCACACAGTTAAAAGATTGGTATCAATTTATTCAGAATACAATAACCTTTCTAACGATGTAAAAATAAAAAAATCGATTTTTGAAAAGTTTAAAAGTGTACTGTTTGCTTAAAGTGTTCCCTTTTAATTGCAAGCATAAAAGTTCCTTCTATATACATATTTTTTATTTTTAGTTTACCTATTCAATGTTATACAATAGTTTCATTACAATTGCTAAAAATATCTCATTTGTGGTGACTAAATGTAATTATTTTTTTCCCATTTCGTCATTTGGTGTTCCAAACAAAGTGAACCAAATGTACCATTTGAATTTTGTTAAATCATAATATTGGAAGTCTTAGCGTTTGTAAAAGACTATAGCTATACTGTATAATAATATCTGTGTAACAAGACATTCTTTTGTGTTTGGATTGCAAGAGTTCTTTAGATTGTTTAGAAGCAAAATAAAATTATTTTTAATATGAATTTCATGTTTCTAGCCTAAGAATTCCAAATAAATTGTAATTTTGAATGTTTTCAGGTTGTTTACATCTCATTTCACTGTTTAGAATTTTTTAGTAATTATTCTTAGAGAGAATTTGCATTTTAAAAGTAACTATTATGTGAATTTTAAAATTTTTAGCCCAAAAATAACACAGAAATTGCAATTTTAGAAATTTTTTTGTTCCAGTACTCTTTTGTGTTTTGAATTCTTAGAAATATTCTGTTGTAGGGATTTACCTCTTAAAAGTAACAGCTATGCGAAATTTCAACATTCCAGCTCTTAGAGTTTCATATAAAATGTAATTCAGAGTATTTTTAGAACATTCTCTGCTCATTTCACAATTTAAAATTTCGAACTTTTTAGAAACTGTTCATAGCAAGTATTTCCCACCACAACAATTTTCAAGCCCCAATGATATCGCAGAAATAGCAACTTTAGAATATTTTTTGCTCTTGTACCCATCTGTGGCTTGTTGTACCCACATAAATTATTGTCTGTGTGGGAACGGAGATAGTCGCTAGCATTTTGCGACCATTAATTTTAAATCGGTTCGCTACTTCCCAAGATTATGTCTACAAACACACAAACGTTACTCCTTTATAATATCCGTACACATAGGGTTAACGTTTTAGAAAGATATTATAAATATCTATATTAATAAACGAAAGTTTTTGTATAAATGTGTATTTGTTTGTTTGTTGGCGATATATAAGGAAATCTGTTATGCATAGAAGTCATCAAATTTAGTTCTGGATAGGCTACACAGGTCCTAATGTATCCTAAATTTATTTAGATTTTCACCTTTTTGATTTTCATTAATTTATTATGAACAGAATAAATAACTTATTTCCCAATTTTCCAAAGCGTAAATACGGGTTAGGTTACTTTAGAAACACCCCACGGAGGACACTCCCCCCCCCCTTTGGGCCTATATCTCTCGTGCTGATAATTGACCGTCATAAACACAACCAACCAACCAACTGAATTTTCTAGATTCGCCTGAGTTTTTGATACACTCCTAAAAGCAATTCAATCTTTTAACCCGATATGGGATATTTTGTTTTCTTTTAGCAATGTTTATTTCGAATTCACACAGAGATTTTTGATATTTTAAATATGTTTTTCAACAAAATATGGGGATGTTATTTTTTATAAAACGATTTCTACGTAATACATCAGCGCCATCTGGTATTATATTTCATATCCTTGTATTGACGAAACGTATTCTTGTATCGAGAATCATTAAAAATAGATAAAAATTAGTAAAGATGTTAATCTGTACGATTTTTAACACACTTTAAGAAAATATAAATTTCCGATGACCAAAATAAAATTGATGTGAGGCATTTTTCAGAAGTTAGGTTGCAACAGTAACTTTTATTGACAAAAAGACTGTTTTTATGACAATAGTGATTTTTTTATTTGAGAGATAAACGCTTGATTTCGTAACCTTATGCAGTTGAAAATGTAATTTTTTGACATATTTTAAATTGTTTATTTTTATTAAATTATTTTTACCATTTTCATGTATCCTTCAAAAACTGAAAATGATTTCGTTCCATTGCCAACTTTTTATAACTAAAGCTTTGTGGGTTCGTTTCTTCTAGTATTAGTCCTATTTATTAAAAAACTATAAACCAATAAGAGTATTTACAATTTTACTTTTAAACCAAAATAAAATTAGACTTAGATCGGACATGGGCTTAATTTTTCTCGGTATACTCAGGCCAGGCGCATCTACTGGTACCGGAATATTTTACGAGTTTTCTGGGTATTTTTTTTTTTTTTTTTTTTTTTTTTTTTTTTTTTTTTTTTTTACTTAAATAAACAAGATTCAAATCAAAAAGGCCCCAAACTTACCGAGAGGTTCTGCTCTCGAAGATGATAGGCAGGTGGTGCTGGGTTCTAGCCCAATCGCGCTCGTCGGCATAATCGCTCGGAATTTTCCGTGGTTATCTTCGAACCTTGGATTTCCATGCGTAAATACGGGTTAGGTTTCTTTATAAAGACCTAACAGAAGGTACCCCCTCGGTCCTATATCCCTTGTGTAAGATAATCGGCCGTCATAAATAACACCATGAAATCAAAAAGTTTAAGTAAAGGCATTAGATTATATTTTAAATGTCTGCATCCCATAGTTTTCTAAATATTTGAGTAACATAATATACGCTCTATAAAAACGAATAAATATTAGAAAAGATAACGTATTATATGTTAGATATCCTATACTTCAATTACTTCATCAAAACATTTGAATAATATAACACACAGTAAAAAATGTCGCATTAGTTTGATAAATTATAACGAAATAAAAAATTTTAAATTAAGTTTCAGCAATAAAATTTTATTTTTCTCATCAAAACGCATATTATATTTGTTATTTATGAGATTTCTGTGTACAACCTTTTCAATCTAATTTTATTCCAAAAAGTTAATAAATGTAAAAATATATAATTGAGTGGAATTCATAAGCAAGAGGAAGAATATAATTTAATAATGAATTATACGCAATTGAATTTCAGAGAAAATTCATTTTAACATAGTTGAAAGAAATTCTGAAAAAAAAAAACATGGATTATTATCAATTTATGATGGAGTGGAGGAAAATTAATTATCCGGTGTTTTTTAAATGTTATGCTACACAATTAAGTAGTATTCTATTAATGTTTTTTAAAGAATCGAGGGAAAAAATATAATGCTAGGCATTAATGAAGAGCGCACAGTATGTCTAAGATATACTTTTATATTTGAAGAATAAAAATATAGTTCCAATGAAAATAACTATAATTTATTAAAGAAATAATGAAAATGAGGCAATAAATCAGAATTAGTTTTCTATTAACAAGGCAAATTCAAAGATTTATTTTAATTTTAAGCTTTTAATGCGAAATTTTTGTTGTCTACACAATTATTTTTTAAACTGTTATCAATCTTACGCGTCGTGGCGTTGTTATAAATGAGAACAGCCAGAAAATTAATATCGTTATTTTTTACTTTCCGAACACATATAATTTAAGGAAAATGTAGTAAAAATGATAAAGCCCCGATCACGGAAAAAGTAAGTATAGTTTTACATTTTGAAGCTCCCTAAATGCATGTTTTTTTTTTTTTTTTTGAAACATATTTCATATGCGTGTGTGTGTATGTAGGCGCGAATACTAAAATTTTCACGCTATTTGAGGTCCTAGAACCCGTTTTTGATGTTTTTGTGATTAACAGGAACAGGAACAGTAGATGTTTCAAGAGCATCTTGATGTCAGACTACTCCACATCCTGAAAATGAGTAGCTTACGAAGCGTTGTCTTACGTAGCCGCCATGAAAATAGTATGTAGTACTGAAATGTACTACAATACTCTGTAGGACTCAAATGTACTAGAATACTCCGTAGTACTCAAATGTTCTAAAATACTCTATAATACTCAAATTTAGTACAATAATAGTTAGTAATACGGAATTACAAGGAAAATATATATTAGTGGAGATAGGATAGAGTCTATTTATGTAGAGTGACTGTGCGAACAACCAATCTTCTTGATACATACGGGGTGGTTATAATTAAACTTACCTTATAAACAGCATCCTACAGCGCAAACGGGTGAACGGAATGCAACGAAATTTCGTATTTAGACTGACTATATACGAGATGCGTACACGGAATTTCCAAAAAAAAAAAAAAAAAGTTCTAAAATGTCGACCATAGGTACCTTTTCCAGAGAAATGTTAAATGTAACGCAATAGACAGCCAAAACAGAATCCAGAAACAATATTAACATTAATAATAAACACACATACTACAATATACATTAAAACACACATTCACACATAAATAACGCCTGCATTCAACAGTTAAAGGTATATATAAATATTTTACAGACATACATACAATAATTACAATATTAAATACAATATAAAGTCTGTAAAATATTTATATATACCTTTAAATATTAACATTTATTGACTATTTTCTGATCACCTCGTCTTCGAACTACATTAAGTAAATGGAAGGAAAAAATAACAGTACGCTATTTGAGAGGGGGGAAAAAGTTCAGTTTGCAGAAACAAGACCAGATTAGGACGAAATAGCACATAAAGAGCAGATGTTAATCGTGTCCAGAACGATGTAGGGAAAGATGCTCCATGTGACCATCCTAATTCCCATGCAAAATCTCAAGTCGAATGACAGTGTGTTCAACCGCAAATCGTAACTGATCAGTTGTGATGTTTCGCACATGAAGTCTTGTGGAGTTCTTTAAGTCATTCAACGTCGCAACGCCTCCAAGATACACAAGACTTTTTAAGTGGCCCCATAACCAGAAATTGCACGGATTTAGATGCGGCGAACATGATGGCCACGGATTACGAAAGAAGCGACTTACGTTCGTCTGTGAAGTGGTGGAGCAATAGCGCCTTCACGGACTCATGGATAAGTGTGGGCGCACCATCCTGCATGAAAATGGTCGATGTAACGATTCGTCTTTGTTGTAGTTGCGATACAACTAACTTATGCAGCATGTCATGGTACCGACGACCCGTAATGGATTATGTGGCATGACCACGTGCAGTTATTTCCGCAAAGAAGAATAGCCCAAGGCTGAATGTCGCCGTGAATCCACACCAGATTGCACCTCTGGAGAATGTAGGGGATTTCAGTGTGCATCCGCGGATTTTCCTGAGCCCAAATGCGGCAATTGTGTGTGCTGACTGTCCCAGTGGGGTAGAAATGATCATCGTTGCTCCACAGAATATTCTAAGACAGATCAGCAGTCATTCTGTTCAAAAACCGACTGCGAATGAGAGACTTTGTGGCTTGTCCCTATCCAACGGCTCTTGGGTATGGTGGATCTTGTATGGGAAGTAGTGCATTATGTTTCTGAGCAATTTCCGGGCGGTGCTGTAAGAATAACCTGTCTGTCGAGAAACTGCATGTGCGCTACTTCCCCCAAACTGTATCTGTGACTGTGCGGCAACAGCTATCTTGACGGCATCAACAAATACCGGTGTGACAGGTTTACGGCCTCTTCCAGATTGAGCTCCTAATTTACCCGTCTCTTCAAATCTCTTAATCATGGCCCGGATATCTTTAGATGAAATTGGTCCACGCCGTATGTTCTTTATACGACGAAATTCAGGAACTGCAGCAGAAGCATTCCCCCTGTTTTCGTAAAACAGCTTCACCAATAATACACCTTCAACTAAAGATTCCATCACATTACAGCTGGAAACATCGATATAAAACATGTCACCGTCTGCAACCGTTTTATACCATAATAGTCCAGGCATTAGGCGCGCAAAAAGGACAAATAGGGGAAAGTTTTGGTGTCGTTTTGATATTTGCTGCCTTTATGTTTTTTGGGTCGCTGAACACGAATCAGAAGTTTATCAACAAAATTTATCCCGGGAAACACTTTTTTGGCAAAAAGCGGGGGGGAAAAACGTAATTTTCTATGTTTTTTCTAAATAACTTCAAAATTATACATTTTACGTAAAACTCCTCAATACATGAATTAAATAGAATAAAATTTCCTACATTTTATGTATTAAAAGTGTTTTCTCTGATCAATGGTTTAGCCGTGACAACGCCGCAAAAATGGGTGTGAAAATCAAAAAAATCAGAAAAAATGGGATTTACGGCAATGTAGATATATTTAACATGAAAACTGACCATTTTACACAAGAATTGACTATAAATGATACTTAAGATTATATGATTGACTACATTTTACAATGAAGTTGCTGATAATAAATACTACGACTCATTATGAATCATTATTTAATTATAAAGAAATATGTACATTAGTAAGTACATTTACTTAAAAAACAAAAAATACTATTTTCATTTTCTTTTACTTGAGGGTCCCTGCTTTTCACCGACATCTGCAACATAAAAAAAAGACGTATGGAATTAGTGGGTGTTTTTATTACCACCAATAGTATAGAATAAATGCTTTTTTAATAAAAAATATTTGATACCTTATGGCATGACTTTTTTCAACTTCCATAGGGTCCACGTGTCAAATGGGTGTGCAATCCATTTCCAGCCAAGTTTCAAAGATCTCGTCCTCCTTGTCGTGACACACCACTGCGATATTGTTGCAATTCCCCTCGCAGTTGAGGCAAATCTTGGAGCAAAAAAGTCCTGCCTTCTTGCACCCACAATTTCTTTGGCAGTTCTTTATACACTTGTATTATACAAGCTTCAACAAAGCAGGGGAGCAGGGAGTAGTACAGTGAACACAGGCTCAAGGACAGTATTTGTTCTCTTCCATCCCCACTCTTGAGCATTTTTTTCAACCCCCAGCCTTTGCTGGACCTGGTGATATATTCTTAAAGAGTGCTGTTGTGCTGCAACTGCAGATAGTGGTAAGGCAGCAATGTTCTAATTATACGTAAAGGTAGACTTCTTGTATGAAATATACCTTAGGTGGTTTAGCGAAGGCACATTTGTCCCACTATAACCATAGAGTGGGACAAGGAAACGTTCCCCAGCACTTGAAATCATCTCCTGAGTAGCGTTCGAGTCGTAGAAATACATTAACAATGCCGGCAATATGTGGATTCTTCACAAGAGTTTTGAGGAATTTCATTTACCCTTGCATAAACAATGCTGACGTTGTATCGCAGCCGCTCATAGCATGTAGGAAGAGGAATTTTTTCGCAACAGTTAGCCTCACAGCATTAGCTGGAGAAAATGCCACTGGGAAAATGGTGTCTCACTAATTTTAAAAGAAAACGTTTTCATCCGTGCAGATACCTATCAAAATGATCAAAAGATCTACATCCTCCTAGACTTTTTTTTTATTCCTTGTGATCAGTATGTCGTGTCCTTATTTCTTAATGAGGCTAACCTTTACAGTTTTCATGTCAGGTTGATAACTCCCGGTAATCTGTTTCATTAGTTCTTCTATGGATGGATAATTGTCACTCGTCATTGTGGTTTTCAAAGTAATCGTAAATACTTTGCATTGCTTTGTCAATTTTCTCGGCAAATGGACCACGTTTCTTCTGTTCTCGGACCTTTAGCCGCCCATAAATATATTTAAAACACTTGATATGGTACTGAGCATCTGCTGCAATGAAATCATTCACTGGCTCGATGCACTGAATTATAGCCCGCCCGTATTCATCATTGTGTACTCTTGCTGCTTTCAGAATTGTAGTTTTCAATCCCATGTGTCGCTGTACACATTATTGCGCTCACTTGGTGGAAGTCTCGCTTGTGTTGCAGTGAACTCATCCGAAATGCGCAGTCCACATATAAAACAATTAGTTCGAAAATTAAACTCAGGTGTTGGCGACCTTAGAACTTTAGAAGTGGTAGCACCTTGTTCCTCAACCTTCTTCACATAAGCAGTGATGATCCGTTCATTTACGTATGCTTTTCTACACTTATCATGCACATCTACTGATGGATTCCCCCTTAGGAAAACCACCTTTCTATCCTTTCTTTCTACACTGGCCTTGATTAATGATGCAATACCTCGACTTTTAACATTATATACTGAAGTTCCATCTTCTAAAGAAGAGTTACAAATAAAACACAGCGACATAGCGCAAAGTTCATTTTAGATGCTCACTATGCACGGAGACACAAACAGTGAATTACTAAGCTAATAAGTAAACAGTCGTTTATGGAAACTGAGAGGAATGTGTCCTCCTGATCAGCTAGAGTCCTGTGTTACATATGCTTCTAGCTGGGTCGAGAACGCTGGGAGAGGGGGGGAGAGCATGCCATTGAACATGGACCGCAGGATGTGGGGGGGAGTGCTTGACCAACGTTATTTCACACCCCTTCAACCAAGGGGGAGAATGCAGATCGGATTCATACAGCTGTGTTTCAAGCACAAAGATCGCCGTAACTCTCCTCTGAGTCAAATGATGAGATTCCCCCCCACACACACATACACATACACACAACGGTCTATTTAGGCTAAAAGGGAAACTCTAAGAACTAGATCCGTGTCAACTTTTATCAGCTAAAGTCTGTTTTAGTTATTTTATTTTTGTTTTTTAAAAGTCAAATTACGAAGTGCTTTATTATTATTATTATTATTTTGAAATAGCAAATGAAGATTTTGATCACAGGTATGCTCATTTTTTATTTTTAGCTATGAAGGAAACAGTGAACCCCAGATCCATAAAATGTAGTCAATAATATTATATTTAGTATCATTAATTGTCAAAGTTTGCGTAAAATGGTCAGTTTTCATGTTAAATCTACGTGCGCTGCCGTAATTCCCGTTTTTTCAGAATTTTTGGATTTTCATACCCATTTTTGAGTCGTTGTCACGGCTAAACCATTGATCAAACAAAAAAACGTTTAGAACATAAAATGTAGAAAATTTTATCTTCTTCAATTTATGTATTGAGGACTTTTACATAAAATGCATTATTTTGAAGTTATTTTGAAAAAACAAAGAAAATCCCGTTTTTTTCCGTTTTTTGCCAAAACAAACGTGTTTTCCGGGATAAATTTTGTTGGCAAACTTCAGATTCGTGTTCAGCGACCCAAAAACATAAAGACACCAAATACCAAAACTACACCAAAACTATCCCCTATTTTCTACAAAATGACTGGACTATAACCTGATTTGCAGAAAGCTTCCCCTTCTTCAAGCAAAAATATAAAACAAACTAAACAAGGCAGAATCCAACATCCAATCAACCAATCCAAATTCATTCCAAGTCTGTTGCCAATCGACATTGCACATCATCATAAAACCGTCCTTGAACAAGCTTTAGGAAATACGAGTCGACGAGCAATCGATCAGTAATGAAGAAAATCTGCAAAATCTGAATATTTTTAAATAAAATTTAAAGGAATATTGTTTTTGTAATATAGATTACTTTTAAAATAAAATAATTCCTTTATAAACATATTTTTGTCTGTACAAATGCTAAAAAATCTAAATATTTGACCGATAATGATATTAATGTATATACGTTTGTAAATATTAGAGGACCAGTGAACAAGCTGATTACCATAAAATTTAAAACTATTACGCTTATTGTAGAGTGAAATATGTACTTTGTTACCTATTAAATTTAGTTTTAAATCAAGGTAATCAGCCTCCAAACCATTATTATTTGCTTTCTTTAAAGTCAGGGAATCATGAGAAATTTCTTGAGAAATTTCATTAAAATCACTATTGAAATTTAACACGATCAAGTCGTCTATGTGTCTATAAGCGAGGAAATGGACATCAGCTTGATTAATACTGTACTGAAACTCATAAAATAATAAAAATAAGTTAGCAGCTGTAGATGAGTAGCTAGAACCCATACCAATACCATCTATTTGTAAGTATATTTTTGATCCTGTATAAACATAATTGTTGTAAAGGCAAAACCGACATAATTTATTAAACAAGTTAGAGTTGAAATCCGTAACATCTAAAACCAATTCCGCTGTCTTTAAAAGTGTCTCCTTTAAACTATTAATAGGAATAGTAGTAAATAAATTTTCAAAATCGTAAGTTTAGATAGAATGAATGACATTACTTTTTAATTTTTCAGCAATCTCCAAACTATTTGAAATAATCCAGAAACAATTACTGTCTTTATACTTGTATTTTAGCATGTTCAAAACTTTTTAAGTAAATCTTCAAATTTCCAATTAAAGTTATTGCCTATACTGCTGACATTACTGCAAATAAATCTATATTTAGTAGGTACTTTATGAAATTTAGGGGTAAGAAATAAAAATGGAAATGACAGATTTTTACTACATGGGAAAGGAATCTGTGTTTGCTTAGAAAAAGCCAAATGCTTATTATATAGCTTATATAAGCTTATATAGCTTATTATAATGCTCATTACAGTGTTTGCACTGAAGATTTACATACTCTCTAAGTTATACTATTATTTAATTCTGCATTGAGCATTTCAGCATAAATTTTTTTTTCATATGACTGCAAAATTACCAGCAGCTTTATCTACTTGACAGAAAACAGACATCTGTTTCAATTTGGTTATTTCATTTCTGATATCCATACTAAAATTATGATAAGTATAAGAAGAATTATTAAGGAAACTATCCTGAAACGATTTAAAATCACTTAAAATATGTAGCTTCCAATCTGTAAAGAGGGGGATTGGTGTATTGTATCTGTAACTCAAATTTAAAATAAAAGCATTCAAATCAGCCTTAAAAGTATTAAAACTTTTAACTAGATTCAACTTTTTGTTAATACGGAATTTGGTTCCGAAATTTAAAAGATATCGCAGATAATCGTTTTTGATAATGGTCAGATCTCCTGTTACGATATGTTGTCCGGTTTCGTTTAAAAACGTTGAATTTTCAAAATTTTCGCAATTACAATCCAAATCCAGGTATGATTCAAGTTCGTGAGAAACTTTTCTCTATAATTAAATAGAATACTGCCCAGTGTTTTTGTATATTTGTATGTCGATATAACTGTAATATCCGTAACTGGATTCATGGTTCCAAATAACATGTACATGGTTACATGTCCTTGTAACATGGTTCCAAGTTTGAAGCATTTATCTTTAACGGTTCTTGACTTATAACAATTTTCATACGAGAATTGGGAGAAAAATTATGTTTTTTGTTTGTGTTTACTATACTTTACGTTTGTATATATATATATATATATATATAGTGAGAGAGAGAGAAGAGGGACAAGGGGATAAACAAAAAAAAATATTTTTGGCCATACCATACGTAAAATTATAATTATTTTCCCAAAATAAAACACTTTTGAAATATGGTACAATTCTTCATATCTCAAATTAATCTACCCATGGTGCCATATATGCTACCACACAGAAATCCTTTTAGGGGGGTCCGTGGCACATTTTAAAATAATTTTTATTTATTGAGTTAAAATTTTCAATTTTTTCTGATGATTAACCATATAATTTGTAAACCAAATCACATTATAAAACTTCTCATAATTAAAAAGAAAATCAAAATTAAACAAAATATTAAAAAAGTGGAGTAATTTAAAATCGTTATAACTCGAAATATTATATGGCAAATTTCCATTTTTTTTCCTTTTAATAAACAGGAAGATGTAAGTTTTAATTTTTATTCAGCATTTTCAAAAATATTAATTTTAAAAAAAACTAAAAATATATAAATAAAAAAAAAATGATTTAACTTAAAAAAATCATATTTTCAAACGTAAATATTTTTTCCAAATTTGCTGAATAAAAATGAAAGTAAAACAATTGAAAAAAAAACATGTTCCAAGTTTGAAGCAATTATTCTTAATGGTTCTTGACTTATAACAATTTTAATACGAGAATTGAGGGGAAAATTATCATGAAGAAAACGTATTTTCACAAGTAGTCGTTTCCACGACAATCATTGCTTAAAAGCTAAATTCTGAAAACAAACCGCAACAAATAAATTGAAAAGTGCCCAGTTA
Source organism: Maratus speciosus (assembly GCA_963932465.1). Taxonomy (NCBI): domain Eukaryota; kingdom Metazoa; phylum Arthropoda; class Arachnida; order Araneae; family Salticidae; genus Maratus; species Maratus speciosus. Next base: position 289,600,963 of record OZ010792.1, on the reverse strand, counting down.
AACTGATGGATTTGAGTTCACAGGCTATTCACAATAATTGTATGTTATAGTCTTATTTCAAAGAACAATACCCTCGAAATATAAATCAAGAAGGGATTAGCCCCCTTCCCTCTGTTTCCCATCTTTATACTTAGCAAATGAGCCTCCAAATCTCATCAGGGAAGCACCTTTTCAGAATAAAACGGGATACTAAATTTCAAGCAAATCGGATAGAGAAACCCATTTATCTAAATTAAGGGGTTGTTAGCCCCATTGTCCCTTTATACTTAACCAATGAACCCCCAAAACTAGTAAAAGTCCCCTATCAGAATTAACCTATTTGCAAAATTTGAGGCAAATCGGATAATTCTGCGAAAAAACACATTCATCTAAATTATCTGGGGAGGATTAGCCCCTGACCCCACCCCCCCTTTATACTTAACCAATGAACCTCCATAAGTAATAAGGGAACAGCATTATCAGAATTAACCTATTTACAAATTTTGATGCAAATCGAATAAATCTGCCTGAGAAACCCATTTATCTAAATTAAGGGGGTGTGAGAATTGCCCCCGTTCCCCCTTTATAATCAATCAGTGACTCCTCCAAAAGTATTCAAAGAAGACTTATCAGAATGAACCAATTTACAAAATTTGATACAAAGCGGAAAATTCTGTCTTAAAAACCAACTTATCTAAATTAAGGGGAGGGGCAGTCCCCGTTCCTCCCTTTATACTTAACCAATGAACACCAAAAAATAATCGGAAAAGCACCTTATCAAAATGAACCTATTTACAAAATTTGATGCAAATCGGAAAATTCTGCCTGAAAAACTAACTTAACTAAATTAAGGAGGGGTAGGCCCCCGTCCCCCCCCCCCGTTATACTTAACCAATGAGCCCCCAAAAGTAATCGGAGAAGCACCTTATCAGAATGAACCTATTTACAAAATTTGATGCAAATCGGAAAATTCTGCCTGAAAAACTCATTTATGTAAATTAAGGGGCCCCATTCCCCCCTTTATACATAACCAATGAACCCCTAAAACTAATCAGGGAAGAACTTTATCAGAATGAACCTAGAAAAAAAATATGAAGCAAATCGGATATTTCTATCAAGAATTATCGCGTTGTGCTTACGTACATACAGAACCTGCGAGCACATAAGCTCTCAGGCATTGATAGCCTGTGAGCTAATAAAAAAATAATATTACCTATTCTAATTAAGATAAAAACCTGATTTAAACGTCATTTTAATCAGAAAAAAAATTTAATACAATATATTTTTTTATTAGAAAATTAGAAAATTTTTGTGTCCCGGACCCCCCCCCCCCCTTAAAATATATTAAATTCACATTTTTTTTTCCTATTTTTGCTTTATTTGACACACAACAGCATAAATAAGACAAAAAAAAAAAAAAAAAAAAAAAAAAAAAAAAAAGAAAAAGAATATTGCCTAGTTGAACTGATGGCATTGAGCTCACAGGCTATTCACACTAATTGCATATTAAACTCTTATTTCAAGGAATAATGCCTCTTGAAAAATAAATGAAGGGATTAGCCCCCGTTTCCCTCCTTTATACTTAACCAAAGAACCTCCAAATCTAATCAGGGGGGAAGCTCTTTAACATAATAAACTGGCATACCAAATTTGAAGCAAATCAGATAACTCTGCACGAAAAAACCATTTCCCTAAATTAAGCGGGATATTAGCTCCCTCATTCCTCCCTATGCTGAACCAATGAACCTTTAAATCTAATGAGAAAAGCTCCTTATCAGAATGAACCTAGAAAAAAAAAATTAAACTAAATTAGATAATTTTGCATGAAAGCCCATTTATCTAAATTAAGGGGAGGGGACACTTTCCCAACTTCCCCCTTTTATACTTAACCAATGAACCTACAAATCAAATGAAGAAAACCATATCGGAATAAACTGGTATATCAAATTTGAAGCAAATCGAATAATTCTGCATGAAAAACCCATTTATCTAAATTATAGGGATTTATACTTAACTCCCTTAGAAAGGATGAACGACGAAAGGCACTCCTTCCCAGGGCCTATATCTCACGTGTTGATAATCGGCCGTCATAAACACAAACCAAACCAAACCTTTATACTTAACCAATTAACCTCCAAATCTAATCAAGGGAGCTCCTTAACATAATAAAATGGTATACGAAATTTGGAGCAAATCGAATAATTCTGCATAAAAACCCATTTATCTAAATTAAGGGGGTGTAGCGGTAGCCCCTTTTCCTCCCTTTATATGTAACTAATGAATATCCAAATCTAATCAAGGCAGCTCCTTAACATATAAACCGGTATACCAAATTTTGAGCAAATCGAATAATTCTACATAAAAACCCATTTATCTAAATTAAAGGAGGAGGGGGGGGGGGTTAGCCCCCATTTGTACTGAACTAATGAACCTCCAAATCTGATGAGGGAAGCTCCTTAACACAAAAAACCGGCATACGAAATTTGGAGCAAATTGCATAATTCTGCATGAAAAACCCATTTATCTAAATTAAGGGGAGGGGGGGTTAGACCCCTTTCCTCCTTTTATACTTAACTAATGAACCTCTAAATCCAATCAAGACAGCTCCTTAACATAATAAACCGGTAATAAATGTGGAGCAAATCGAATAATGCAACATGAAAAACCCATTTATCTAAATTAGGGGGGTGGGGGGGACTAACCCCTTCCCACTTTATACTTAAGTAATGAGCTTCCAAATCTAATCAGGGAAGCTCCTTAACATAATAAACCGGTATACCAAATTTGGAGAAAATCGAATATTTTTGCATGAAAACCCATTTATCAAAATTAAGGGGGGAATAAACCCCCTTTTCCCTCTTTATCCTTAACCAATGAACCCTCAAAACTAATATGGGAAGCGCCTTGTCAGAATGAACCTAGAAAATTTTTTTGAAGCAATTCGGATATTTCTATCAAAAGTTATCGCGTTACGTACGTACATACAGAACCGGCGGGCACATAAGTTCTCAGGCTTTGATGGCCTGTGAGATAAAAAATAATTCTTGCCATAGCCATTTCTTGTAGTGGGAATTAGAGGGCTAAGAACTGTGTACAATTACGGTAAAATTGAATGGTGAGTTTGGCATCTAATCCATTGTTAAACAATTTATTTAACTATTTTTCAAAATGTTTGTGACTTGAGGTACGTGCTAAGTGCAAGTACCTTTTCGATAGGAATAATCATCAAGTAAATGTAAAGCAATACTTACATGTAAGTAAACTTGGGCATATGTATACACACTAGCGCCGAAATTTTTAGAAAACGTGGCGATAACTGGCGACACTTCTCCAAACTCAACCTCAAAAGTAATCGCAGTTATTAAAACAAGCATGTTTTTTCTACCCACAGTCTAGCTAGTAACTGAGGATTTTTTTCTCGTAATTAAGTCCAGGACCAACTACCATATTCTTAAATGAGCTTGGTTTGAGGGAAAATTGATTAAAATTGTGCAACCATCGTTATAATTCTCACGCACTTGAAACTATATTTTGCCAGGTTAGACCATGTTCCACTTAAACTTTGGCTGTGGATGTTATTACCGAAAATTAACTCTGTAATCGAAGCCTCTAGTATAATGAATTACAGATATTTAGTAAAAATGTTCAGATTTATATCTGGTATCTATATGCAAAATCTACCTTATATCTATATAATCCTAATGAAACGAATATTATGAAACGAATTTATGTAACGATTCTATGAAACGACTGATTAACAACTGATTATGTTTCACTGCGATTTCTCTTAAAATACGGAATACTTTGCAATGAAATTAACACCAAAAATCCGTATTGATCTGCAGATCTCAAAACTGGTATTAGAATTTTTAAATTCGAATTAGTTTTCGAAATATTAATTTTTTTCTAATTTTATATACTTTTCTCTAATGATGGCAACTCAAATTTTAATCATAACAGATATTTTTTTTTTCAGATTTTAGAAAAGGTTACTATTTAAAACTAATTTGGCGAGAAGTTTGTCCCCCCTTAAATGTATTCTAAGAAATGTATCATGTTACATTTATTCATAATTCCATTTGTATTTCATTATCATTTTATTTAATGCAAACCGAAACATTTAAAATAAATGGCTTTCACTTCTTTATTTTTTTTGAACGAAATGAAAAGAAAAATATTAGGCACAGATGTCATATACGCACCGGGGTACCAAATTGGCACCAAAATGAAATTATTTTGGTTGACATGGTAACCCGGCTATTGTTGTTTATTTAATAATAAATGTTTATTTACTTTATTTTCTTTTTTTTTAATTACATAAATTGCTTCGTTCTATAGTTAATTATTTTTTTGGTTAATTTCCTTTAAAAATAAAAAAATAATAGAAAATAATTAAAAAATACGGTAATCTTAGTTATTCAATCGACCCATTTCGCCAAAATCAAATAAATCGCCAAATTATACAAATTGACGTAATTTTTATTTTAAATAACGAAAGAACAAAGAAAATAGTATAACATTAATAAATATACAAAGAAAACGTCTAAATAAAAATCACAAAGACGTGTAACTTGCTTAAAGTCAAGTGAATGTGACATTTACAATCAACCATTATTGGCATTTAATCTTATAGTTTGGTGATAGATTTTTGGTCGACGGGAAACTAAGTAGTACCAAAAATACATATGTAACTGGTATTCGAAAGCGACGTTTTCGCCAAATTTTCGTAAAAAAAAAATCACCCCAATATGGCATCTGGCCAAATATTAAACGATGTAACAAACGATGACATTTAATTTCAACTTCAAAACAATGTTTTAATTTACCACTCAAAAAATAAAAATTGATGCTAACTGGCGAGTTGAAAAATAGCTATTGGCGAGATTTTCACCCGGTTAGCGTAACAATACCAAGAATTCTTTGCGACCATGGAAACTTTTATGTAGTTTTCTTCGAAAAAGAAATTTGATTTTTTAATAAAAAGGGAAACTTTCGGCACAGATGTCATACACGGACCCATATTGGTCGCGATTTTTTTCTGACGCCAATGTCATATACGCAACGGGTACTTAACTGGCGCCATAGTATCGTTATTTTGCTTGATTTGGTAAGCCGGATGTTGTTGTTTATGCTGCTGATGTTTACCGTGTTGCTATGTCTCTGCTTCTGTATGTTGCTTTTTTCTCTACTTTTTTTAACCATAATTCTCAAAAAAGGCATTTCCAACGTTACATTCCCATGTGATTCTTTGTATGTCGATTATTCTATGTATGTCGAATTGCATCCATAACACTTCCTGGAAGTATGTTGGTATGGTAGTAAAACACCCGGGAATAAAGTCATTGCAATGTCGGAGATGTGACAGAAGCGCCTTCTACAAAAAAAAAAAAAAAAAAAAAAGGACACCAAAATTGTACGTCATTTTGAATAAAATAATTACCTACACGCAAGCTTTAACAAAATAGACTAGTTTGTTTAATGTTTATGAGCGTTTAAAATCCCCCCCCCCTCCGTTCACAGTTCAATTTTCACTAGCTACCCGATCCCAGTGTTTTTGATTTTGGGCTTAAAATTTAAGTTAAAGTCTAAACTTTAGTATAATTTTAACCCCATACAAAAAATAACGGTAAAAAGTAGTTGTTCGTTACTCTAAAATCTAAAGCGCCCTCTATCGACAACTTTTGAACGTAATCTTTAAAAAAAGTTTTTCAGAAAATCTGGATATAAAGAACGATTTAGCGAAAACCGCAAACGAATCTACCCTTTTTTCCGTTTTTTATCATCCTTTGAAGTTTGGACCTTAAACTTTAATGGAACCTATCTCTTACGGAAGACGTTTGCGCCCCATGGTTTCCTATTTAATAATGTTTGTCTTCATATCTACTATAACCCCTCAAAGTTTGTCGGTCTGATAGTGAAACACCCTGTATATAATGAACAACAATATGCAATAAAGAAAAATCATTATACTTCGATTTATAAACAGAAAAGTGGTGATTGAAATTTAAACACCAAAGAAAAAATTATCCAATCACGCTTTGATTTGGAAAAAAATAACCGATCATTGTAATCAATATTTAGTTATCCCCCCTTTAGCTCGGATGACAGCTAAAATTCTTCGTGGAATAGACTCAATAAACTTATTACAATCTTCGGGAGCAATTTCATACAAGCATTCCCTTACAGCTCTACGTAGTTTTATGGCATTTGTGATCCTTCGAAAATTGATTTATCTTTTTAATATATTCCACAGATTTTTGATGGGATTAAGATCCGGACTATTGGGTGGCCAAGTCATGGTTTTAATTGGATTATTACCTACATTTTATAGAAATTTCTTCACTGATTTGGTGCGATAGGGAGTTGCGTTGTCATCTTGAAATAAGAAGTCATTTTGATTCCCGAATCATTGGTCGAAGCTGGGAATAAAAAAATTCTATAAAATGGCAATGTAAACTTTAGAGATTACTGTACGTAATACAATACACCACTTGCCGACGCCCTGTGATGTCATACATCTCCAAACTGTAAATGCAGCTGAAAATTTAGTCCTCGCATTGACACACTTATCATTGAACTTTTCATCAACTCTCCTCCAAACAAATGTTCCACAGTCGTCACCTGTTCCGAGAAATATTTGAGATTCATCGCTAAAAATAACTTTATTCCATTTATCAAGTTGCCACTGTACATGTTTTTTATACCATTACAAGCGCTCTTTTCTATGCTTCTTTCTCAAGTAAGGTTTCGTTTTAGCTTTACAGAATTTAAATCCTATTGCATTTAGACGATTACGAAGTGTGCGGTCACATACCTTTAGATTATACTTAGACCATTGGACAATGAGTTGTTCTGAGGTTGCTCCCCGCTTTCTTTTCGTTTTTTCCACAAGTTTTCTGTCCGCCCTAGGCGTTGTCATTCGCCGACATCCACTTCGAGGTAAATTTTCCACGCAGTTAGTCAACTCATATTTTTTCCAAATATCGCATACTGTACTTTGAGCCCAATTTAATAAAGCAGTCACTTTCCTTTGTAAATTTCCCTCTTTCAACAATTTAATCATGCGGATTTTTAAATCGTGAGACAGGCTTATCACACGAGTCATTTTTCAGCACTTCAGGGTTGCTTTTGATCTCGCAGCTGGAAGATTTTTTCTGTTAAATAGGATTCAGATATTGTACGGATGCGCAAGACTCTGATCTGTCTTCAATATGCAAATTTAAAACTTGTTTCCCCAGTGATCGATTAGTATTTTCCAACTTCCGTCTTGATCGGATATTTTTTTCTCACGAGAAAACTTTTTCGCCTGCAGTATAATTATAAATTATATGATTATTATATTGAATTCACTTTTCATTTATAATATAATACGTGTTCTTTTATTTGGCATATTGCAAAACGCCCCTATGCTCATGAATCACAAAATATATGCTTCGAAATGCTAAAATCACAAACATGATAACATTGATCGGAAACTTTTTGCCAAGGGTTGTATATCGCAATTTCTTTGAAAACTGTATCGCCATTTACTCAATTTTTATTATTTTAAAAATAATTTTCAAGCATGGATGTTTTTCAAATCTGTCTCTATCGTTTGCAGACGACGATTGTGAAATATAAATCCGTTTGCACTTGCAATAATATAAATAGCTTATAATTTGTTTCCAGCTTGTATCTATAACGAAATTAATAAAACATCCATTAATCAATAAAACAAGAAAATATAAATGAAACACAAATTTAAAACATGCAATAGAATTTAAAGCTTAAATTATTGAAATGAACCGATTTAAAAAGGCTGATATGATTTTTAGTACTGTTAATGGACATTCTAAAAAATACATTAAATGTAAAACATCCAATAGAGTTATCAATAAAATTCGAAATTTTCTGGCATATTTTCAGATTCATTTTTAATAAAAAAATATGAAACTTGCTGACATGATTTTTGAAAAGATTTATAAGCGACCTGTGTGTTTATTTTTCTTTCAATTAATTAAAACTTGATTAATAAACAAATATTTTCTCAGTAGGGCAATATTTTTGGTTTCTAACACAATCGCTTCGAGAAATTCTGTTCAAAATGCCCACTTTGACATAATTTGTTGAAATATATTCTGCCTCTATCAAAAAATCGATCATTACTGTACATTATATAGTTTCTTAATAAGAGAATCTACCAATTGGATGCGTTTGAGAGCAAAAATGAATTTAAAAATGAGTAAGAAAATAAGCAGTTTGGATTTGAATACACTTTTAATAAGATGGTTTTTTTCTTCAACCGCTATGTATTTTTAATTTGTTTTTGCTGTAAGAATTGATCCTATGAAAAACTTGTCTATATAAATGTTGAAGACAATATTAGGAAGATATGTGATAAATTCATGGAGATTTTATATCTTGTGAACTGACGGAGTTATGAAAAATTTTCCTCTTCAACCCCCCTCCCCTTTTTTTTTGTTTTCGTTTTTAATTTTTTTTTGCGGTACGATTTGGTCCTACCAAAAACTTGTGAATATAAAAGTTGTAGATAATATTAAGGCGATGTATAATAAAATTAATTGGATTTGATATCTTGAGAATTGAGGAAGTTAGGGATTTTTTGCGCCCTTTGAGCCCATTTTTAATTTTATCAAAACTCCGTGATACATAAATTTTTGGCCCTATTTTTAGAAGTAATAAAAACTTTAAACTGATTTGATATGTACAAAAATTAAGAAGTTATAGGGTTTTTTCGGTTTTCACGAAACCCCTTCCTATTCCCATCCCCTTGGTCCGATTTTGCCCATTTACGAACTTGACCGAGATTTTATGTCCCTTGATTTTATGTATCAGTTTGGAAGAGATTTGTGCAGAATTGTGGAAGTTATCGTGTCCAGAAGAAAGCGATATATATATATATATATATAGATAGATAGATAGATAGATAGATAGATAGATAGATAAATGTTTTTACTGAGGGTGGTTTTGGGTTCTAGGGGCCATGATCGGTGTAGATCTGCAAAATTTTTTTAGAAATTCAAACATAGGAACGATCCCAATAGGCAGTATTTCACACGAAATCTACCTAAAAAGCTATAGATCCGTATAAGGATTTTGTCACCGCAATCATTGAGATTTTTTATCGATATGTTTTTTCATTAACTGCAATTTCTTTAATCAAACAACGCGTTTTAATGATATATAAATATACTGCATTAAAAGTTTCTTGAAGAACCTTCCAAAAATACCTCATTCGTCGCTGATTATGATATGCATTATATTGTAATCAGCGATCTGTTTAAATTGTGTATAAATATATTGGTATGTGCTGATAAGAAATAATATTGATATCAGAAATAATATATAGGATGATTTTCACCAATGTTATATTGCCCTGGCAGCCTGGGTTTATCGCCTAGTTTAGATAAAGGCGCGAAAGATATATTTTAAAAGTAATCGGCAGGCTAAAAATGCTGGTCGCCGCAATTTTATATCAAACTAGAGATATAACAAGGTCTCCTAAAGGTAACTTATTTTTAAACATGATTTTTGAAGAAAAAAATTGTATTGTGCTTTTTCGAACATTTGGGAGCAACAAAATTTGTAAGAAAAATCTAAAGAAAAGATATTTTTTTAAAGAGTGGAATTCAAAAAACAGAATGTGTGGGAGGCCTGTATACCTTAAAATCTAATGGTTTAAGAATTGGCTGTTGGTCAGTGGTAAAAAAGTAACACATGTATATTAATTTTCCACATAAAAAATAAAATTGATATTAGAAATGAGGTTTGAAATTTTTTTCCAATAATGGCATTTAAATATGGCATTAAATTTTTTCACTTCAATTTTCGGGAGATTTTGGTTTCAGGAAATTTATTTGCTGTGCGAAATTTATTTGCTTCGAGATTACACAAAATATAATTTTCGGCTTATCGGGAATCCTGTAATACTACAGTTAAGACACCTAAGAGAAGATTTTAAAGTTTTGAATTAAATTCACCAGCGAAAAAACAAACAAAAAAGCTCTTGGTTTAAAAATTTGCTACACATCTGTAAGTTTTCAGCAAAATTACTATAGATTGAATTAGTTATTTTACAACCGTTGTCTAATGTCGCAACTTGATCTGACATCCAACATTGCATAATATTATAGTACAGCCGGGCTCTATAACATAAAACATTCGTGCAAGCAAAGTTTTTGCGTCAAAAAATGATTAAATCACATCATCATATCATATCATAATGATTTAATCATTCAAATCATAAATATTTTTAAGAGGGGAAAATGCATTTTTCATACTTAAAACTTTAAAATTTCGTTCCCGCCACATATGAGAACGGTTATTGTTCGCAAATGTCAGCAGCCACTCATCTGTGGATATTTCCTATCCGGGAAATGCTGCGTATAAGTGAAGCATGATTACAAAAAATTGTGTCCCTCTTGGCATTTTCATTTATATATCCGCAGTTGACGTCATATCGGTAATTGCCATTTACCCAATTCGATTAATAAAAATGATGCCCCATGATCAAGAATTTACAAATATTTTATAAGAAATATTTGGCAATATTTTAAAACAAATTGGATTTTTTTTTAACTTCTTGCAGTTCAAAAAGCTTTTGTCTCTAGAAAAATCTTAAAAATTAATTTGATTGTACTAAATTGAGTTTAAAATTTTCAAATCAGAAACCACTTCATTAAAAAAAAAAGGAAGATTATTTATGAAGCAAGATATGGAAGACCAAGAAAATCAGGAAGTTCAACAAAGAGGTGAAGCAACAGAATCTCCTGGAAATCGGATTTATGAATTTGACCTTGATTCAACAGTTTATTCCATAAGTCTCTTCCTGACGAGTGTTTTGTGCATTGCGGTTGGAATTGGCTTTGCAATCTGGAATGGTAATTCTAACACGGATACATCAGTCAGTAAGTCCAGTGGTCTTATAGCTCACATCGAAGACTTCTTCCGGTGGTTTCGTAATTAAAATGGTGAAATCATGTCGAAATTAAAATAATAAAACTCCATTCAAAATAATTGTGTGTCTATGTTCTCAACTTTTGAACTTAAGGATGATATCAAACTGAAATTGACTACTTTTTGACAAGTTTTTAAATTCCTTTTTGTATAAAATGTATGGCACAGATGTTATATACGCCTCATACTGGCGCGATTTCTTTCCGACGCCAATTTCGCGAAAACATAAAAAGCATAAAAAACAACATCCGGGCTACCATATCGAACAAAGCAACGACATTTTGGCGCCAGTTAAGTAACCGTTGCGTATATCAGATTGGCGTCCGAAAAAAATCGCGCCAATATATGACATCTGTCCCAAATAGATAATGTGAACTTTTAAAAATTTCTCTGTTTTACTTAAAAGGGCACAGATGTCATATTCGCCCCATATTGGCGCGATTTTTTTCTGTCGCCAATATCATATAGGCAACAGGTATCTAACTTACGCCAAAGTGTCGTTATTTTGCTTGATGTGGTAACCCGGATTATGTTGTTTATGCTGTTGATGTTTTCGCCAAATTGGAAACCGAAAAAAATCGCGCCAATATGGGGCGAATATGACATCTGTACCCTCAAAAGGTGAGTAAAATAATAAAAAAGATGTCACAAATTAAAAATGTGCATTGTATGTAAAACGGTACAGATGTCATATTCGCCCCATATTGGCGCGATTTTTTTCTGTCGCCAATAACATATAGGCAACGGGTACTTAACTTGCGCTAAAGGGCTTGATGTGGTAACCCGGATTATGTTATTTATGCTGTTGATGTTTTCGCCAAATTGGCAATCGAAAAAAATCGCGCCAATATGGGCCGAATATGACATCTGTTCCTGTAAAACTTCTTAGTAATTTCAAGCTTTCCAAGCTCATAATCAGAGACTATTTTAATAATTTTGTACAAATGTAGTTATTAAAATAGGTACTTCTTGGTTATCCCGTCGACAAATTTCGCCAAATTCTATAAATCGCCAAAGCACTCGCCAAATTATACACATTGACATCATTTTTATTTTTAAAAAAGAAAGAACACATAAATTAGTAAAACATTAATAAAAATACAAATAAAAAGTCGAATTAATGGTTTTATTGGCCATTATTGGCATTTAATCTTGCAATTAATTAATGGCAACCAATATTGGCATTTAATCTTACAATTTGGCGACAGTAATTTGGTCAACGGGATAACTAAGAAGTACCTTAAAATATTTTCTGATGATGAGCTTGGAAAGCTTAAAATTACTAAGAAGTTTTAAATGCAATGTATATTTTTAACTTGTAACATCTTTTTCATTATTTTAGTCGCCTTTTAAGTAAACCATTGAACTTTTTTTAAAGTTAACATTACATATTTTATGTTCAAGATGAAAAATTGCGTTTCGTCTGATAATTTTATTCCTTTTTTGGGGTGATTCGTAGAACACCCTACGTCTCCCCAGACGGGCGATAAATGCGCTAATGTGGCAATCTTGGTATTTTTTATGGCAACCCTAAGATTTCTCTTGAGAGAGCTGTTGATGGTTTAAACTCCTTATTTTGTAAAATGCTTTCTAATTGGATAAAAGAGGAGAATCATTGACAGTTTGAATTTTTTTTAGAAATACGTTACTGCCGGGCCAGGATTGTTGCGTGGTGGTTGTATTTCACTTACTTCACTTTGTTCTATCTGTTGCAGTCGAGTGATTTATATTATTCGTTTTCTAATCTCGTATATTTTGAAACAAGTACGAATGCTTGAAAGGTGAGAATAAATATTCGATCGGTTATTTTTCTCTTATTAACCGTTTGGAAACTGTTTTTGTTTTCGGCCGAGGATGGGGCCAAATGATGCTCGCATTTTATTTTTTTTAACGAAATTCAACGATGTTCTTTACTTTTAGAAGAATTTTTATTTGAATAGGTAATAGAAAGGCATAAAATCGTTAAAAATTTTTTGAATAGCATAAAATCGTTAAAAATTGAATAAGTTACAAAATGGGTAGGCCTCAAATTTTCAGATATGGAAAAATCCAAAGCCAAAGAGCAACGCCGAAATGAAAATCGTCTTGCAAAGCAAAAATCGAGGTCTTCAACTCATTATGTAGGCCATGAAAATCGAGGTCTTCAGCTGATTATGCAGGCCATGAAAATCGAGGTCTTCAACTGATTATGTAGCCCATGAAAATCGATTACAGAATAAAAGACGAACGCGAAAAAGGATACAATCTAATGTTTAATCGATTGATAGTAAAAGGCGATGTCTCGAGGGGCTCCAATCCACTAGCCACGGCGTTTTACAATCGGTTGGTTCTAACCGGGAAAAATTGAGCTCAAGGTAGGTAATATGTCGCAATCCGTGGATGATTCGGTGGAACTGCTTTCGTTTTGTAAACTGTTTTTCTTCTCGAAACGGGACTTGGAGAATTTATCGATGAAGGTTTTGGTCGTCTGAAGTTTGATCTTTGTGATCTGTTTTTGAAGAGGATGCGACTGATTTTGGTAGACGAAATTTAGAATTTTCTGTTAAATTTTGTTACGAAGGTGATTTGTCGCGATCTGTGGATGATTCGGTGGAACTGCTTTCGATTTTTATTTATTCGATTATAAAAAAAAATTCCAAATGGTCGTTGCAATCTATTAAATTACAATTTTTTACCTGTATTTTTAAGCTTTGATTGAATTATGTATGAAAGAGAGGGTGATTGTTTCAAGACATCAATGACTAAAAATGATAGATTGAGTGATGCTTTTGAATAACATCCTAGAGTATAACTTAAAATGATGAATAAAAAAACGGAGATTCAGGGAGCGGAACCCCATGATTAAAAAAAAGGCCCCTCTGATTAAAAAAACAACATTGTTTTGCTCCCCTTACTGTTAACAAACGGTTTTTTTTTATAATTTGTGTAAATGAAAATTTTGTTTTTTGGTATTTTTGATAAAATGGCTGAATTTATCAAAGAATTAATATCATTGAATTAATATTTTAAAAATGTATTTCGAACCGATTTGAATTGTTTTTTGGTATTTTTGATAAAATGTATTCCTTTAAATAATGTATTTTGAAACGATTTGAAATTTTAAGTATTTGTTTATTTTCACTCAAAAATACAGGTCGAAATAACTGATCGAATGTTTATTTTAACCTTTGATGTTTCAAAATATACGAGAAGAGAAAACAAATAATAATTTTGCGTGCTGTCTCCCGATGTTGCAACTCCGGGAGATAGTACTTAAACAAGCGCCAATTTGGCGATTTTTGAAATCGCGCCAAAGAAGTAGAGTGTGCTCCGGTGGCACCCCTTTTTGTATTTGGAACTACTTTATTATCCCGTCGGCCCAAAAACTACCGCCAAACTAAAAGATTAACTGCCAATAATGAATAACCGTAAATGTTTCACTAACTTGACGATAAGCACGTTACACGTGTTCGTTACGTCATCAAGTGATTTTTAATTTGACGTTTAATTTGACTTTTAATTAGCATTTTTGTTAGTGTTTTACAAATTTATTTGTTTTTCGTTATTTAAAATAAAAATTACGTCAATTTGTATAGTTCGGCAAATAGTTTGGCGATTTGTATAATTTGGCGAAATTGGTCAATATGATGATAAAGTTGTACCTGGTATTTTTACCTGTAATCCATACCAGGAAGATAATTTACCCAAAATGATTGTCAGTTGCCATTTGCGTTCAAAACGTAATTTAATGCACATCTTAATAAATACATGACATCGTTAAAAATGATAAATAAGATAAAAGTAAATTTAAATAAATAATAGAAAACCTTAATGGCGCAGATCCCGTAGACGAGCAGTAGTTTCTTTTTTTCGCCTAAATGGCGATATTTTGTGTTGCGTGGTAACCTGGCGATATCGGAATTTTGCTTCAATGGCGACCCTGTAGAACAGATTGTGACACAGATGTCATATACCCACCAGATTGGCGCGATTTGTTTCTGACGCCAATGTCATATACGCACTTGGCGCCAAAGTGCCGTTATTTTGCTTGATGTGGTAACCAGGATGTTGTTTATTTATTAATAAATTGTTTATTTACTTTTATTTTCTTTTTTAAAATTACATAAATTGTTTTGTTCTATAGTTATTAACGAAACTTTTTTTTTAAATTTATTGTTAATCCCTTTTTAGAAATGTAAAGTAACTGGTATTCAAAAAATGAGTTTTTCGACAAATTGACGTCCGAAAGTAATTGCGCCAATATAGTGCGTATACGACATCTGTGCCAAAAAAATTTAATCTTGACGCTCCAGATGGTTATAAACAATATTGGCATGATTTGAGGAAAGAACCGAAACAACGCTTCTGTTGCAAATGGTAGGAGGATAAGTAATGGTTTTGGGATCTGTTAATCATGATGGATTATGCGATTTAACACGAGTATCGAGACGTATGAACTCTGCGCAATATCAGGCTATGTTATATGATCATTGGATTCCGAATGGAGCTTTTTAAGGTGGTGTTAACTGGATGTTTCATCAATTGGCCTAAATCCGCACAGTAAAGGTTTAAAAATAAAAAAAAATTCGTTTTATCATGCCAAGTCAAAGTCCAGACTCGAATCCTATGGAAAATCTTTGGGGCGTATTAAGTCGCAAAGTTTATTCTAATAATAAAGAGTTTTTATCTGTCAATGAACTAGAGTAGCCATTGTAAATGAATGACACAATATTTCTGGATCTGTACTTAATCACCTCGTCACTTCTATGAAAAACAGAGTGTTTGAGGTGATAAGGAAAAATGAAGGACCAATATCGTATTAATTTACATATTATTTTTGCTTTTAGACAAGTGGTCTTATAATTTCGTAACAGTGCATTTTTTAACCATTGCTTATATTTTAGTTAACATACATATTTATTGCATTATTCAAAATTATTGCAAACTAATTTTAATAAATACATTGTATTTTGATATCTTGTGTGTTAATACCAGGATTTGACCAAGTGGGACCACGTGAAAAACACATTGTGGGGTTTTTTCAAATTTTCTCGTACTTTAAACACTTTATCATTATTTAATCTAAGTAAAATATTGAACATAATTTTTACAAGAGTTTATTAAAAGTAATTTATTTGATTTTTAATTAATTAAAGAATATTTTTAATTAATCAATTCTTGATATAATTAATTAAAGTATTAGAGAATGCAAAGATAAATGCCAATTTAAATATATTTCAAAAGAACCAGATCTAAAGTAATTTCTAAGCAGAGATAAAAGAAATTAGCTAAAAAGAGGGATGATTTTCATGCCTGTAATCTGAAATGCATCGAAATGCTTTAAATCTAAATTCATGCCTAAAGATAGCACTGGAAAACCATCCTGATTACTTTCCAGGTGTTATAGCTTTTAAGATAAATAATCCCATTTATTATCCTGCTTCAATGTTCAATGAAAGTATACAGGAGTCTTCAACACAAAAATGGTGGCAGATTATGCCAAAAAAGAGCGAACAAGATATGTTTCCTCCTGGATTTTGTCAGTTTTTTTTCTTTACTTTCAGCACCAGCTACCTCTGCTTCAGTCTAACAGTACTTTTCTATATTTGGTCTGGTTTAGAGCAAATTAAGAGTTGATATATTATAATCATTTAGGAGTTAATAAAGCCGCAAAACTAGTAAACATGTATCACCCTTTGCGATCTAAATTTACAGATACCACTGACACTGACTTCTATTTCTATGACAATCTAATTTAACATTTAATATTATTGCAATATATATGTAGCAAATTTTGCTAAAAATTTCAAACAAATTATGAATCCCAATTTTTTTCCAAAAAAAAAAAAAATATATATATATATGTTGTCTTTAACTGATTTCTGATTTGATGTGAATTAAAGAAACTACATTATTTTAGCATGTTTAACTTAAGGTAAGAATTAAATAAAAAATACAGTTGTAGTTGGTTTAATATAGTTTTAATGTAGCAAACTAGTCCCATGAGATACAAATGTACCTTTTAAATTAACTTATTTTGTTAATTCATACTTAATTAATGCAAGCTTATACCCAGGCTTCATTGATAAATGAAGAAGTTACGTATTATGTATATAAAAATTAGACGTTTAAACTGTTCTCCAAAAAAAAAAAAAAAAAAAAAAAACTCAATAAACACCGAAAAAACCCGGGTTTTAGTGTGGCCTAGTGGGCTGGGTTTTTTCAAACCCTGATTTAAACTATAATTAGAACCTTTATTTAATTCATAATTTTCAAAATCAAAGTGGTTTTATAATTTCTTAACGCAGCTCGTTCCATTTTCAATGGATAGGTTATTACGTTTTGGGAAGGAAGATTTTCGCTTTTGAGAGTGATTCTAAAAGAAACCAGCTTCTTTATTAGATGGATCATTGTGAACACGTGGTAAGTAAGTCACATATAAAAGTAAGTTATCTTCGGAAATCACTGCGGTATCCGCTTAAGTAACCGCTGCGTAGTAAAAAAAGAAAAACTGATTTAATAATGAGCACATCGTATGGATTGAATGCAATAGAGCTACTGACCTCTCGTTGTTCCGTGAAAATAAGTTCGGAGTACATAGAGGGAGCTATTATTGTCATTTCCCTCTATATTGTAATTTCATGAATATGATAAATAAATCATACATCAATCTCCAACATCATCTTCCAACTAAACCGTCAAACTATTATTGAGAATTTATAAAAGGTAGTCTGGTCCAAATTAGGTACCATCTATAGTGAGAGGATGGTGTGTGCAATTTTGCATCAATCAAATCATTTGTTGATGTAATTATTTGTTTTTGTAATCTATCATGATTGTGACATAATATTTACAATAATATATAATTACACACAACCACATATTCATAAGTATATATTTCTTAATTATCATAAACTGTCCGGAACATACTGTCCATTAATTTGACCGTTTTTATAGAAAATGGTTACATTGGAGTTGTTATTTCTAATAATTTAATTTCAAAATCATAAAACTATATTTGTAGTTATCATGGCAATTAAATGCACTTCTAAGCGACAAAGTAAATCTTATTCAAAGATTACGAAAAGCAAGTTACATAATCAAAACTTTAATGTATACTGACCATTATTACTCGTTTACATTTTCGTCAGAAAAAGTATCTGACGTCATTCGTGCCCACGCAAAACCATAAGATAAATATATAAAGCAATAAATAACACTTAATGATTTATAAAATAATTATGATAACAATAAATCTCGCTTATTGAATTCAGAAATTACTTTACTTCTATTCTGATTAATTTATTATATCTAAATGATATTTATAGATAACACTCTCCCCTCTTTTGAGTTGATAACTAGCTACTCAAAACTATGTTCTATTTGCCAAATCTCTGGGGCATTTTGGTCACACGACCAAATCGGGTTTTATAAGTCGTTGGCTCAGATCCAGTCTTCAAGTTTGAAAAATCTGTCCCCATCAGAGCACTTTGATTACTGCTTTCTAGCTGAAAAAGAGAATGATAAAAGTTAGTAGGAGATAATTCTAATGGAAAAACTCGTTGTATGGGTCTGATAACCACACCATGCTCGGTTTTCAATCGAAGTGTTCTAATTTTGCCATCCTTTCCAGGAATTAGATCCACAATCTTTACAAACGGCCAAGTGAGACGTTTTTGTACATCGTCCCCAATCAGCACAAGTTCACTCAGCTTCAAGTCGGGTAACTGGGCGATTTCACGACGCCTTTGAATAAGTTGACCAAGATATTCAGTTCGAAAGCGCATTCTCAATTGTTCCATGAGCTTAATTCTGTATCGCAGCCTTTTGCGAAACTGTTTTGCGTCAACTTCATCAATGTCCATGCCACAAGAATTAGAGTTTTGCACTAAAAACATGTTCGGTGTTAATGGAACTAAATCCTCTTTATTTTCGGATTGATATGTCAGAGGGCGAGAGTTTGTAATATATTCACAATCACAGAAAATTGTTTGCAATTCCTCAAAAGTCACGACAGCTTTACCGAGTGTTCGTCGGAAAAGCTCTTTGATTATACAGATCAGCCTTTCCCACCAGGCGGCTGAGATAGGATTAAACTTCCAAACGATTCGTTTCAGGTCGGGGAAACGAGTCAATTGTTGCCAATCAATCTTTAACAGATCATTATTGGCATCTTTGAAATTGGTACAATTATCAGAATAGATTATTCATCTTCCTCTTCTTGCGATGCAACGTCGCAAAGACAGCAAAAATGCATCAGTTGCCAGACAGGAGACAAGCTCTAGATGGACAGCTCGATAGACTGCACAAGTATGCAGCAATATACAGGTTTATCTGCATTTTTAATAAATAAAGGTCCAGCTAAATCAACGCCTACAATTTCAAAGACGTTAGAATCTTTAATGCGAACAAAGAGCAGTGGCACTGGATCGGATTAACGTGATTTAACTTTATAGCCCTGGCAAGGAATGCATTTATTTACTACTTTTCGGACAGTTTTTCTACCTCTTTGAATCCAATATTTTTCTCTCAAAATACTTAGAAGAATGTGAGTTCCAGAATGACAATTCGCTATATGGAAATGTTCTATCAGTCTAACCGTGAAAATACAGTCATCAGGTAAAAGAATTGGTGACAAGAAATATGGTGTATCAATGCGTTCTATAATTATTGTCTTTATTCTAATTAGACAGTCTTCATCTTTAAAACAGATTAGGTTAGATATCGAATCTACAACTGGAAAAAACTCACTATGTACAATTGAAATTAAAGTTTTTTCAGCATTTTCTAATTCCTCAACTGATAATTTACCATTTTTCCTTGCAGTGTATCGCGATTTCACATTATTTATGAATCTTAATACCCAAGCATCTAGCCTAATAATATATTCAAATTTTGAAAATTTGCTAGCGTACCAAGGAATATGTTTCACTGTTGTATTTACATTACACAATTTCACTTTTCCCATTTCACTAGTAAGGGGCCGTTCAAATATTACGTAAGCACCTAAGGAGGGGGGGGGGTTAGCGATTTGCTTATTTTTGCTGACAAGGGGGGAGGGAGGGTTTGAATGATGCTTACGTAAGACATTTTCAGAATCTCTAACTTGTAAAAAAAAAAAAAATTATAAAATTTCAAATTGAAAGAAAGAAACAGCAAAAGAATATAAACTTGAAGTTCTGATGCCAGCTATTTTGACCGCACAAGGAAAACATAAACGATCTCTTTTATCTAGAGGTGACTGTTCATGTTTGATGCATGAGGGCTTATTATCTCTGAGAACTTACTACTATTTCTAATTGTGAGAATAGAATAGAATAGAAATGAATGGACCGATGCGATATGATGTATTGTGACAATATGAGTTTTCCGGGAAAGCTTCCAAAACGTAAGTAAAATTCCATTTTTTTTTGTTTCCACCCCTCCTCTGTCAAGTGGTTGAACCCCATAACCATAGTGACCGACTGCTCTATTGTCTGGTGTCTCGTGAGTTTTGAAAACCTCTCAGTAGAGATCTGCACGGGCCGGGCTCGGGCCTATTTTCATTCACGGCACTCGGGGCGGGCCGGGCTTAGTTACTACTCTTTACGGGCCTTGCCGGGTTCGGGCCTTACTTTTTTCCTGGTGGATCGGGCCGGGCCGGGCTTAGTTACTACTCTTTACGGGCCTTGCCGGGTTCGGGCCTTACTTTTTTCCTGGTGGATCGGGCCGGGCCCATTTTTTTCTGTACAGAGCCGGTTTCATTTTCTGTACAGAGTTTCATTTCATTTCTGTACAGAGACTGGTTTCATTCCAAGTCTCCAAGGCCAAAAATTTTATGTCCTAGTTCTGACGCAGCCCGTATGAAAATCATTGTCTCGGCGTGGCCTGATCCGTTCAAAGGTCAGTAAAATTAGGTCAGGCTCAAAAAATTTTGAAAAAAATATACACATTTTTAAATCGCTATTATTCTACAATTAAACATTCAAATTTATTCTTTTTTAAAGAATAGTAGATTTCTACGCTTATTAAAATATAGCTAAATGAAAATATAAGAAAACATGTGAGAAGGAACCTGTCTATGACGAAATCCTGTTATAAACTGAAAAACGTGTTGATCCATAGAAAATTAATATACTAATACGTAAGAATAGGATATATAATACATTTACAACTTGCTAAGAAGGGCACTTGTCTATAACGGATTTTTTTTCTTTTTTATGCAATTCCGTTTTAGAAGATTTTACTGCATAGCATTTTTCAGATTTTTAGCACTTCAATACATGGAATATGGATTAACGATATTAATGATAGCGGATTCATTTACATACAAGAAATAGAGATTGATTTAAAAAATAAATGTCGCAGCCTGCGCCACTTCTATAAAAATGAAGATTATAAACATAAAAAAATAGTTAAGACATATTTTTGGCCAGAACTCCTCGTACGAGGCAAATCTTTAACCAAATTGACATAAAAATCAATGTTTTGTAGAAATTCAATCGGGCAGGGCCGAGATTTTAACTTTTTTCCGGGTCGGGCCGAACTTTTAACTTTTTTATCGGGCCGGGCCAATAATTTTTTTGTACGGGCCGGGCCGAATTTTTTTCTCTATGAGTCGGGCCGGGCCCGGGCCTGGAAATTTCGGCCTGTGCACACCTCTACCTCTCAGTACTGCAGTGTAGTGGTGTTTAAAATAAATAAAATCAGAAATATGTCTTCATTTCGAGAAATCTTGTATAAAAAACTTTTTGAAAGTTTCAAAAAGTCTGCATCAGATAAACCTTTGAAGGATATCCAATGTAAAACTAATGATGTGTGGCGGCAGTACAAAAAGTCTTCTAAAACTGACAAAGAGTTAGAGGTATTGGTGCTAAAAAGAATTGAAGACGAACTGCGTAAGGCAACCAAAAAGAAATCAGTCTTTCTTGATTATTTTATAAAAGTAATTATAATCAATTTATTGTTAAAATTTTAAATATACTAGGGGTCTCGGCCCCCTACGAGCTACGCTCGCCAACCCCCGTCCAGACGCCGCAGGCTCTAAATCCACGCTAATTTGATCGGCTTTAAAAATATTTCGAAACATTGAATTATAATTTAAAAAACAGTGGCGTTCTCCCTATAAACGAATTTCTATTCATTTCTCTTTGATTGGGGAATTTTAACGCCAAATCCGCTGCGGTACTACTTGATTATCCCGTCGACCAATTTCGCCAAATTATATAAATCTCCAAACCACTCGCCAAATTATACAAATTGACATAATTTTTATTTTAAATAACGAAAGAACAAATAAATTCGTACAACATTAATAAAAATACAAATAAAACGTCGAAATAAAAATAACTTGATGACGTAGACACGTGTAACAACATTTCAAAATAAGCTAATATAAAAGGAATTAAGTAAACAGAGTCTTTGTCTCCTGGTATTTTTTAACAAAGCGAAAACAAAGTTCTTTTAAATGAGACATTTTAAATTAATCGTTTTTAATCTGACGTAATTTTTACCAAGCTATTCTTTCTCTTTTAAATAATCGCGTGAAAGTACTTTTGTTAGCAATGAAATATTATTTGCGCTTTCCTAACAAAAATAGTTGAAAATATTTTCTCAAAATATTAAATAAATGTCTAGCGCAATTTCTAAATTTAAACTTTTTTGCAATATTATTTTGTGTTCATTTTATGTAATAACTATAATGTGACGTAAATATGACGTAATTTCTCCTAAGACTTCTAACGCATTTAATGAATTTATTATTTTACAATATCCTTTCTCTTTTAAAATTCACGTGCATACTTTTTATGACGTAATTTTTAACAAGTTCCTGCTTTTTATACATAATTATTTAATTCTAATTTGAAAGTTTTTTTCCTGTTCATAATAGTCACGTGTAAATAAATTTTTAATTTGAAGCAAACATTATTGCTTGCGCTTTTTATACAGTTGGCAACAGTTTAAATTAGTACAATTTTCTGAAATCTGTAAAAAATATCTCTAGAAATGCTGAAAATTTGAATTTAAAATAGAAATAAAACCTGAAAAAATGAGTCAAAATAAAAAAATTAAGGCAATCTGCACTCCGGCAAATTCTAACGCATAAAATGATCTAAAAATGATTACACTGTCATGCATAGTTTTTGCTGCTATAAAACTTTTTTAGTGGAACGATTTTGTCCAATTTTAGCATTAAATATCTCTTAAAATAATTCTTCGATTTGAAAACTGTCTGCATCAGCGTGTTTATCAAACATTTCTGTATAAAACCACTGATTTTCATATTTTTGTATGCATTATTTTTCTCAATATTAACGAAGAAAGACCTCCGGTCACAAAAAATTCAAAGCCGGCGGCGGCGGCGGTGACAGCGGTAGTTACTTTTTTTTAGAATAGAGAGAAAATATCTCTTAAAATAATTCTTCGATTTGAAAACTGTCTGCATCAGCGTGTTTATCAAACATTTCTGTATAAAACCACTGATTTTCATATTTTTGTATGCATTATTTTTCTCAATATTAACGAAGAAAGACCTCCGGTCACAAAAAATTCAAAGCCGGCGGCGGCGGCGGTGACAGCGGTAGTTACTTTTTTTTAGAATAGAGAGAAAATATCTCTTAAAATAATTCTTCGATTTGAAAACTGTCTGCATCAGCGTGTTTATCAAACATTTCTGTATAAAACCACTGATTTTCATATTTTTGTATGCATTATTTTTCACAATATTAACGAAGAAAGACCTCCGGTCACAAAAAATTCAAAACCGGCGGCGGCGGCGGCGGTGACAGCGGTAGTTACTTTTTTTTAGAATAGAGAGATTTTATCATAACTTTAAGTTTACATAATTACTTGTAAAAATCGAAAAAAGATAGATAAGATAAAATGACCGTGTAGCCTTGGCAAAACATGGTCAGTATGGGAATAAATAAAGACCAAAAGAACGTCAAAAAACGAGTTATTACTTTTTAAATATGGCATAGCCAAGCTAAGCCTTATTTTTTCTTTTCAAATAACTCAAAAATTAATGCATCCATGGGGGAAAAAATTTAAAAATATGTTAGTTTTGTAGCAGATAATCTTCTAACTGTTTTCAAATTTTGAACCTTACTAAAAATGAAATGTAACCCAATTGAATTGAAACCAATGTATCTCAAATTCAAAAACAGATAAATAAGGTTTCCAGTGATCTCAAAAAAGGAAAAACAATCCTTAAAAAGGAAACGACAAAATGCTGAATACCACAGAAAACATCGAACCACCAAACGAACAAAGCTTGGAGAAATCTGCTATGATAATCCAGACATTAAAAAAAAAATAGTTTTGAGGGAATCAGTACGAAGACCAAGTTTAAACAACCATTATTACTTAAAGCAATAGCAGACATAGCTATTACTGGAAGCGCTGCAGATGCAAAAAGAAGAAACAAATCCGAAGTGTCAAAACTCTCGATGACTTGACTGCAAAACTGAAAAAGGTTGGTTTTGCAATAAGCAGGAGTAGAACATATCTTCGTTTGCTTCCAAAAAATTCCTCAACCATCGAGTGTCGAAGACATGTCACCACAGTGCCGATAAAACTTTCTTGGATTCTGGCTGATTATCACCGATCTCACATTGATACCCAATTTGCAGCAATATCCATCCATTATTTAGAAACTTTAGCTTCAATTTTTGGACCCATGCAAGTGTTTCTTCTTTCACATGATGACAAAGCGCGCGTACCTTTGGGAATTACAGCAGCCAATAAACAGGCTCTGATACTGATGCATATGGAGTATCGTGTATCCTTAAGCGATCACGACTGGGTCATCGCTGAACGCCGCAAACTTATCCCATGTGTTTATGCTGGTATTGTGATTGCTCCTGGCATGGCAGGTCAAAGTAAAGCCATACATAGGTTATTCTGGTCCAACGTTAATAGCTATAAGAAGTGGAAAACACAGTTCTTCCACACCAAATACTCATGCTCAGGATTTTGAAATTCTATTAATACTCAAAGATTTTGAAAAATTAGTGAAAACAGAAGAGGGTTTCATAAAACATGTAATCATAGTTACGGTTGATGGAGATCCAGACGAGAATCCCCGCTACCAGAAAGTTATATCGTTTGCTATTAACCATTTCAAAAAGCATGATTTGGATGGAATTTTCATAGCGTGCAATGCTCCTGGAAGAAGTGCATATAATTGAGTAGAAAGGCGAATGACACCACTCAGTCGAGAACTGTCTTGTCTTATACACCCTCATAACCATTATGGTTCCCATCTCGATGAGAACGGTCGCACTACTGATGAAGAAATGGAGCAAAATAACTTAGCATATGCTGGTAAAACTCTCACAGATGGCAGATATCTGGAACTCATTAAACATTGACAGTTATCCCGTTACTGCCACATATGTTGATTCAGGCGAACTAGAGTATCTTGGTTATGACTTGGATTGGTATTCGAAGCTCGTACAAGAAAGTCAATACTTGCTGCAAATTGTAAAATGCGAAAAAAAGAATTGTTGCTCTCCTGCACGTAGTGGATTATTTCGTATATTAAAAGGGCGATTCATTCCTCCTCCAATTAAAATGATACAATCGTCAAATGACATCATTACAAGTGAAGAGGGGGAATTTATAGATTTAAGTCTCCGTCTGGCCTTAAATCTGAATAGTACAGAAAAGGGATTTTTAAAGATACTGTATGATTATTTTTGCTCTTCCATAAAGTTCACGCAATTATCCGCAAGAACTTGTGGAAGTTGTGGTCAATATCATGCATCTCAGAAGTCAGCAAACAGACACAAAAAAAAAATTCAACATAGTGAAAAAAGCGATAAGGACTGCCTTATACGACAATTGAGAATTGCTGCTCGTCGAGCAAATGAACTTATGCGCTTCGTAAGATTCGTGGAGGATATGGAAGATGTTGAGTGGATCAATGAAGATGAAGTTGATAAAGATTGCATCCGAACAGTAAGCGATGAAGATAATCAAGTAAAACTGGAAACCAATATCATAACAGATATGGAAAAATGGCTTGAGCAGCCGTGGTCAGCATCGGGATAGATAGTGTCATGTTCAAATTTAAATTTTTCAAATGGCTAAGTTCTTCTAAAATTGTGCTCTAAGAAATTTTCTTAAATATAATTGTAAAGAAATAAAACAAGCGTTTATTATTATTTAGTAGTTATATTAGTCGAGTAGAGTTTTTTAATTTGTATTGTGTCCTAATTTTTTTTAAGTAGGGGGGGGGGGTCCAATTTTCTTACGTAATTATTAAGGGGGGGTTCGCGATTTGCTTATTTTTGCTGACAAGGGGGGAGGGGGGGTCAAAAATAGTCAAAAACATGCTTACGTAATATTTGAACAGCCCCTAATCTCTGGAGTTTCACTATCAAGAGTCTCAGTCCTGGGCCATTTTCCCTTTTCTTCAATGAGCCATTTCGGCTCTTCCCACCACCGAGATTCTAGCAGTTGCTGGGGAGAAAACTCACGCGAAATCAAATCCGCATAATTCATTTTTTGGCACATGGCGCCATTCGCTATTGGGGAAAAGATTTTTTATTTCTTTCACCCTGTTCGAAGCAAAAACTGACCATTCACCGTATTAACTTATCCAGTACAACGCAACCATGAGTCACTCCAAAAAATTGTTTTCATGTTCTGGACACAAAGTTCTTGCTGTACTGAATGTTCCAAAATAGCTGATATTCCGATGTTACACGCGATTAATTCTAATCTCGGAATTGACGCTTGCTTTATAGGGGCAACTCTAGCTTTTGCTCTAAATAATTGAATTTTTACAGCTTCCGGGGTTATAGCTCGAAAAAATATGCAAGCTGCATATGCCTCTTTGCATGCATCCACGAAAACATGCATCTCGGTAGACTAATTTATTTCAACATATCGCGGAATTTAAACTTCCTCTATTATACTTATTTCACCGAACCATTTTTTAAAAGGTCTTTGAATTTCCTCCGGTAATGGAGAATCCCAACCTAGACACAATTTCCAGGTTTGTTGCACTATAATTTTGGGTGACAAAGTTGCCGGGCACAATATTCCAGTCGGATCAAACATTTTCTGCATAGAGCTCAAAATTAATCTTTTAGTGAAATTTTCATTGTTACTTAATTTATCAAAAGTTAAATTACACTTAAGCATATCCCAATCAAGATCCCACAATATCCCAAGCAATTTTGTTACACCCGAACTCTTTGAAGCATTTTGAGATTTAACATTACTTTCCCAATTTCTCAAATTAAAACACCCTCGAGACATAATGCATTTAGCCTGCTCGATAAATTCGTCTTGTTCCGCAGCATTCGAAACACCTGTAACAAAATTATCAACATAAAACGAATGTTGCAACTTTTCTGCCATATTCCTGTAATTAAGAGGTACATTATCTAATAAATAAGATATCGTAGCTGCCCCACAAGAATAGGCTCAAACTCACTCCGAAAACAACACTGCAATGTCTATTAGTAATTTCTTCGTTCACAGAAGATTAATAAATTTGTAAAAAATCTCTATGATCCGGGTTTATGATAATCTGCACAAAGGCTTTTTCAATATCCGCAGAAAGACCAATTTCATAAATTCGAGACCTATCTATAATATCAGTATTTTCTCAATTAAATTCGGGCCTTTATACAAAATATCATTTAAGGAACACTTCCCGTATTCTCTAGCGGACGCATCAAAAATGGGCCTAATTTTAGTAGTAGCACTGTCCACTGTCACCACAGGCTGATGCGGCAAAAAATTCCCTTTCTGGACGTCCCCCGTTACTTTCTCAATTATTTCTAAATCTTCCCATTCTCTGAAAACTTTGTCATAATCAATAAGAAGGCCCCCCTTTTTTGCGCGTTCTCACATTTTTCTATGTCTCTTCCACGTCATTTCTTTATTACTGGGTAATTCAATCGTATCAGATTTAAAAGGTAAACAAACTTCATATCTAACATCTGAATGAATTTTAATATTGGTTTTAAATTCCTCTATTATTTTAGAATGCTCATATTGATTTTTTCCAGTTAATACGCTGCTCAATCGTGTTTCTAACAAAAATAAACCTGAATTTAATTTCATACATTTATTAGTGAATAATGTGCCAATTAAATCGGCACCTAAAAGTAAATTAATTTCCGAATTCTCAGATTCAAGATCAGGTAAAATAATTTGTTTTTCTCTAAGCTCAATAAGTGCCTCCACACTAGAAATTTTGGGTACAAAACCCGTAATTTTATTTTCAGAGAATGCTCCAGCTCTTCAACTAAAGGAATCATTCAAATCAGAAATAATTAAATCATAAACATCATGTATTTGAACTGAGGTTTCTCGCCCCCCAAAAAGGCAATGGGTCATTTTAATTTTCGTCTTAGTAACCAGATGTAGGTTCTCAACCACCTTTTTGCTGACATAACTGTTTTGAGAACCAGAATCAATAACAGTGCGATCCTTTAGTTTGACATTCTTATTTTTCACTTTAACCATTAATATCATGAGATAAACATTTTCAATATTAGAATGATTTGTCATAATATTAGTTTCATGAATTTCATTTTTTCTCTCATCATTACCCAGGTCGAAATTCATGCTGGTATTTGTTTGCTAGACAAGCATTAAATGCGGTATCCCAGCAAAAGTAATCTAGCATAAACTACCATAACACATTTGCTGGTTCCACCATAATTACCAGCAAGTCATGGTGTGTATTGGAACACATTTCTGCTTGGCCAGAATGCATATTCCAGCTTGTGTTGCTTGAATATGTTGCTTGCCTAGCATTCTGCTTTTCTAGCAGTAATTCACAAGCAACAGATACATTTTTTTGTTGCTATTCTAGCATTACATTTCTACCATCAGTTGCTTTTAATTTTTGCTAGGCTGGTATTACATTTCTAGCTTCACTTGCTTTTAATTTTTGCTATGCTAGCATTACCTTTCTAGCATCACTTGCTTTTATTTTTGCTATTCTCCCAGTTAGACAAAAAAAGACGTTGGTGGCGCCATCTTTGGAGTATTTCTGAAGCACCTACATTTTTTAGAAAGAGAAACTTATATCGGATTTTCTTTTCCTCTAAGAAGGGAAGAACTCGCCAGCTCCGGTTTGGGAACTCGATGCTCTACCAACTTCGCTACTGGGGCCGCGTTTGTAAACGATTTTAAATGCGGGTAATGGGCGTAGAGCTGATTCTGCTGTGTGTTGATATTTTTATAAGATAAGGGTGAATTTATCAATGCTGTTATTCTCCAAGTTTCAATTAATAACGTTAATTTTATTATTAGGGTTTTTTCTATGTTTAATGGATAATTAGAAAATGGCTTAATTATTATAATTTATTAGTGGAATTTTCTTTGCTTAATGAATGGTTTGAATATGGTCATAATTATTTGTTGCAGAAAAATAAAAGATTTTGAAGTGTATTTAGGATAGAATTTATCAATTTCAGGTGGGGGTTAAGGTTTTCAAAATTTAGTCCTTATTGGAGGGTGGAGGGGGGGGGATCAATTGTACATATTTTCAATTCGATTGTAATGAACTTATTTTTTAAATGAAACAGTGCTCCTTGAATTTTGAAATTTAACTGACTAAATTCTCTTTTTGAAAAGCACAGATTTTTTTTTCTTTGTTGTATAATTAAAATAATTAAACACTACGAGAATGAGAATGAACAGCTAAGAATTTTACGATGGGAAAGTGGAGGTGAAGCGCTTTTTCCCAAAAATCCTTCATGGAAATTAATTTTAAGTTTTTTTTTATATTTATGGGTTAAAATTTTATCTAAACGGTGGGGGGGCGCTTTTCCCCAATAAATCCTTTATAGAAATTTAAATTTATTTTCAGTTTTTTTTTTCTTTTTTTTTTTTTTTTTTTTTTTTTTGATTTATGTGTTTAGATTTTATCTAAAACAAGTGGACGAAGGCAGTATTGAATTTAAGTTTTAGTGGTTCCAAAAGGAAATCTACCGCACCTGAATTTTGAAATTTAACAGACTAATATTTTTTTTTCTCTGATATTAATAAACAGAGTAAATTTAATCTTTTCGAGAAACTTAAAAGAAATAAATACTAAGAGAAAGTGCAGCTATGAAATTTCTTCCAATTCGTGGGGCGGGGGGGGGGGGGGCTTTTTCAAAAAAAATATATATTGTCAAATATATATTTTTCGAGTAACTAAAAAAATTAAATAAATAAATAAACATTTGATGCTGCCAAGCATTAACAAGCATACAATGCTTCATTTAAGTACCTACCTCATCATTACTGGGAAACTTATATCAGTTACTGGCTACTAGTTATTAGTTACTAATAAACTAGCATATTATGCTGGCAAGCATAAAAAAGCCTATAATAGCATGCAAATGTACCTACCTCTCCATGCTTTGACAGAAGCTTAAACAGCAAATAAGCACATAAAGTGCTTGTACATAGCTTGTCAGGCTATTTCTCCCTGAGCTGGCTGCATAGCATATTATGCGGGCAAGCATGAAAAAGCATATAATAGCACGTTAAGGCACTTACCTCTCCATGCTTTGAAAGAAGCTTAAATAGCAAATAAGCATAGCATGCTTGTACATGTACATAGCTTGTCATGCTATTTCTCAGTAAGCTGGCTGCATAGCATATTATACTGCCGAGCATAAGAAAGCATATAGTAGCACATTAAGGTACCTGCCTCTCCATGCTTGGAAGAAACGTGAACAGCAAATAAGCATAACATGCTTGTACATAGCTTGTCTTGCTATTTCTTCCTAAGCTTGCGGCATATCATATTATGCTGGCAAGCATAAAAAAGCATATAATAGCACGTTAAGGTACTTACCTCTCCATGCTTTGGAAAAAGGCTTAAACAGCAAACAAGCATAAAATGCTTGTACATAGCTTGTCATGCTATATCTACCTAAGCTGGCTGCATAGCATATTATGCTGGCAAGCATAAAAAAGCATATACTAGCATGAAAATCTAGCAAACAAAGCAATACATAGCAATAACTAGCATATTTTGTATGCTGGTACTAGCAAGAATTTTGACCTGGGTAGCATTTTCATTATCATCATCTGGGCACATAAGAAAATGATGATATTTTTTACACTTAATACTGGTACTTTTAAATCTACAGTTTTTAGATATGTAGTTAGGCTTAAAACGATTAAAGCAAGCATTTTTAATTAATAACATCGTTTTCTTATTTTCTAAAGTCATATTTCTACCGGCAAAACAATCCCGCGATGAATGTTTTTTATCACAAAATATACAAGTAAATTCTTACCTACCTGTATTTCTAAAAGAAGTGTTTAATAGCGATAAAGCTGTTGCAGGAGGGGGAATTTTATTATCCCTGTCATGTCTTTTATTACTTGTATTCGCACCGAAAACACTGTGCACTAACCTGTTCGTGACGGCGCGCGCATTCAGAAGTGCGCATCTGAGGACGGAGCGGGAAAATTTGATTTCATCTTCTAAGCCGAAGGATTTTGCGAAACTAAGCCTAACTCTTGTAAAGAATTCTTCAAAAAATTATAAAAGATTCATTTTTCCATGTAACCTTTTGAAATGCACATACATGAAATGTGTTGTTATTATATATATTTACGCAAAAAAATTGAAATATTTTCTCGGATATTTTAATGTAAAAATGACTTTTTAAACAAATATAATGCATGTTTTAATCACGTTTTTTCAGTTAAAAAATATTATATGATTACAAAACACTTACGTTCCTTTAATATAGCAACATATGAAATGTTCTGCTTAAAAAAGGATAATTTTGTTTTAAAAAAAATAACAGTTTTGTTTCTAAATAATTGTTAATACTTTCCGTAAGTAAGACAAGTATTTTTAATAAGCATATTTATTCACTAATAAAAATAATTAATAAAACTTGCAAGCAACTTCTGCATGCAACTTTTTAATGCTTATTATGCAGACATAAGAAATAGTTTGAAAACTTTTAATTCAATTCAAAATATTTGTGAAAATTCAAAATTTACATGTAAATATATAATCAATCATAAAATCTCCATCAAATCAAAAATATTGAATAATAATAAATAATAATAAGTAAAATAGAATTATACTTTAAAATAAACCTTTCTAAAAAGTTGTTGATTTAAAAATATTTTTGAAAATAAAAGAAATAATACATATTGTAACGTATAATAAAACGAAATATCAATTAAAGAATATTTAATAAGAATAAGTAAACATGAATAACTTAAAATACATTCTTCCAAAAAATTGTTTATGTTAAAATACCTTTATAAACATCTTTTAATAATATATATTTAAACATATAAATAAATTTATGAGGTTCAAAGTATTGAATAATATTTTTTTAATAATAAATAAAACTGAATAATAATTTGAAATATACTGATAAAAAATGCCGTTAATGTTAAAAGTATTTTATAAAATGGAAATATTAACGAAATCATATAAATGTATTCAATTATAAGGGGCAAACTGACTATTAATTGAAACTATTAACTTTAAAACCTGCGAACATTTCTCAAAATGTCAGAGTTCAATGACTGTGTTAGAATCACACCACTCTCTTAGATTTTACTTTCTGAAAATACATTAATTTCATGCATTTTCTTTTTTTTTTTTTTTACTAAATATTTTTCCCTATCCCAGCTATTCCATTGTCAGTAGAATACCTGCGTTTTTAGACATTTTAATGAGTTTGTAATATAAGATACATAAATATAGATAATTTAAGACGAAATTTTTTGAAACGGTATGAATAACTATTGAAGGAAAACTTAAAAAAAAAAAAAAAGAGCGCCCAAAAGTTTTCTTGACTTGACGGTACCGAAAATATTTTGAACAAGCATCCGCAAATAATTAAACTGCGTAGCTGTATTTGTTGAAACAAAATAAAAAATATAAATAGGCCTCCCGCTTTCCTCCTCAATGAACGAAAATCCAAAACTATTAATCACCACGGCGTACAAATAAACTCTTTCCAATCGCGATAAAAGTAGAAAAAAAGTAATTGAAAATGAATCAACTGGAAGCTTAGCCATATGCGTACGTGAAGCTTACGTCATAAGCTTAGAGTTGATCAGCTGACTCAAACATTCCTTTTCCCAAGTGTCGTAGAAAATTTTCTGATAAACAAAAAATAAAGTTTCATTTGACACATAGATATCTCTCTATTCTAAAAAAAAGTAACTACCGCTGTCACCGCCGCCGCCGGTTTTGAATTTTTTGTGACCGGAGGCCTTTCTTCGTTAATATTAACAAAAATAATACATACAAAAATATGCAAATCGGTGGTTTTATACAGAAATGTTTGATAAACACGCTGATGCAGACAGTTTTCAAATCGAAGAATTATTTTAAGAGTTATTTAATGCTAAAGTTGGACAAAATCGTTCCACTAAAAAAGTTTTATAGCAGCAAAAACTATACATGGCAGTGTAATCATTTTTAGATCATTTTATGCGTTAGAATTTGCCGGAGTGCAGATTGCATTAATTTTTTTATTTTGACTCATTTTTTCAGGTTTTATTTCTATTTTAAATTTAAATTTTCAGCATTTCTAGAGATATTTTTTACAGATTTCAGAAAATTGTACTAATTTAAACTGTTGCCAACTGTATAAAAAGCGCAAGCAATAATGTTTGCTTCAAATTAAAAATTTATTTACACGTGACTATTATAAACAGGAAAAAAACTTTCAAATTAGAATTAAATAATTATTTATAAAAAGCAGGAACTAATTAAAAATTACGTCATAAAAAGTATACACGTGAATTTTAAAAGAGAAAGGATATTGTAAAATAATAAATTCATTAACATGCGTTAGAAGTCTTAGGAGAAATTACGTCATATTTACGTCACATTATAGTTATTACATAAAATGAACACAAAATAATATTGCAAAAAAGTTTAAATTTAGAAATTGCGCTAGACATTTATTTGATATTTTGAGAATTAATTTAAAATGTCTCATTTAAAAGAACTTTCTTTTCGCTTTGTTAAAAAATACCAGGAGACAAAGACTCTCTTTACTTATTTCCTTTTATATTAGCTTATTTTGAAATGTTGTTACACGTGTATACGTCATCAAGTTATTTTTATTTCGACTTTTTATTTGTGTTTTTATTAATGTTGTACGAATTTATTTGTTCTTTCGTTATTTAAAATAAAAATTATATCAATTTGTATAATTTGGCGAGTGGTTTGGCGATTTATATAATTTGGCGAAATTGGTCGACAGGATAATCAAGTAGTACCGCAGCGGATTTGGCGTTAAAATTCCCCAATCAAAGAGAAATGAATAGAAATTCGTTTATAGGGAGATCGCCACTGTTTTTTAAATTATAATTCAATCTTTCGAAATCTTTTTAAAGCCGATCAAATTAGCGTGCATTTAGAGTCTGCGGTGTCTGGACGGGGGTTGGCGAGCGTAGCTCGTAGGGGGCCGAGCCCCCTAGTATGATAAAAAGAAAATCACGTTTCAGAAGCATAAATACACGCATGTGAAATAAACACACTTTTTTTTCATTGCAGTCATTTTTGGAAGAAAATTAAATTGACATGGCTTAAAAATATATTAATTGATTCCATTTGCTTTCCTAGATAGAAGGACATATGTTCTTCCCAAATGTATATTCAAATTTCATTACGATTTTTTTTTTCTGAATTAAACTTTCTAGAATAAAACGTTCCAACTGTGTGGCACGAATACCGGTCGCTCGGGATGTGAGTGCCAAAACCGCCGGCACGTATACCCGTCGCGCGGGATGAAAGTGCAAACGAGGCCGGCACGAATACCGGTCGCTCGTCCCGAACGGGCTAAAGCAACCATCTTCTCACTTTGCACTTAATGCTTAAGAAAACACATTAAGTTTTCGAGGTAACGTTCTTCATGCATTGCATCTTCGACATTTCTTTTTCTTTACCATGACACCAGGACTTCTTCAGGGAGGATCGTTTCTACTAGCGGGATCATTAAATCCACGTATTTTTCTTGAGTACTTCCTAAACTTTTGAGCGATCGTAACTTTCGCTCTAATTCATCATACAATTATGGCAAACCTGTTTTTATTCGGCCAGCGACGTCATTTTTCATGACCATTGTTAATAAGTCCCGTATATAAACTTGTACCAGCAGATCTTCTCTTCCAAATCGTTCTTTGATTTGATTTACCGGTTGATGATAATTAGCAGCTGTATCTGGAAAGCTCTCCACAACTCTGGCTGCTTTTGAATTCGGAACAACCTCTTGTATTAAATATTCAAATTTATCAGAGTCCGAAATACTTTTATCTTCATGTATCTTCTGAAATTGAGACCAAAATGACAGATAGTCCTTAACATCGCCGTTAAATTTCTTCAATTCAATCTTCGGCAGTTTAAAACTTCTCTTCTCAAGAGATTCATTTCTATTTTCAAAAACGGGCGACTGCAAAGAAATAATTTTTTCATCCACTCCAGTCTTCAACTCAAGGTACCTTTCCCGATATTCTTCGGCTGCTTGAAAATCTTCTTCACATTCCTTCTCGGAGCCTTTTTCTTTCAGCAGAATTCTACTGATATTTTTCTGAAATTCATCTAACCTTGCAAATTTGTCTTCTAAGTGTTTTTGTAAAACAGAAAGACTTTTTAGATCAATCCTCAGTTTCAATAATTCTTCTGTAACTTTATTCGTGCACGATGTAAAAGCTATTCTCAGTTTTTTTCTTTCAATTTTCAAAGCTTTTAAATCCATAATTGCTATGTCGGTCCCACGTTTACGCGCCAAATGTTATTTCTAATAACTTAATTTCAAATTCATAAAAACTACAACTGTAGTTATCATAGCAATTAAATGCACTTTGTAGGGACTTAGATATCACTGGACAAGAGTCTATGGTAGCGTAAGTTATCAAAATCTAAGTCCTTTATTTAGTCTCGATTATATTTTGAATATTTACAAGTTAAACAATATTGGTTTGGGTTCGCGTCAATTTTACAGGATAAAAAGTTCCATCAACGGGCTGCTTCCACAGATATAGTGCTTCAATCGGAGAAAAGACTGGTCGGATGACCATCTATCTCATCTCCTCCCTTCGCTCATTCACCACTAGCTCCAGCAAGACCTCCTCGCCAGCGTCCTCACTCTCTCGCTTCCTAACTGCCTCTCTCTTCCTCCCGCGTTGCCACCTCGCTTCCCTCCAAGGCTGAAACTCCCGGTCCTAGGGAAAACTAGCTTTTTCCCTCTTAGCCGATGCTACCGCCTATTTCTCGAAGGCTGAAGCTCGCCGTCCTAGGAGAAATCGTCTTTTTCCCCCTCAGCTGTTGCCACCGCTCACTTACTGGACGGCTGAAACACCTGCTCTCTGTGCAATCCAATGGAATGTTAAGTTAGCGCCGGAACGAAAATGTACTGCCAGTTCCATTCATATTTGCAGACTCGACGGCACCATACCTTTGTTCAGAGATGAACTATGAGTTTATGAGATTCCTCTTAGCGTGGGAAAGTTCAGAAGACCCTAGGGGGATCTTCTCCCGAATTAATAGTTCGTGAATAAATAGTCTTTAGGGGTAATTAGTAAAGTTCTTACAGCAATCCCCCCTCCAAGAGAGATTTTTCACGTAGCTGGAAAATCTATAGTGAAGTCAGTGTTACACTCAAAATTCGTTCACCACAGAGGTTAACCATTCATTTTTTTGTACTAATCACACATAAATTTACACACTTTTCCAGGAACATTATTATGAGTATTACAACAATATATACAAAATGAAAATTATTTATACCTTATGATGCAAGCAATTTTTTTGAGAATTATATACAATTTTCCTAAATTTATTCAGCCCTACTTAAGCACTAGTGCACTCTTTCTTTTCCCGGGCGGTGCCTGATTGTATAATGATAAGGTTGCCGCATCAATGACCAGTGGATCAATCTTGGACTATTCACGGCGTTGTTCCGGATCAACCTTATCCAATATTTATTGGTACTCTGCGCTGATTTTCTCTTATATAGTTTCACTTTCATTTTTACTCCTCTGGTGCGGTTCAATACAATTCCTCTCTGTCCCATATGATTACTCCAATAATCGGAAACCCTTTTCACGTTGTTTAAATACAACAAACCAAATATCTTAGGAGAATCATAATTCGAATTGTATTGCCTTCTAGCGCCCAAATCTAAGTCGTGCGTACTCGAATAGTTTTCTCCGAGATCAATCTGGAAGACACTCCTCTTCTTCTTAACCTCACGAGTTTTAGTCCCCGTTTCCACTAATAATTCCCGAAATTGCCTGATGCGTCTAATTAAATCCAATTTAGGTATGAATTTTAACTCTTTCGAACATTCATCACTTTTCCATCTCTCGTATAACTTTTTAATTTCGTTTACTGTTTTTGGCCAACAATAACGATTCAAGAATTTATAACCGGACTTCTTCGTACTTAGAAGTCTGCCTGCACTCTCCTTACCTAAGGATAACATCTCTCCTTTAACTTTCAATGGGATTACCATTTGTTCTCGGTCAGATTCCCTGGGATCTTTTATTTTCCTAATCCCTAACCCCTCGTTCATTTCAAAATGTGATTTCACCTCGTCCGCTCTCTGCTTAACACAATCGAATTTGATATTCTCTTGAGCGTCACTCACATTTTCTTTGTTTCCTAGGATCAAGTTTTCATCCCGCGGTACGGTCTCGCTTAAGCGTAGAAAAGTCTCTTGCTTTTTCTCCGTTACTAAACTGGCTCCTATTTCTCCGACTGCGTCCGGGGGGTTGAATTTTAAAGTCTCGACTCTCCCCACCCTTCCAGCTAAATCGCCTCTCTCAGTCAAGTTCAAAACCTGTTCATTAACGGGATTCAAATTCGGTACGGACTGTGCGATCTCAACTACAGGTAGAAAAATTCCCCTTTTCTCTTCGACAAAGATTCCCTCTTCTGGGTTACTCCCTGACCTCGGGGGGTCGCACTTAAAAATTCCTCTTTATACCTCGGCGCGGAGAATTGGCTGGTCCATCGGCTTAGGTGAACCGGCTGGTTTTTCCTTTTCGCTCTCCGTTACGGTAGGGGGAATGGACGAGCTCTGCGATTTAGTTTCGCTTTTCGTATCCACGTTTCCGGGGTGCGCTCGTGGCCCAGTGCGAACTGCGATGATTGAACGCGGGTATCGTCTCCGCCTGTCAATTAATTGCTGCGTTTTGTTCCCTAACAAATAATGAACCATGTCCGTTTCTTTATCTACTGCGGCCGCCTTTGTCCTTATAGTATCCCCGGTACCCAGATTAATTTCTATTTCTACAATAGGTAAACACCGAAGTTTATTATCTAATGCTTGTTTAACATATACACTTTCACCCGTAAATCGGTCCTCATTTACATCGTGAATGATATTAAGTCCAAATTACTTCCGCTATCGCGTAGAATAGTCATTTCTTTCCCATTAATTAACCCGCGACTGACGTAGGGTTCAAAGGCACTTTCTAAGTCTTGTAGGCCCGCGATATGGTAAACTGCTTCGGTCTTTTCAGCCTTTTTTAGCTCCGGGCAAGAATACTTGTAATGGCCGGTTTTCCTACACAAAAAACATGTAATCTCTTTCTTTTTATCGATTATTTCATTTCTGTTTTTCGAGTTGTCTTTATCCCTCCAGTTTGTCCTACTCTCTTCCGTTCTACTATCCGTTTTTGATTGCTCCGCAAATTTATTTCGCTCTAGAGGTTGGGAAAGGTTTTGAAGTTTCGAGGGCCCTAGCCGTTTCATAGTTTTCCTAGCCGAATCATACGCATCTAATTTCTTTGCCAACTCAAATGGAGTGATTATCGTACTCCAAACATCAATGAAATGATGCTTCGTTTCCGGATTAACCTTTCTTTTTAACTGATCTGTGATTATTAGCTCTCTCAGTTGGTCGAAATTTCCCACTTCTAAACCACTTAACCATTGATCAAAGTAATTGGAAGCCTCATATACGTAATCTTTCCACGTTTTGTTTTCGGGCTTTTGTGTCGTAACAAATTTTAGTCGAAAGTCTTCTGCCGAAAGTTGGAACCTTTCTAGTAACATCTTTTTTACATGATCAAAATCGTCGGAACATGCGGGTGGCTCTCTCAAGATAAGCTCCCCCAATTCCGTCGGTAACAATCCTAGTAAATGCGTAACCCATTGACTTTTCTCGATTTGGGCTTTCTGCGCTTGTCTTTCAAATAAACTAAGATAGATTGATATTTCGGACTTATCGGAGTCGAATTTGGGCAGGACTGATTTTAAAGATATTTTCGGCTCTCTCTCATTTTGGCTAGAAGCTAAACTAAACTCATCTGGTTTCCGTTCTACCCTAATTCTCGCCAATTCATGCTCCCGCTCCAAAGCCTTAGCCTTTTCTTCCCTCTCAAAGGCCTTATTCCGCTCTCGTTCTAACCTTTCTTCATTTTCTCTCTCAACCCTATCTTTCTCTAAGATTTTTAGCTGGGCTAGTGCTAAAGTTTCGTCATAGTCCTCTGCTTCTTCGAGTTTTTTAATAATTTTGGCTATATTATCCGACTCTTCTATGCTCGCGCCGAATTCAATAGCTAACTCTTTTAGATCGCACTTTTTCTTACCCGCAAACACTGACATGTTTCCTACTAATTAACAGTTATAAAAAATGCTATGCCAATCATGCAATTATCCACTTCGAAGTCTCTAAATATTTCCCTAGTTGTGGATAATCACAAACTCTCGCGACATAAAAATATCACAACAATTTCAATAATATTAATATGATAGACAGCCTTATCATTAACCAACCAAGTTTTCATATATAACTTTATATATTCTTTGCTTTCATATCTTTAAGTCAATTGCTCAAAAAGTCTCTTAAATTTAGAAAACATACATTCTGAATAAAATTCACATACAAAACAGAATTTAAATTATTTGCATTCAGTGCATCCAACGATGCGCCACATCTCATAAGCAATTTAAATTATCCTCACTGAATTATTAACCTTTAGTACAAGTAATACTTATTTAAAACAGTTTTAAGGAAGTTTAAAAAATTAATATTTACTTAAATTTCTTAGAATCCAGTTGGAAATATTTCACAAAATGTTATTATCAAATTCCTTACTTCCTAAACTCTATTAAATATACAATGATTAAAAAACATGTTTGTTATTAACTATACTATTTCGATTAAACCTCTGTAATGAATCAAATAAAGAGTGCTAACCTGAGATATTGTTGACTGCTCTTCTGACATCGTCTTAGACTGGTACAGCTCCGGTCATCTGTAGGCTAAACCATCCGGCGGGCTCGACTTCCCTGTATTCGGGTGTCTCTCGTCTCTTGCACAGCGTCGGATTGCCTTGGGTCTGGAATCCTTGCTGGATTCGCCGAAGACTCTGCTCTAGGGATCAAGGTCTCCTTTCTACCCTCCGTCTGTCGATTTCGGATCTCCGGAACGTCTTACGTCTCTTGCACGGCGTCGGAATGCTTTGGCTCTGGAATCCCTGCTGGATTTGCCGAAGACTCTGGTCTGAGGATCAAGGTCTCCTTTCTAATCTCCGTCTGTCGATTTCAGCTCTCCGGAACCTCTTGCACGACGTCGGATTGCCTTGGCTCTGGAATCCCTGCTGGATTTGCCGAAGACTCTGGTCTGGTGATCACGAGTCCTTCTATCTTGCGGCCTGGTTGCGGCCCTTCCTGTTTTTTGACGAACTGTGATAATTTATTTTCACCAGTTCTTAATCCCACCGCTGCCACCACTGTAGGGACTTAGATATCACTGGACAAGAGTCTATGGTAGCGTAAGTTATCAAAATCTAAGTCCTTTATTTAGTCTCGATTATATTTTGAATATTTACAAGTTAAACAATATTGGTTTGGGTTCGCGTCAATTTTACAGTATAAAAAGTTCCATCAACGGGCTGCTTCCACAGATATAGTGCTTCAATCGGAGAAAAGACTGGTCGGATGACCATCTATCTCATCTCCTCCCTTCGCTCATTCACCACTAGCTCCAGCAAGACCTCCTCGCCAGCGCCCTCGCTCTCTCGCTTCCTAACTGCCTCTCTCTTCCTCCCGCGTTGCCACCTCGCTTCCCTCCAAGGCTGAAACTCCCGGTCCTAGGGAAAACTAGCTTTTTCCCTCTTAGCCGATGCCACCGCCTATTTCTCGAAGGCTGAAGCTCGCCGTCCTAGGAGAAATCGTCTTTTTTCCCCCTCAGCTGTTGCCACCGCTCACTTACTGGACGGCTGAAACACCTGCTCTCTGTGCAATCCAATGGAATGTTAAGTTAGCGCCGGAACGAAAATGTACTGCCAGTTCCATTCATATTTGCAGACTCGACGGCACCATACCTTTGTTCAGAGATGAACTATGAGTTTATGAGATTCCTCTTAGCGTGGGAAAGTTCAGAAGACCCTAGGGGGATCTTCTCCCGAATTAATAGTTCGTGAATAAATAGTCTTTAGGGGTAATTAGTAAAGTTCTTACAGCAATCCCCCCTCCAAGAGAGATTTTTCACGTAGCTGGAAAATCTATAGTGAAGTCAGTGTTACACTCAAAATTCGTTCACCACAGAGGTTAACCATTCATTTTTTTGTACTAATCACACATAAATTTACACACTTTTCCAGGAACATTATTATGAGTATTACAACAATATATACAAAATGAAAATTATTTATACCTTATGATGCAAGCAATTTTTTTGAGAATTATATACAATTTTCCTAAATTTATTCAGCCCTACTTAAGCACTAGTGCACTCTTTCTTTTCCCGGGCGGTGCCTGATTGTATAATGATAAGGTTGCCGCATCAATGACCAGTGGATCAATCTTGGACTATTCACGGCGTTGTTCCGGATCAACCTTATCCAATATTTATTGGTACTCTGCGCTGATTTTCTCTTATATAGTTTCACTTTCATTTTTACTCCTCTGGTGCGGTTCAATACAATTCCTCTCTGTCCCATATGATTACTCCAATAATCGGAAACCCTTTTCACGTTGTTTAAATACAACAAACCAAATATCTTAGGAGAATCATAATTCGAATTGTATTGCCTTCTAGCGCCCAAATCTAAGTCGTGCGTACTCGAATAGTTTTCTCCGAGATCAATCTGGAAGACACTCCTCTTCTTCTTAACCTCACGAGTTTTAGTCCCCGTTTCCACTAATAATTCCCGAAATTGCCTGATGCGTCTAATTAAATCCAATTTAGGTATGAATTTTAACTCTTTCGAACATTCATCACTTTTCCATCTCTCGTATAACTTTTTAATTTCGTTTACTGTTTTTGGCCAACAATAACGATTCAAGAATTTATAACCGGACTTCTTCGTACTTAGAAGTCTGCCTGCACTCTCCTTACCTAAGGATAACATCTCTCCTTTAACTTTCAATGGGATTACCATTTGTTCTCGGTCAGATTCCCTGGGATCTTTTATTTTCCTAATCCCTAACCCCTCGTTCATTTCAAAATGTGATTTCACCTCGTCCGCTCTCTGCTTAACACAATCGAATTTGATATTCTCTTGAGCGTCACTCACATTTTCTTTGTTTCCTAGGATCAAGTTTTCATCCCGCGATACGGTCTCGCTTAAGCGTAGAAAAGTCTCTTGCTTTTTCTCCGTTACTAAACTGGCTCCTATTTCTCCGACTGCGTCCGGGGGGTTGAATTTTAAAGTCTCGACTCTCCCCACCCTTCCAGCTAAATCGCCTCTCTCAGTCAAGTTCAAAACCTGTTCATTAACGGGATTCAAATTCGGTACGGACTGTGCGATCTCAACTACAGGTAGAAAAATTCCCCTTTTCTCTTCGACAAAGATTCCCTCTTCTGGGTTACTCCCTGACCTCGGGGGGTCGCACTTAAAAATTCCTCTTTATACCTCGGCGCGGAGAATTGGCTGGTCCATCGGCTTAGGTGAACCGGCTGGTTTTTCCTTTTCGCTCTCCGTTACGGTAGGGGGAATGGACGAGCTCTGCGATTTAGTTTCGCTTTTCGTATCCACGTTTCCGGGGTGCGCTCGTGGCCCAGTGCGAACTGCGATGATTGAACGCGGGTATCGTCTCCGCCTGTCAATTAATTGCTGCGTTTTGTTCCCTAACAAATAATGAACCATGTCCGTTTCTTTATCTACTGCGGCCGCCTTTGTCCTTATAGTATCCCCGGTACCCAGATTAATTTCTATTTCTACAATAGGTAAACACCGAAGTTTATTATCTAATGCTTGTTTAACATATACACTTTCACCCGTAAATCGGTCCTCATTTACATCGTGAATGATATTAAGTCCAAATTACTTCCGCTATCGCGTAGAATAGTCATTTCTTTCCCATTAATTAACCCGCGACTGACGTAGGGTTCAAAGGCACTTTCTAAGTCTTGTAGGCCCGCGATATGGTAAACTGCTTCGGTCTTTTCAGCCTTTTTTAGCTCCGGGCAAGAATACTTGTAATGGCCGGTTTTCCTACACAAAAAACATGTAATCTCTTTCTTTTTATCGATTATTTCATTTCTGTTTTTCGAGTTGTCTTTATCCCTCCAGTTTGTCCTACTCTCTTCCGTTCTACTATCCGTTTTTGATTGCTCCGCAAATTTATTTCGCTCTAGAGGTTGGGAAAGGTTTTGAAGTTTCGAGGGCCCTAGCCGTTTCATAGTTT
Organism: Maratus speciosus; assembly: GCA_963932465.1. Lineage (NCBI taxonomy): Eukaryota > Metazoa > Arthropoda > Arachnida > Araneae > Salticidae > Maratus > Maratus speciosus. The sequence goes on along the minus strand of OZ010792.1, from coordinate 289,557,462 downwards.
TCCTAGCCGAATCATACGCATCTAATTTCTTTGCCAACTCAAATGGAGTGATTATCGTACTCCAAACATCAATGAAATGATGCTTCGTTTCCGGATTAACCTTTCTTTTTAACTGATCTGTGATTATTAGCTCTCTCAGTTGGTCGAAATTTCCCACTTCTAAACCACTTAACCATTGATCAAAGTAATTGGAAGCCTCATATACGTAATCTTTCCACGTTTTGTTTTCGGGCTTTTGTGTCGTAACAAATTTTAGTCGAAAGTCTTCTGCCGAAAGTTGGAACCTTTCTAGTAACATCTTTTTTACATGATCAAAATCGTCGGAACATGCGGGTGGCTCTCTCAAGATAAGCTCCCCCAATTCCGTCGGTAACAATCCTAGTAAATGCGTAACCCATTGACTTTTCTCGATTTGGGCTTTCTGCGCTTGTCTTTCAAATAAACTAAGATAGATTGATATTTCGGACTTATCGGAGTCGAATTTGGGCAGGACTGATTTTAAAGATATTTTCGGCTCTCTCTCATTTTGGCTAGAAGCTAAACTAAACTCATCTGGTTCCCGTTCTACCCTAATTCTCGCCAATTCATGCTCCCGCTCCAAAGCCTTAGCCTTTTCTTCCCTCTCAAAGGCCTTATTCCGCTCTCGTTCTAACCTTTCTTCATTTTCTCTCTCAACCCTATCTTTCTCTAAGATTTTTAGCTGGGCTAGTGCTAAAGTTTCGTCATAGTCCTCTGCTTCTTCGAGTTTTTTAATAATTTTGGCTATATTATCCGACTCTTCTATGCTCGCGCCGAATTCAATAGCTAACTCTTTTAGATCGCACTTTTTCTTACCCGCAAACACTGACATGTTTCCTACTAATTAACAGTTATAAAAAATGCTATGCCAATCATGCAATTATCCCCTTCGAAGTCTCTAAATATTTCCCTAGTTGTGGATAATCACAAACTCTCGCGACATAAAAATATCACAACAATTTCAATAATATTAATATGATAGACAGCCTTATCATTAACCAACCAAGTTTTCATATATAACTTTATATATTCTTTGCTTTCATATCTTTAAGTCAATTGCTCAAAAAGTCTCTTAAATTTAGAAAACATACATTCTGAATAAAATTCACATACAAAACAGAATTTAAATTATTTGCATTCAGTGCATCCAACGATGCGCCACCTCTCATAAGCAATTTAAATTATCCTCACTGAATTATTAACCTTTAGTACAAGTAATACTTATTTAAAACAGTTTTAAGGAAGTTTAAAAAATTAATATTTACTTAAATTTCTTAGAATCCAGTTGGAAATATTTCACAAAATGTTATTATCAAATTCCTTACTTCCTAAACTCTATTAAATATACAATGATTAAAAAACATGTTTGTTATTAACTATACTATTTCGATTAAACCTCTGTAACGAATCAAATAAAGAGTGCTAACCTGAGATATTGTTGACTGCTCTTCTGACATCGTCTTAGACTGGTACAGCTCCGGTCATCTGTAGGCTAAACCATCCGGCGGGCTCGACTTCCCTGTATTCGGGTGTCTCTCGTCTCTTGCACAGCGTCGGATTGCCTTGGGTCTGGAATCCTTGCTGGATTCGCCGAAGACTCTGCTCTAGGGATCAAGGTCTCCTTTCTACCCTCCGTCTGTCGATTTCGGATCTCCGGAACGTCTTACGTCTCTTGCACGGCGTCGGAATGCTTTGGCTCTGGAATCCCTGCTGGATTTGCCGAAGACTCTGGTCTGAGGATCAAGCTCTCCTTTCTAATCTCCGTCTGTCGATTTCAGCTCTCCGGAACCTCTTGCACGACGTCGGATTGCCTTGGCTCTGGAATCCCTGCTGGATTTGCCGAAGACTCTGGTCTGGTGATCACGAGTCCTTCTATCTTGCGGCCTGGTTGCGGCCCTTCCTGTTTTTTGACGAACTGTGATAATTTATTTTCACCAGTTCTTAATCCCACCGCTGCCACCACTGTAGGGACTTAGATATCACTGGACAAGAGTCTATGGTAGCGTAAGTTATCAAAATCTAAGTCCTTTATTTAGTCTCGATTATATTTTGAATATTTACAAGTTAAACAATATTGGTTTGGGTTCGCGTCAATTTTACAGTATAAAAAGTTCCATCAACGGGCTGCTTCCACAGATATAGTGCTTCAATCGGAGAAAAGACTGGTCGGATGACCATCTATCTCATCTCCTCCCTTCGCTCTTTCACCACTAGCTCCAGCAAGACCTCCTCGCCAGCGTCCTCGCTCTCTCGCTTCCTAACTGCCTCTCTCTTCCTCCCGCGTTGCCACCTCGCTTCCCTCCAAGGCTGAAACTCCCGGTCCTAGGGAAAACTAGCTTTTTCCCTCTTAGCCGATGCCACCGCCTATTTCTCGAAGGCTGAAGCTCGCCGTCCTAGGAGAAATCGTCTTTTTTCCCCCTCAGCTGTTGCCACCGCTCACTTACTGGACGGCTGAAACACCTGCTCTCTGTGCAATCCAATGGAATGTTAAGTTAGCGCCGGAACGAAAATGTACTGCCAGTTCCATTCATATTTGCAGACTCGACGGCACCATCCCTTTGTTCAGAGATGAACTATGAGTTTATGAGATTCCTCTTAGCGTGGGAAAGTTCAGAAGACCCTAGGGGGATCTTCTCCCGAATTAATAGTTCGTGAATAAATAGTCTTTAGGGGTAATTAGTAAAGTTCTTACAACTTCTAAGCGACAAGGTAAACCTTATTCAAAGATTACGAAAAGCTAGTTACGTAATCAAAACTTTAATATATACTGACCATTATTACTTGTTTACATTTTCGTCAGAAAGGGTATCAGACGTCATTCGTGACCACGCAAAAACATAAGATAAATATATAAAGCAATAAATAACACTTAATGATTTACAAAATGATTATGATAACAATAAATCTCACTTATTAAATTCAGAAATTACTTTACTTCCTTGATTAGTTTATTATATCTAAATTATATTTATAGATAACAGGAGTAATTTAAATCAGTGCTGACCATTTTATTGAAATGTTATGGTCTTTTATAGATTTAAATTTTTGTTATGTAACAGCTTTCTGTAAAAATAATCGAGTGAATGAACAGTATGCTGTACATTAGGGTGGGCCGAAACCCCCCCCCCCCCCTCTTTTTTTTTTCGATGATGGGTAGTGCGGAAATGTTGCCACTGGTAACACTAAGTTTACTAAAAAAATTGAGATTTTTCGGACAATTGCTTCATTTGCCGTAAATGGCTTGAAGTTTCGCTCAAATGCTGATTTTTGAATTTTTTTAGCAAAAAATTTAAAAATGTTAAATTAAATTTTTTTTCGCTGAATTTACTTGAAATGTCATGTTTAGAGTATGAAATGTTTAAATAAACTCTGATTATCTATTATTTATTAGTTATGTGTATTTTAAACTAGCCAATTTTTATAGACTTTTCGCGTATAACTGAGTAAAAATAGTAAGTATTGTTTGGTTCGTTCGTCGGTTTCTCTCTTTTGTCTTTATTATGTTCCTTGCTCTTCATTCTATTTTTCAATGCGTCCAGAGACACTTATTTGAATGCCGGACCACAGCATGTCTTTACAGCAATTCTGGAAGAAGAGAAGAATGTGAAGTAGAAACCAATGAAAACGCAATCAGTCTTCATGAGGATGAGGGTGTAAATAGGAGATGGGAGTAACTGCGAGATGGGATGTTAATTATTTTTCTGCTTTAAAATACGGCTATTGTCAGAAGATTCAAAAAGTGGGATCTTGAAGCAGGCAGTTCGTCTGAATCAGAGTTTGAAGGAGGTAATTTTTCTTCCTCCAAGATCTTCCTCCTCCTTTATCTTCTTTACAAGTTTCTTTTTCTGACTACCAACACTTTATCGATGACGAGGTCTTTAGTCCCTATTGTCACAATTCCTGCAATTTTTGCTCACTTATACGCAAACAAGCTATAAAAGTCATCTAATTCAAAATGCACATAACTATTAAATAATACATAATCAAAGCTTATTTAAAAAATTCGTACACTAAATATGACATTTCAAGTAAATTGAAGGGTGTAGAGTTCATTTATGCTGTCAGAATTGGGTACTGCTATTGAAAAAACAAAGTTATTGTTCGTTTTAATATGTAGGTGGCCCCCTAAGCAAATTTTATATACATCATTTAAAAGTAGACTTTATTTCCAATCGTTCGGTACCAGTAACTTTCTTCTATGATAATTTGTTGAGGAGTTAGTAGAGGGTGTTTACTTTTTTTTCCACGACTGTACACAGTGTAGAATTTTATAAAAGAAAAATACCTTGTTTTTCTAAAAATTCAAATATACAAATTGCAATAAGGTGCCTGGATCTCAGATGGTAGAAAAATATCTTTGCTGAGAGAGAGAAAAACAACAACAACAACAACATATATATATATATATATATATATATATATATATATATATATTTTTCTTTTCTTGTACGAGCAATTCTTAGCAAGCTATGACATTTTCATTTGTATTTTTCACAGACACGCGTTTTTACTTTCATCTATCTTTCAAAGAAGAAAGTATTGGAATCGAGAAAAATTTCAACTTCCGGTGTTCGATGGATTTATATGTCTTAGAAGGTCCTGAACAAGATTTGCTGGTTTTTGGAAATGTCTGTCTGTGAGTCTGTCTGTGAGCCTTTGCGTCTCTTTGTGACAAAAAGTTTGTGGGTGCTCTATCTCAAGAATTAATGTACGGAATGTCACAAAAATTTAGACGCAATTAGACCTTGATATAGACTGGTGCTGATTACTTTTTGGTTTATATCGTCTAATAGGTGGCGCTGCTATGTGCATTTTTTTACGAGTTCCGCAATATCTCTATCTCAAGAACTACAACAGGGATTTTCATAAAACTTCAGATTTATTTAGTCCTTGATATAATTAGGAGCTGATTATGTTTATGTGAAAATCACCTAACAGGTGGCGCTGCTATGCTGCATTATTCATGATTATCTCAATACCGCTACTTCAAGAACTAATGCATGAATTTTCATCAAACTTCAAATTCATTTAGTCCCTGATGTAATTAGTGCTGTTTAGTTTTTGGTGTAAATCGCCCAGCGGGTGGCTCTGCTATGCTGCATTTTCGTGATTCCCGCAATTGCTGTATATCAAGAACTAATGCATGAATTTTCACCAAACTTCAGATTAAGTTAGTCTCTGGTATAAATTGGCCTTGACTAAGTTTTGGTTTAAATTGTCGAACAGGTAGCGCTGCTATGCAGAATTTTTTACGATTTCCGCTCTATCTCAAAAACTAATGCACTGATTTCCCCCTAAACTTCTGTTTTAGCAAGAAGTGTTGACATAATTTGTTGCTGATTAGATTTTAGTGTAAATCACCTAACCGGAGGCGCTGATATGCTGATTTTTTCAAGAGGTATTAACATGTATGAGATAGAAGAATGCTTTTGGTTTGACACATCCGACTAGTTTAATTATAACTCATGGAAAATAGAGACCATATGAAAAAGTACATTTCAGATTTTTTTGCAATTGGAAGTATATTTCGAAAGTTAACGGTTTATGAATTGAATATTAGTCAGAAATAAAAAACAGAAGCTGTTAGTATTATCATAAAATGCAATGCTGATTAGCATATCTAAAACTGTATTTATTTATCTAGTAAACATACCAAACCATTTTGAATTAATTTTTATATGTATATGAATAAAATAAAAATAATGAAAATGGTTTTTGGTGCATATAAATGAAATTCACTTATGCATTGCTTATGTACAGTTTTCCCTTTTTCTATTTCTTACATATAGAATTTGGTCGATGATTTTTTTAAGGGATATTTTAAGTTCTGACGTTATGAAAAAGTATTTCGGGATATACGGCAAAGATTTCCGATATTGCATTAATGCTTAAACATCTGGATACAAAAGTTTACGAATGAAGAAAGTTTTCGAATAATGAAAAACGATAATGCAGATACCATCATACTTGCGATAAAAAATATATATATATATATTATTTAGATTTAGAAAATGGCATGTGTTATTTAAGACTTTTAAAACAAAATGGTTTGCATCTAATTTACTTACTACTGGAAGTAATTGTGTCATGTGTTCGCGTGAATGCATTTTCGACTGTTCTAAATACTTTAAAAATTCGACTATATATTTCAACTAAAAAAATCTCACTTAGGAAACATTACATTTTCTACATTTCTAAATCAATTTTATTTTGTAGATGTTCAAAATATCCCTAAACTAGCAACACTTAACTTTTATTTTTATATGCTACGAAACACATGTAAGACATTTAAAGCAAATGGATTTATAAAAAGAAATTAGATTAAAAAAACAAAAGTAACGTGAGTTTTCGTGAAAGTCCTAAAAAAGTAAAAGTGCAAAGTAAAAAATTACATATTTTCATATATTTCATAATATTTTTCTATTTACGCTCAAACTCCTTTATCTAAATTTCCCATTTTAGACAAAGTACTTATTATTTTACTTTCTCTGACATAAATCTAAAAAAATAACTATATTTTCAAAAAAATTGAGTAATTCCCTTTTGTGAATAGCGGACTCATCTCTCGTTGAGAATAAATAAAAGAGTTAAAGTAAGAAAACGAAATTTGATTTTACATGTCGAACATAATTTAAGAAAAATAGAGATTTTATGTCAAATATTTTTTGAATAAAATGAAAGAAAATTGAAAAATGCAAAAATGCTTGAACTAAAAACAAATGAAATATTTTTTATTTAAATGAATACAAGATTTATTTATTTGTATTAAAATTTCTGTGGACTCTTTTTAGGAATGCTTTATAGATTTTGCATGTTACAAAGAAAAAAAGACTGATAATTTAATTCTAATATTTTAAAATCGAAATAATTTTTATATGTAAGTTTTATATGAAAAATTTAAAAAATAAAGCTGACTGAGAATTAAGTACCAGTGTTCAAAGCGCGTGCTGTATTAGTTGTGAAACTTTCTGTAATTCTGATGTAGCAGTTTTTGCTTTCACTTGTAAATTTTCCGTTGAATATTTTACAAATGTGATTTAACAGGATTCTCTTATTTAATGTGATAATACATATATTTATTAATCCATTAGTGGCATCTAAAAGAAACGTAAATTTCATATGTTAAGGAATTGAATTTGTAACCCATTTTAGGAACATAGTTATAATCCTTGTTGATCCTTAGAATATTGTTGTGTAATTTATTGTTACGATATATGATTAAGTGCTTAAACTTAATCGTGTACTTCAATCTTACTCAATACATATTAATTAGAGTAGTAAGTACATTTACACACACACGAACACACGTAAGGCACAACATATATGTGTATGAAGGGTTTTTTTTACATAAAAATGTACAAAATACTTAAAAATATTTTTTTAACTTTAAATCCCATAACACAAGTATATTTCCATAACTCTAGCGGGCAAGTAGATTTGAAAAATCGCATATATTATTTTTAATTTTCTCTGCACCACTAAGTGACCCCCAAACTTCCAAACTTATTTTCTATCTTTATAATATTGTAGTTAAATAGTTTTTTTTCTTTATAGAAAATTAATTAATGATTAATAACATTAATTTAACGTAAATGCTTATATGCAAAATTAGCTATAATTTTATTTTACATTTTATTTTTTCATGATTGAGGAAAATTCGGATCTCTTAACGGTCTAAAATGGCTATTACCTAAACTGTTAGTTATAGGCGCATAATTCCAATTACAAAAATGTTTTAAATGAAATAAAGTATTTTTAAAGCGATTTGAGTCAGTAAAAATGTTTCTAAAAAAATTACGAAATTTAAATTGTTATACGATCACCAGAACCTATAAGTAATATTTAGTAAAACTATCCTATTACTCTAATCAATAAGACAAAAAAAAGTCCGATTCTTCAACTATTAAAACTGGCTGAGTAATAGCTATTTAAAGTTGAAGCATCTTCTTTTTTGCTGCAAAATAGGGGTTATTCACAAATGTACTAGATAAATAATCGTCAGATATAAAAAGAAAATGTTGAGAGTAAAATTAACTCTATAAATTTGAAATCTATTTTTATTCTGAGATATTACATTACTGAGATCAAATATACGTGACAAAATAACGGAATTTTCGTTAAATGGAATGATAAAAAGCAGCAGCAGTTTTAGTTCTTTACAAAATAAAACATACGTTAAAATAAAACAATTTTAGCCAATATGAAACTAAAATAATAAAAATTAACACTACCGCAATTCATGTACGAGGAGTCTGCATTCAATTAGAGTGCAGATATACGCGAAAAAATTCTTCTAAGACTATTTAAGCATTTATTAAGCTGGACCGTCTCTCGAAGCATGGCATAACTCGCCAGTGTTCTCGTACAAAAAATTGGTATAAGTCATGCAATTCAATGTTTCACAAGTCGGTGAATTTTAGTGTTACATGAAAGGGATTTTTTGTTGTCTTTCTTGTTAGTGAAATAGGAAATTTTTATTAATTGTACTTTATATACGACCGGGAAACTCTTTAAAAAATTAAATTTCGTAACTTTTTAAGAAAAGTTTTTATTGATTCAAAAGACTTTTAATTTTTTTTAACTCCATTTAAAGCATTTTTGTAATTGGAACAATATGTCTATGATTAACGGTTTACGAATGAACCATTTGACACCGTTGAAAGTGGACACACAGTGGTATAAAAGATTAATCAACAAAACAATATTTAATATTATATTGAAATAGTTTCAGTAGGTCTTGATAAACAAAAAATGAGAAATAGGCGGGAAAACATAGAAATTTATAAAATAGAAAACAGTAATTCCGCTTTTTCAGAATTTAGTGTCGCCCCGATGAAAAAAAATATATATGTATATAATATAGATAATATAAAATATATTTCAGTTTTAAGACTTGAAACATACGCTTTCATTTCATATAAAATGACGCCATTCGCATCCTCTAAAGAATTCCTCATTTACGATCCAGTCTTAAACAATATCTACAGTATAGTATTCATAGGACGTCAATATCGCTGAAATACACAAATCGAAAAGACAGATGTCACTCAAGAAACTCGAGAAAAAAATCGGCTATCAAATGCTTCATATGCTTTCATTTGTTTGTAATATAAATAATTAAGTTAAATATAGTTTATAATAGCTCCATGTTTTATCAGAAATCATTAGAAATCATTCATTTATATTTTTTTTCAAAATAGCACTTATTTTAATTACTTTTTCTTTTAGTAGTTATGGGAAAATGGCAACAAAAATATTTAATTACTATTTTCCAACTATTTTTTCTTTACTTTCTATAGAAATGGAGTACTTGAATTGCCAAAATTAAACAAATTGCTCTAAAAACTACAAAAAAAATTTTATAACTCAAAAATAAATGGAGATGCAGCTTTCAAACAAATTGCATTAAAAAGTACTTTTTTTCCCAATACGACGTTTTAAAAATTGAAAATGTGCGATGCTTAGAAGTTAAAAAATTGCAGTACAATATTTAACAGTACAATGATAAATCTGCTTTGTTGTACGGCTGGCTTATTCAACGGAAAGTTATTTTTTAGAGACGACACCTTAATTGCTGGGAGAAAGAAATAGCATATCCTAAAAAAAGTCTGAAACGGGGGCTAAAAAGAGAAAGCAGCAAAGATTCGAATCTAAGCTTAAATATATGCTTTTAGATGTATAATTTTCTTTTCTTCAGACATGCAAAATACAATACACTTACATGTAACTTTATATATTTAAATGTAAATCAAGTATATGTGGGTAATTAGCTATCTCCATGTGCATAATAATTAGGCATAATATGGATGGAATAAAAAGATCATAAAAATTTCTAAAAACTGTAATGGATTAAAATTTAGTAAAGCAATATTTATAGAATAACAAATTTAAACCTTTTCACTTTTAGTCAGATAATAATATCACTTTTAATGTACTCATAGAAATATCTTATAGCCACATATAATTTAGTGTGATACGACACATGTATATATGTATATATATATATATATATATATATATATATATATATATATATATCTTAATCCATTAATGACGTCTAAAAAAATATATTTCATATTTAAGGAACTGAATTTATAATACATTTTAGGAACATAATTATAATCCGAGAGAACCTCGTGAGAATACTCTTGTATAATTTAAAGTTACGAAGTATGCTTTAAGGCTTAAGGGGGCTGGTCACTCAGCTTCCGATTTACCTTCACTATTGTAAACACTATAGGCATTTGATGCATTCGTATATTTAAAATATCTCTTCGGGAAAATAATATTTTTAACTTCTATTTTTTGCGTACGCATCCTAAAAGATGCTGTGAGAATACTTCTCACAGTATTTAAATTTAGTTAATTTTTATTCCTTTTTTGCATCGATGTCTATTTGAATTCAGTCATTGCGCCGCGATGTTGGTGTTTTATCTCTCACCGTAACGCAAGTTCGTTTTTCGCCGCCGACATTCATCTCTGATTTAGGAGCGAGTCGGCAGTGTTGCGCTTATGCGAGCCACTCCACACTTCTCGTAAGATTTTTTCGGAGCACATCGCTGGCGCTCGTCAGCATGCATTATGATGACGTCATTGAAATGTTTAACCGCGTACTCTTTTGACGTATTAGTTGCGCGATTACTAACAGGTGGATATTAGTTTTCGTTTTTCCAATCCAATCAGTGATAACATTTTGAATTCTGCGGCTTGTAATTCGATTTTCATTATTTTACCGTAACTTTGAATTTAGCTAATCAATTTAAAAATGCCGCTTATTTACTTCGTCATCCCTCGTATCCATTGTTTAAATACCAAAACTCGTTAATTTTTAAATCAGAATTAAGTTTGATGTTGTGTTAAAAAGATGTAATTTTTCGCGGCGCGGGCATTTGCCTGTCGTTCGGAAGCTGCTAGGTTTGTCCAAAAGAATACGTCCATATAATGTGTCGTATTTTCTTGGATACTTTTTGTCATGCCAAAATTTATTTTTTAACTAAAGATGTGCTGTTCTCATCAAAAGGAACCGCATGGAATAATTCTAAGTTTGCTGTTATTTTTCTCTTCTATAAGAGAATCATTTTTATTTCAAATGAAAATCAAATTTCGAAGTAATTGCTTAAAAGGCGCAAAGGCCAACATAGTGAAAAAGATTCCAAGCCGGGACTCGATCCCGGGCCATCAGTATAGCGCACTGACGTTCTACCGACTAAACCACTTGGAACGATATACAGCTCGGAAAATTTCTCACTATTATATGTTGGCAAGGCTACAAACGCAGCACAAGATGGAATATTTATCGTGAGCCACCGACCTGGTGCTAACACGAAACATAATTAAATCCAGCATCGATAGAAACTATAGAATAGTTTCTATCGATGCTGGATTTAATTAATAGTTTCTATCGATGCTGGATTTAATTAATAGTTTCTATCGATGCTGGATTTATTTATGTTTCGTGTTAGCCTCAGGTCGGTGGCTCACGATAAATATTCCATCTTGTGCTGCGTTTGTAGCCTTGCCAACATATAATAGTGAGAAATTTTCCGAGCTGTGTATCGTTCCAAGTGGTTTAGTCGGTAGATCGTCAGTGCGCTATACTGATGGCCCGGGATAGAGTCCCGGCCCGGAATCTTTTTCACTATGTTGGCCTTTGCGCCTTTTAAGCAATTACTTCGAAATTTGATTTTCATTTGAAATATTGTATCCAAGGCGAATGTTTCTCTCTGGAACAATTTCCATGTATTAATATAGAATCATTTTTATTTTTAACTTGTGACCAAAGCAAGAATCTTTCGTAATTTTCTTCAACTAACGTATGAATAAGTAAAGAGATTATTATTTGAACTAAGTTCTGCTTCTTCACTGTCTTCCTGTAAAGTAAGACTACTCCTTTTTATTATTTCCTTAACGATCAATAGTTTTATTAAAAGAACTTCGCAAAATGTACTTAACCCTTTTACGATCATACACGCCCAGTATAGACTTAATTTCATATGAAGTGTTAAAATATTACACAATGTTCGCCCGCTTTCAACACATAAAATATTAAATTCAGCATAGATTTTAGAAATATTTTGAGAGCTATGAAAAAAGAGACATCTTTTAAGAAGAGTACACAGAAGGAAGATGCTAAAAATATGAATTTCCCCGAGAAGATATTTTAAATAAACCAATGCATCAAGAGTCCATAGACTTAACATTACGGAGGAAAATTCCGAAGCTGAGTGACCAACCCCCTTAAGCTTAATTTGCACTTTAATCTCATTCAATAAATTAGGTACAGACGTACACATATTTACACACACAAGAACAGACGTCAATCTTAACATATATGTATGTGATGGCTTTTTTACCTAAAAATTTACAATATAAAAAATTCTTCAAACTTTAAATGCTATATTAGAAGTATATTTCCCTCACTGTACCGAAAAAGTAGGTTTTCACAATCGCCAATATTTATTTTTTCCTTTTCTAGGCACCCCTACGTAACCAAGATTTTTTTTTTTTTTTTTTTTTGTATATTTTTATTATTGTAGTTAGATAATTTTTTTAATTATTTCTTTCTGGAAAAACATTTAGTGATAATAACATTAATTTTTAAAAAGTTGATGTCTGCATGCAAAATTAGGTAGTTATATGTAATTTTTTATACGCATAAAAATCTGTACTTTTAGATTCTTCGCGTTTACTTTTAACAATAGATGCCATTTTCTTAAAAATATATATATTTTTTTTAAATCGCAGGAATAATGCTATCCGCATTATCGATTTTCATTATTCGAGAACTTTCTTCATTCGTAAACTTCTGCATCCAGATGCCTAACCATTAATGCAATATCGGAAATCTTTGCAGTATTTCGCGAAATACTTTTTCATAACGTCAGAACTTAAAATGTCCTTAAAACAAATCATTGACCAAATTCTATACGTAAGATATAGAAAACGCGAAAACTGAGCAACACATAAGTGAATTAAATTTATATACACCAAAAACGAATTTCATTTCTTTTCTTTCATTCAAACACATATAAAAATTAATTCAAAATGGTTTGGTATGTTTACTAGATAAATAAATACAGTTTTAGATATGCTAATCAGCATTGCACATTATGATAATACTAACAGTTTCTGCTTTTTATTTCTGACCAATATTCAATTCATAAACCGTTAACTTTCGAGATATACTTCCAATTGCAAAAAAATCTGAAATGTAGTTTTTCATACGATCTCTATTTTCCATGAGTTATAATTAAACTACTCGGATGTGTCAAACAAAAGTTTCCTTCTATCTCATGCATTTTAATACCTCCTGAAAAATGTTAATGCCTACTCAGCATATCAGATCCACTGGTTAGGTGATTTACACCAAAATCTAATCAACAACAACTTATGTCAACTTCTTACTGAATCAGAAGTTTGGTGAAAATCAGTGCATTAGTTTTTGAGACAGAGCGGAAATCGTAAAAATGCTGCATAGCAGCGCCACCTGTTCGACGATTTAAACCAAAGATTAATCAGGATCAATTTATACCAGGGACTAACTGAATCTGAAGTTTGATGACAATTCATGTATTAGTTCTTGAGATACAGCAAATTCGGAAATAATACAGCATAATAATACAGCATTCGTGAATAATACAGCATAGCAGAGCCACCTGTTAGGCGATTTTCACCAAAAACTAAATAGCACTAATTGCATCTGGGACAAACTGAATGTGAAGTTTTATGAAAATTTGCGCATTAGTTCTTGAGATAAAAGTAGTGAGATAATCATGAACAATCCTGCACAGCAGTGCCACCTGTTGAGCGATTTTTACCTAATTATACCAAGGACTAACTGAATCTGAAGTTTTATGAAAATCCGGGTAGTAATTCTTGAGATAGAGCTATTGCGGAAATCGTAGAATACATCTTGATTCAATGGGTGTGCATTTTTGGCAGTTTTAAATTAGTCCAGACTGGGATGAGTTATTTTCCGATCTCCGTACTTTAAGGATCTGCTAATTTTTGTATTTTTTTCGGGGGGGGGGGGGGAGGAGACCAGCAGTACTGCCCATACGTATGCTTCTCTTCCATAAAATAAGTATATTTTTCATGGAGACCTGTTTTCTGAATTATTGCCTGATGGATTTACGTGAAACGAATCGTCTTTTGAGTTATTGCTTGATGATTGCAGTGTAAGTGTACGAAAGCTATATTCTAGATTACAGTAAAAAAACACCCTCATTATTGAGCGGTAAAATGTATGTAATGTCATTTCGTTAGCAACACAACGTGAACATCGGAGTATATATTACTACACACAAAAACCTTTACAAAAATAAGTTGGAAATTGCACGTCAAACGTGGCAAATGAGGAGCGTTCGTAATATAACTAGTTTTATAAATATTTTTGCATCGCATATTGTACTGAATGTAAATTTTAGTGCACTTCGTAAGTGCATATAAATTTCATTTTGTTCGAAAGGCTGTAACATCATTAAAATGCACTTGGAATATTTTTTCCCGTTGGCCGTAATGTAACGGAAAACTTTTGAGTGTCTCTGTAATTAAACTCTATATCCGATTCTCATAAAATTTGAAATGACTCGACAAAATTTAGCAACAATTGTATTTAAAATTTCATACCATTCGATTGGGTTGTTTTTGCTCTGTTATATGCAGATGGACAGACAGACAGACAGACGGATCGAACGACGACTGTAGGTGCTACGTATTTATATAATTACGAACGTACCTAAAAAAGAGTGAAGTTAATCCCAAGAATCCAATAACTGCACCAAAGAGAAAAGTGTTTGCTGATCAGAAATCTATAGACAATCAGTCGTAGAGGATTGGATCGAGTGCATTTCTTACAGATGGTTGATGCGAAAAATACATAGACTACACAGGTCATGGTTACTACAAATGTGACCTTTGTATTTGAAGCGCTTCCTTTTTCTTTATTGCACAGTTGACTGCTCACTTGTGCCCCCATTGGTTTTACAACAGTGCGTATTCATGTGGAGATATTTTTTTTTCAAATAATACTGAAAATATTTATTAAATGTTTATTAATGCAATTTTTAGTTATCTTAACAATCTAATAATATAAATAATGTATAACACCAGCCGTTAAATCTTTCCATTTATTCTTGTTTGATGAAATATCTAAAGAGCGCACTCCTACACCAACTTAGGCTACACGTCAAGGTTTAATTTGTGTTTGTCTAATAATGAGAATCATGTATGAAAAGACGCCTAATGTGATTTTTAATTACTTTTAATTTGTTTTATGTAATGTTTGTAACAGGTTAATGAAAAAGTTCATTTGCTGAGATAAAATTATTAAGATTCCAGTGTGAATATTAACTGTGAATGTGGGAATAATTAGTTAATGATAACTAAATTCGCGCTCTTGAAACGTCAAGTGTAATAATGATATTTTGCATTATAAATTTAAAAGGACTGCGAGATAGACATTTTAATATTTCATTAATTGCACGAAACATAACAACGGACACAATTTTCCAGAGTAACGATTCAAGTAAATATTATTAAATACAGGGTGTTTCAGCACAGCGGTTACAAATTTCTTGAGAGATAGAGTACATCTAGACGATGTGAAATCTTATGACAGTGCATGGTCGGAAGCGCTTTCCTGGCGCAGTAGTGACGACACAAAACACAAGAAAGGAAGGATACGAACAGTGTGAGAAAACATGTTTATTATTCTTAGTACGACTAAAATGCCGAGACAATGCTGGACAGCTCTGAGGAACGTGTTGCACGCATCGTGGCAGCTTCTGGGGAAGTCCGGGATAAGCCTGGTATTTTCGTGAACACTAGATCTTCCATGCGCGATGTGAGGCCTGCATTGCAATCCGGGATCGTAATTTCGAATACCTTCTTTGATGACGATCGTTGATTCTTTTTTTGTTCTTATTTCTTTGTATTTTGCTGTACTAAGAATTTTTTTAAATGAGTTTTCACCATGTTCATGTCCTTCCTTTCTTATCTTTTGTGTCGTCGCTACTAAGTATTTTTTTTCTTTCCTGAAGCTTTGTAACCGCTTGTGTTGAAACACCCTGCATACATTATGACCACTAAAGTCCCTTGGCGTCCTCTTAACTTCGGAACGGCTACTTCTATATTCATAAAATGGCTGTCTAGGTATAATAAATTAGACATACGCTACCGAATGAAACCGACTACGGCATCACCTGATGGAAAACTGAGGAGTTAGCATTCCTATCTCGAAAATGGAAAGAGATTGGGGGAAAAGGTAATTTATAATGTTGTAGAGGATCATTGATTTAATACGAAAAGACACTTTGTGGGCATTAATGGGAGGAATTGAACAGTTAAATGCGTATTTGTTTTTTCGTGATTTTCTACACTCTGGAGTGACAAAACGATCGTAGAATAAAAACGAGTATTTATAACGATATACCTTTATTTGAGATGTTCAAGCTTCTCACCGTCATCTGCAATGCACATTTGGATCCTCGTATGAATTTCACGTTGCACACGTTGGAGCATAGAGGGTGACACGTTGGCACAAGAGTCCGTAATGCGTCGTTTAAGTTCCTGCAATGTTTTTGGAAAGGTTCCATACACCTGCGGTGTCGTGTTTTGTCCGAAAGACAATCATTTCTCCTTCAGTTCAAATTTCGTAACGTCACAGTGTAGGAAATCATGAAAAAACAATTGCGCGTTTTAACCGTTCTGTTCTTCGCATTAATGTTCACAAGGTATCTTTTCATATTAAATCGACGATTCTCTACAACTTTGTAAATACCCTTTTATTCTATGCTTTGCCGTTTTAGCGATAGGAATGCTAACTCCACAGTTTTCCACCAGGTGTCGCCGTACACTGTTTCATTCAGTAGCTCATGGCTACTTTACTATACTTAGACACAACTTTTATGAACATAGCAGAAGCCGTTCCGAAGTTAAGAGGGTGGGAAGGGACTTTAGTGGGCATGCTGTATATTAAAAATGAATAATATTTCTTAATTGTAATTGATGTCGTCTAAATTTCTAGAGAAATGGTTTTCTAAACAAAAATATCTAACCGTTCACTAAAACATAAATAAATAAACAAATAAACATATTAAAAATTCAACTTGTTCGGGTGATTTTTGAAGAAGGTAAAATTTATTTGAAAATATATGAATTTCTGCTCTTGAAAATTATTATATTCCCAGGGTCCGTACGTGTCCTTGAATTTCCAGACTAAGAAATTTTTTTGTACCAGGATTTTCTTATGGAATATCTCTCCTTAATAAATCGAAATTTCATCCGCTTAAACTAGATTTATTTTTCTATTAAAAAAAAAAAAAAAAATCTGATATTTCGCCTTGAAACGTACCCGTACGAACCCTGATTCCCCATAGAAAATCAAAAAGCGGATGTCATGTTAATAGAAAAAGAAGCATTTTGACGAGAAACGACACAAAATAAAGTTTTTTTTCAAATGAAATAGATTTGTGAATCGTTCCTCCTTCAGAATTTAAATGCACTCTCAATAGTTTGAAAAATCTGAAAACAAGAGAAAATAAAAATTGTTTTTGTGTGTCACAAAAACCTTGACAGAACGAGTTAAAATGGGATTTTACACACGCTAACGATTTTACACGATACTAAACAAAACCAAAATGGGACAAATTTCCGTTCCTGGTGTCTACAGTCGCATCTCATAAGCGAAAAGTGTTTTCTACAAGCTGTGCAGTATGGATATAACGACTACGAAAATTTCATTTTTTCAATGGAGACAGATATATATCATGTTTTTATATTGTTTAGATTCAGCTGGTTATGTTATAATATTTTTTATGTTATATATTTATTTATGTTAGTAAATTTAATATTTTATTCTGTTCTGGTTTATTTGTTTATTTCTTGATTTTATGGATTAAATTATATGGTACATTTTTAGATAAGTTTGGAATTTTTTAACTATATATATGGTGATTTAAATGGTTGATCATCGTGATGAAGTTGCAGTGGCGTTATCGGCTGGTAACATAGGTTAGTAGGTACATACGCTTAATCTAAAATCCAATTGTGATAGAATAGGTATATGCCTCTTGCTTCAAATATTGAAATTATATTTTAGGGGTCTTTTTATTTTTATAGAGGTATTGTTATTTTCGAATTAAACTGTTGAAATGTATTCCCGTTGGAATAATTTCTTTCAAAAATAACAAAACCTCACCATCCCAGTAAGATTCAAACGCTATAATAAATTATTTTTCCAGTGGCCTGAGCTTATGAGTTGAGTTGCTGCGAAGGCAAAAATGAGTAATATCATGTTTATATTCTTCTACAATAATATTAGCATCTAAATGACGGGAAACGCCATCAAAAATAAGCAGACCAGGTCCTGGTGATTTGTACTTTGAAAAATAAATGAGCCATTTAAGGGGACTTGTACCTCCTTAACGCGGCGAAATTTCACGAAAAACTTCAAAGTTTGAATTAATCTATCTTCAAAACCTTTTTATGAATAACATGAAATTTTGGATATTGATTAAACAGATTATGCTTTGTAATATGCTGTCATTAGAAATTTATTAGCCTTTTACAGAATTTGTGTATTGTTGAAATCAAAATAGCTCTTTTTTTTACTCCATAAGTCATTGTGCGCATGATATCTTGAGAAATTATGTATGGATTGTCATGAAATTTAGTAGAGATACTAAACATATATGTGAGTTTAAAATGAACAACTCTTAGACCAAAATTATTTCATTAACTACATAAAAAAATATTTTTGTTAAAAACTATAAAAACTTTGCATTTTTTATGAATAAAAATAGTCATAACTAAAAATATTACCATTGTAAATACTTAAAAGTAGTTCATTTTAAACACACATATTTGTATACTACGGTTGTAAATTAAATAATGACAACTTAACATTGAATCTTGCAGAAGGGCGGGCATGCGCAAATAGGATATGGGAGCGGTGAGGTGGCGCTGTTGTCGATGTGTAGAGAGCAAAAAACAGTCAATCTGCTTAGAAGGGTAGTTGTTGTGTGGCGTTAAAGAGAGGAGTTTCGTTTCCATCGCTCTAAAGCATGTTTTCAAAAGATGATCAGCGGTCGTGGCTTAAAATCGAGGTTGCCCGTGGCAAAAATGCAATAGAATGTTATCGAGGATTAATGGAAACCTGTGGCACAAATACTTTATCGTATAGGACAGTAGCACGATGGGTACAAGCATTTCGTTCGGGTCGAAATGTGACCGCGGATTTGCAACGCACAGGTCGGCCGCCCATTCCTCAAGAGCAGATTGACATCCTGAACGGTCTCCTTACCATAGACCGCCGATGGACTGTCCGAGAATTATCCTTAGAGTTTGGTCTGAGTCATCAAACTGTGTGGCGCATAATGAAGAAATCTCTCAACTTGAGGAAAATTGCTTCCCGCTGGGTTCCACATCGACTAACCAAAGTACAGAAATGGCACCGGTATGCACTGGCTGGCATCCACTTGGAAAGATACCGCAATGAAGGAGACGCATTTCTGCAGCGTATTATCGCCATTGATGAGACATGGGCACGAGCCTATGAGCCTTAATTAAAGCGTCAATCAAATTAATGGCGTCACCAAGGTTCGCAACTTCCACAGAAATTTCGACATGACCCCAGTCGGGTGAAGGTTATTCTGATTGTGGCATACGACTGGGACGGTGTGATTCTTACACATGCTGTACCTGAAGGAGAAACTGTCGACGCAGATTAATATTGCCAATTTATACAGCACCATCTGCGTCCGGCGCAAACGCCCACGTTTATTGCACAACAATCTCCCTTTCGTATTGCATGACAACGCTCGTTGCCTTGTCGCAAACAATGTCAATCTCCTATTGCGACGGTGACAGTGGGAAATCCTGGAACACCCTCCCTACTCACTCGACATGAGTCCTTGTGACTTCGATCTGTTTCCGAATTTAAAGGAACCCCTCCGATGTGACCGATTTCATGATGTTTCATCTGTACTCCACGCAGTAGGGCTCTCGGTCGCTCACATCAAAAAACATCACCTTGCCACTGATCTACAAGGGCTTCCCGACATTTGGCAAAAGGTTATAAGCTTTGATGGTGATTAGATAGAAGGAATGTATTGCAATTGTACTTGTAAGTTCATTAAAAATTGATTTATACCTATGTTGTCATTACTTAATTTACAGCTCTCGTATCTTCCCCAAATTTCATTTCCATCCATACATACTTTCTCAAGATACCATGCGCGCAATGACTTCTGGAGTAAAAAAAAGAGCTATTTTGATTTCAACGATACACAAATTCTGTAAAAACTAATAAATTTCTAATGGCAGCATATTACAAAGCACAATATCTAAAATTTCATGTTTATACATAAAAAGGTTTTGAAGATAAGTAATTGAAACTTTGAAGTTTTTCGTTAATTTTCGACGCGTTTAAAAGGTACAAGACCCCTTAATAAAAGTTGGAGAGGTCGTGGATTATTTATGTGTCATAAGTAAATCACTTCTATGAGGCAGTCGTAAGGCTATTCAGGTTTCAAACTTTCACCCTTAAAAAATAATCTGAAGAAATAGCTTGACGTAATGCATTTCATCAACCAAAAATAGTTCCTTTTTGTCGGTGTTCTGGATTGATATTGTGGACATGTTTTGCTCCATTTCGTGCCAAAACATCTTGTTGCTTCTGCAAACACAGCCTTGTTCCCTTTTCCATCGACATTATAAACTGACTGGGCTTTTGAATGAAATTCATGTCTGTCATTGCTGTGTTTAATTTATCAAAATGGTAGCCTACAATGAATCTATTAATGTGATGAGCTTTTGTTGGATTGAGATTTTCTCATTTTAATTTTGTAATATCTGGATGATTTTTTAAAAATACGTTCATCGACTTCCTTCCAACAATATTTTACTCTTTGCTAAGCTTCTGAGAAGCTTTTACAGTGCAATAGTCAGTTTTCTCAAATCGGAATATCACTTTTCGGATGCTATCAATTCTCAGGTAAATATTTTGATATTCACAAAACATGTTAAACGTACTAAATGATTGGCATTAATATTAATATAAAAATTAACATTGTTTTGTTAAAATTACATGCACAAATTCAGTTATGCAGCTATAAATGTTTACTTGAGAATTGATAGAATTCGAAAAACCGATTTCCCGGGTACAAAGAACTGATGAATGCATTGTAAAAGCTACTAGGAAACGTTTCCGAAAATTAAGGGCAGCTAATAAAAACATATTTTTATAAATCTTCTTTAAATTTCGTAAATAAATTGTTTTTTGAGGTTTCTAAAGATAAAGGAACACCTTTCGGAATCTTGGGTGTCTTGCAAGAGATTATTATATATTTGCGTAAGTGACTATTGTAAATTTTCGTAGATTAAGCAACATTTGTCTTTTTGTCGAATGTAGCCGTATTTCTAAAACTTAGTAAGTCATCTGAGTAGAAGGGTTTAAACTACTTAAGGGTACGTATAATTATAAATAAGGATGGAAGAAGCTTACAGGATATGATGTAATGTGGCTGCGACTGAATAACACATTAAAAAATGTTATTAAAAAATAAAATAAATCTTGCGGTTCGAATATTAGTGAGGTCATTATGAACAGAAGCAGGTCCAGGTATGTTTAGATAATAGCTGTTTTCCAATGTCTTGGAGAGTAACAGAGTTTACATTAGAATTATTTCATTCACAACGTCATGTATTTCATACAGGCAGGTATTTCATACAAAATCGAGTTAGCGATAAAATCATACAAATTTCAGGTTTACTTAATATTATTGTCACGGACTCGGGCAACGCCGGACGGGTCAGCTATTTAGTAATATTAGCATACCCAAGGGTTTTTTGATTTTTGAAACTTTTGGTGATATTATGGATAACAAATGGTTACATCTCAGGGAGAAAATCAGATGGAACAGCTGAAAAATTATTAATTATATCATTTTCAAAAAAATGTTGAGCGAACCTGGTAAGGTGGGCATGGTAAAAGTCGAATTGAAATGCATATTATCTTTACAACTCTTCATCATTATAAGCAAGGCTGACAATAAGTGAGGGATTATGTAAACAATTTTTGTTAAATTTCTTTTTTAATTTGCCAAAAACAATTATCATCAGGTGAAAGATTTGCTAATATTTTTTTTTATGTTATCTATCTTTGAATATTAAATTGTTGATCGTGTTATTAAGGTTATTAACAGCGGATATAAGGATGTAATGACGGGGGACTAAAAGAGTAGCTGGACAAAAATGCATTGTTAAGAAAGTTTGCAGATTTTAGCAGGAAGGAAGAAGGCATTCTTATTTTTAAACTTATGAATAAGGCAGATGAATCGCACTCGGATGAATATGAGAAGGATTATTGATTTCAGGAAAAGAGAGACTAGATTTACTAATTCCAGTCAATTTGTACAGAAAAGGGTGATGAAATAACATTAATGCGATCAATATTCAATTGGGTCGAGAGTAATTAGAGCTAAGTTTGTTAAATGTAGTAGTTTATATTGTAAAAGGATATTAGAAGTATTATTGATTTCAGGAAAAGAGAGATTAGATTTACTAATTCCAGTCAATTGGTGCAGAAAGTGGTGACGAAATAACATTAATGCGATAAATATTCAATTGAGTCGAGAGTAATTAGAGCTAAGTTTGTTAAATGTAGTGGTGGAGATTGGAAAAGGACATTAGAAGTATTATTTATTTCAGGAAAAGAGAGATTAGCTTTACTAATTCCAATCAATTGGTACAGAAAAGGGTGATGAAATAACTTTAATGCGATCAATATTCAGTTAGGTCGAGGGTAATCAGAGCTAAGTTTGTTAAATGTAGTGGTAGAGATTGGAAAAGTAAGATTTTTAAAAGTAGCAAAATCAATAATAGTATTGTCGATTCTAGCTGCAATAATATTTATATTGTGTGAAAAGCTGAGAATTCGAGAGATAAATGAAAATAAGAAAATACTCGAAATTTATTAATATCTTTCCATAGCGCATAATCCTTAAATTTCATAAACATGAGGTGAAAGCAGCGAATTATTCAAAATTTATTATAATGAAGTTTACGTACGTGTTTTTTTTCGTGATTTTCCATCTTCCATCCCTTATCCGTGTCTACATTCAGTTGGAAACTGGGAGATTATCACCCATGAATGATTCGATGCTATTTCAAGATAAGTTTTTTTTTTTTTTTTTTTTTTTTTTTTCTTCCGAAAAAGTAACCAGCTAAGAACATCAGTTAAAAAATAAAATTAGGGACTCTCAAAAATGGCAAGTTTGAGAAATCATCGGTCCCGACGGTTTTCGAATAGAAAATTATCCAACTTATAATTTCATTACGTGGCATATATAGGAATTCTGCTTACGAATGTCGTACAACATATATTCAAACAAATCGTTTCTGAACAAAAATTTGAATAATTGCAAGAGTTATGTTTTTTGTTTATCGAAGTTGCATCTTGAAAATGCCCCATTGTTGCTACGTTTATGAAGCCCAGGATTTGTGTGGGTGGTGTAGCAATGCGGTATCTTGAGACTACAAAAAATTGAAAATGATATCAGTTATTGAGCGGAGGTTTGTTTATTTACAAGGGAAAGTATTAAAATTAGTAGAAATTGACCGGAAGAAAACCAAAAAAGCCCGACTAAGAAGTTCTGAAATAATGCAATTCACTTAACCTCAAGTTTAATACACATGATGCAACAAAGAATGATTCTCATATTGAACGGTTAACGAACTCGAAATTGAAAACGAATATTTTTTTGATGAAGATGTAGGAGGCTGTGTCAAGGTGTTTCATATGAGCTATCATGTCCCGCCAACTTAAAGATTAGATGGACATGAAAAATCTATTCTGTCAGTCAGCAATCCTTTTTTTTTTTCATTCTTCTCTAGAACACAATAAGAACCATAATGGTATTTTGAACAATATATTTTAAAACACTTAAGCTACATCCGGCTCAGTAAACAGATGAAAAATTTAATTTCGGTGACAAATATTTAAAATACTACATTCACTCATTTTTGCACTAATCACCTCAGTTTTTTTGTTAATACTATAATATGTCCTCCATGCAATATAATATATAATTTACATTAAACACTGTATAATTATTCCTTAATGTATTTTTTTTTTATTAATGATAATGTATATATTTGCGCGCACGATTTAAAATTATCTATACCCTCTAGAACTTTTAAACTTTTAAGTTTAGGAATATTACAAAAATAAAATGGGCTGAAATCTAATGAATAAACAAAAAAATTCTAAAATTTTTTGATTAAAAAAATATATGAAAATTTTGAATACCCATACATTCAATATTTTTTTCCCCTTAGAATTTAGTTCATTTTGACGAAAATGATCTAGTAGAGGTAAATATAAAGTTTCGAATCATTACCTTTAATATATTTTGAGTTATCGTGCGCAAATAAAAAAATATCGATTTTGAGAAAAGTCAATTTAAACAAAACTGTTTCGCTTGTAACAGACCAAGGCTAATTTAAATTTTTTACTATAACGAGCGCAATTTTATGAATAATTTGATGCGATTTGTGCTAAATTGTTCAGAAAAACCATTAGCTGCCAATTGAATTATAAAACAAAAAATCGATTTTTTAAAGATTTTAAGGGTCGTATGTCTCCTTAATTCAATCACGGCAGTTGAACGATAAGAAATACCTTAACGATCGCTAAGAAATGTGTTCAATTTTAATTTAACTTTCATCAGTGAATATCCTGTACCTCTAAGTGCTTTGTCAGTAAAGACTCGAATTTTGATGTGCGATTTCGTAATCAGAAACTGTCAAAATGAATGCTTTTTGAAAGAAATATTTTATCCCCTTACTAATCATTTCAGTCTTTAAAAAGGTGTGTCACTTTCTAGTCACTTTAAGAGACAAATTATTCCCTTTTCTGATACGGCATCGATTCACGTCATCATGGGGTAAGAATATTTAATTTAAAATCTTTTGGAATATCAAACGCTTCATAATATCTGATTTGTGATTCGTTTGCTCGATACGATCATTATACATACCAAAAATTCACAATTTTTTTTAATACGATCTGCCAACAGTAAAACAGAACGAAGCATCAAAAAGAAATGATATAAGGCACACATCTAAAGCAAGCAAGCGTATGCATTTTTCAATGTTTAGCATAAAACAGCTGCTAATTCGCGACCGGCGGCCTTTTGTCTAATTTCAAAACTTTTTGCTAACGTTATCAATGCTTGTGTTACGTAACAAGTAGAGCTATAGCGTTCAGATCTTATAAATTTAATTAACTTAAAAAAATAACGTAAAAGAGTCGCTTTTCTCCCTGTCTTATGAATGTACATGGGTGTTCAAAGATATTAATTAGTTGTTTAGCTTTTTATGCAGTTACGTTTGTCTCTTTAATTTTTAACTTTCCCGTGAAACAGCTGCAAAAAGTAATTTATTTTGAACTATCAAAATCTCTAATCTCAAATTAGTCTTTATCGAATTAAAACGAATTATTTCAATATCATATACAAATCATATACAAAGTTAAACTTTTAAACTTCAAAAGTTCGTTAAATGCATTTTCCATATTCCTTAGAAAAATTACAGTTGTATTTTAGTCATTTTAATTATCATGTGTTATATTGAAAGTGGATGAATATAATAATTCTATTTTTTTCGCGTTAAAATAGCATTAAAACGTTTTATTTTGTTTAGAGCTAAAAAAAAAAAAACATTTTTCTATATATATTTTTCTTTTATCAGATCCAAACTGAACGTGTTTCATCCAATAATAATAAAATATTTTAAGTTATTTTCAATCAGTTGTTCGAAAAGGAAATACGTTCCAATTTGTTGAAATACAAAGTTTTTCAAAACTTTTATTAACAGAAATATTTCTTTAGTTTTTCAAACTTTTTACCTGAAGAGTACTTAAACAAAAAGTTGTCGCTTCAAATTTTTATTTTTGAAGCTAGAATAGATTTTTCTTTTAGCTTGTTCTTAATTTTTTTTCTTTGAAAGTATTTTCAAATTTTATAAAAGTTTTAATATTAAATCACCAAAAAAGGACAAATGCCTGTCATAAACTTTTCTTAAAAATGATTTTTATGATGAAAATATATGAGGTTTTCCTTAATTTTATATATACATAATAAATTAGGTATTCATATGCATGGGAAAGCAAATTACATTGGTGAATCCTGTCTATTGATATATGAAAAATCTGAAAATAATATCATTTTTACTTTCTGATCACATAGATTAAAGAAAGTATTGTAGTTATAATAGAAAACACATCATGGAATTTTTTGTATACATTTACATTTAAATGCCCGCAGAATCTACTTTTGAAGCTTTTTGCAAAGATACTATATGTATGTGCATATGCATATGTGTGTACTGTACAGGGTGTCCCGAAAGTCCGAGACAAATTTTGAAATAAAAGAAAAAACAAATATTTGTCGAACAGGAGTGCGGTTTGGAATAAAATGCTTCTCACGATGAAAAGTTTTCTTCAAGCAAATAAAAAACTTAGTTCCAAAGTTCGCTCATAGATGGTGCTGTATCTTAAATTATCAGAAAGCATAAAAAACTCAAGACAATCAGTTTCATATCATTTTAATTTATTAAAAACAGTCACAAAGCAATAATTTGTGCAATTCATTAGCATAGTTTAATGTGTGAAAACTTTGTAGCTCGAACCACTCTATAGAGATGTGCAAGTGGATGTCACGAACTGATTTTTGCCGCTGTTGTAAGACAGCTAGCGATATTTTTATTAATACTTTTTCTAGTTGTGTGTCCTAGAGCTTTTTCAATGTTTTACGGTAAAAGTCAGGTGATGTGAATGTCACACCACGCTACGCTCTATGTCAGTTCAAAATGCTGTTTCGAGATGGAGTTTATTTTTTTTATTTTTATTTTATTTTATTTTTATTTTTTTGGCCCGGTAGTTTCATTAAACAGTACTCATGGATTTGTTTTTGAATTGACAAACTCCTTATCAGCGTTTTCGCTGGGATTGATAATGTCTCTGTCACAGCGTCAAAGCTAATCTGAAAAACAGAAAAGCACCGCACATACCAAACATTGAAACCAGACATAAGATCAAGTGGCGCCATCTATGATCAAAGTTTGGAGTAATTATTTTCATTAACTTTTAGAAATTTTTTTATCTTGTGAAGCATTTTAGTCTAAACCTCACTCCTCTACGACAATTATTTGATTTTATATTGAATTTTAAAATGTGTCAAAAACCTTTGAGACACCCAATTTTTCCTAATAGTTACAGGTATCCGGAGTTGGTTTCGTGCTTTTTACGATTATATCTGAGCGTATTTAGACATTTAAGTGAACATGAAAACGTCCAAACGGTGTTTCCGCCTTCGATCTTATTTAAGAAGATAGTGTCCATTCACTCACCAAGTGCATAAAGTTTCGGACAAATAGGACAATAGATAAAGTATTAAAACCACTCTGAAACAGGCCATCAAATTGAAAGTGTCCTACAAATAAAACAAGAGAAAAAAAAATCGGATTTAAATGCAAATAAAAATTTTGAAAAGAATACTGTCATTGGTTTAATATAAGCTTACAAGTATTTTCACGTGAATAAAGTAGCCTCTTAATGATCCCCTAAGGCTGATATATAGCATTTACACCTTCAAAACAAAAATTCCTAGGGTTAAAAAATATGCACAATATTCTTTAAAGCAATAGGAATATCGAATGTAATCACTTGAGATTTTGTATAGAAATATTTACAAGAATTTCATTAGTATCCAGTTCTCAGTAATGCCCAGTTTCATTCAAACCATAAGAAAAGTTCAACCGCAATATAATGTATAAGGTAACATACTGTATAGTTCTTAGTAAAGATCTTAGTAAAGATAAATGATAACAGATATCAGCACTAAACAATTTGTCCGAAAATATTCCTTTTGATCGAACAATTGATTGCTTTATAAATATATTTTAATTGATTGTAATTTGTATTATTTTTAATCCATTTTTTATTTCTAAAATCCTATTATATCTTTTCTTGTATATATGTATACTAATCATTATCAATTAGATAATTTTGTATTTTTTCTGCTGTACTGCTAGTTTTTGGAGCCGGACGGTAATTCGCATGTTGTTATTCTGAACCCTAGAAGTCTGTGAAATGTAAATCTTAATTCTATTAAAATAAGAAAAGGCAAGTTTTATTCGCATTCTCCCTAGTTATGATTATTTACTTTAAAGTAATTTACATCTACATTCATATGGCAAGTCTTCAAATGTAATTACTTTTTTTATTTCAGCTATTTCGCTACAGAATCTTTTCGGGACAAGACTTGAATTCTACAATTAAAATGAAAGTACTATAATTTTGGATTTATTCTGATATGTTCTTTATGCAAAAACTCTACACATACACAGGGTGCCTCAAAAGTATGGAAACGTGCTTCCATTTTCTACTTATTGGACTTTAGTAGGCATGCAAATTAAAAAAGCTTCAAAATAAAAAGATAGAAAATTATACCATAGAAACAAATCCTGTCATGATTTTGTAACTACACTGTTAAAAATTTTGCAGCATTCTGGCAGGTCATTCGACTGTTTTTTGAATAAACGGTTTCATAA
Organism: Maratus speciosus; assembly: GCA_963932465.1. Lineage (NCBI taxonomy): Eukaryota > Metazoa > Arthropoda > Arachnida > Araneae > Salticidae > Maratus > Maratus speciosus. Next base: position 289,528,830 of record OZ010792.1, on the reverse strand, counting down.
CCATAATTTAACTATATTCTGACCATAAAATGGCCAATAATATGGTCAGAATAGTGTAAAATTACGGTTGTGTAACCGTTTTCGGAAAAAACGGTCAAATGACCTGCCAGAATGCTGCAAATTTTTAACAGTGCAGTTACATTTTTAAACTTTTATAAATCTTATCTAGAAAAAAAAATCCTCAATTAGATTTTTTTTGTTTCCATTTGCTGAAACAAGATCATTTCTAAAAACTATATATCTGTATATTAAACAAATAATTTATGATAATTAAAAATCTACCTACACTGTTAAAAATTTTGCAGCATTCTGGCAGGTCATTCGACCGTTTTTTGAAAAAACGGTTTCATAACCATAATTTAACTATATTCTGACCATAAAATGGCCAATAATATAGTCAGAATAGTGTTAAAATTACGGTTGTGTAACCGTTTTCGGAAAAAACGGTCAAATGACCTGCCAGAATGCTGCAAATTTTTAACAGTGTATGTTAATGGTGATCATATATCAAATAAGAAACGTAAAACTGTGTGATATTTTTAGAAAAACAAAATATAGTCGGCAATGCATATGTTCTTGAACTTAAACAAAAGATAATCAACGCTAGCAACAATGTTTGAAGTGAAAAACGCCATAATACCAATAGAAGCATAATTAAAAGCGTTTATAAACTATGTACTGGAGATAAGATAAATCACTTTGAAAATGCATCGTGATTTTATTTTTTAAATAAATATTCGAGAATTTTAAACTGTACATTTGTTTCTTTACATGATCTCAGCTTGTATAATGTTTTATTTATATGTAATTCTTTAATACTTGTTAACTTAATTTTAATCTGAAGAACTTCATCATCAATTTGTGATCAATACTTTTACTGATAAAATGCACTTTTAAATAATACGAATAAAAATGTTAAAGTCATATTTTCCTTTTATAATAACTAGCGCCTTCAAACCGGATTTCTGAATTACAGAACATAGGTCAAAACCTTTTTCTTTTAAATTGAAAACTATAATGTATATTTTACATTTAATATATGTGTTTGGATTGTCACTTACAACACCAAATGGGCATTTTATATATAAATAAAACGTCAATTATACATTCACATATGTTTTTATAATTATTAAAAGTGATACATTTGTGTTAGTCGCTATGCCAGTAATTAATATGAGAAGCAATTGCGAGAGGTTTCCCTACTTTAAAAGGCGTTTGATGTTTTAAGTGTTTAGTTCCTTTACATCTCTGTTAAATTTGTGTTTTTTTTCATAGTATTTTATTTATTTAATGAGGAAGTTTTATTTTTCTTGCGGAATGTTAGCCGGAAAACATGCTGAACCATTTATTTTGTCTAAAATGCTAAAGACTTAATCTTTCGTAAATGGGGTGCACGTGTAAGATATGGGCTTTAAAAAATCACAATTTGAAAATTATTTCAAAAACAATGTAAAATCAGCAAACGTAGACAATAAATATTAACTAAGCGTCACTCAGGACGTGTTTCTGCTCTTTAACACAGGTTTAATAAATTATAATGACACATGTATGCAGATTTTTGTATTGATCATGTTGAAGCAAATATGGAAAATTTCAATTGACCGATTTTGTAGGGCAGATAATTTAAAAATTTACTAAAGTAACTTAAAAAAAAATAATTGAATGACCATTTAATTTATATAGTGTTTTTCTCTATCATGTTTTGAATTCTTTTCCTAGTTACATTGCCTACATATCTTCAAAATGTTAAGAATTAAAACACGTTTCAATCTTTTTCGGACACACTGTATATTATAATGGTAGAGCACAATATCTGGTTAAGTTGATACTAATGTTTTATCATATGATAAATAAAATTATTAAAGCTTAATTTATTCAAGGAAATCAAGTCATTTCAATGATTAATTCGTCAAAATAATATTTATTTATTTATTAATATATGCAAATAGCTTTAAAATGCAAAGTCTGTCAAAATATCGATTTTTTAATTCCCATCGAGTAGTAAGAGGACAGTTCCCCTTCAACCGGTCAAAAATGCTAAAAAACTGATCCAATTTCCATACCTTTGCACAACCTAACCAATAAAAAAAATTCAATTAAATTTTTTTGGATTGTTAAGTATAGCATTACTTGGTATAATAAACAAAACAGATTGATGAAAAATATTTAAATTAATTAGAAAAAATTAATTAAGTAACCAACTTTTTTTTTTGTTTTCGGAATTACTATATCTCACCCTGAAAATGATATCTCATGTTCATTTTAATTTATTAATTTTAAAAAGATTTTAATTTAAAGATAACACTTTGCTTAACATAATGAACTAAAATCTTTAATTATCTTCATTTATAATATTTATAATTAATAATAAAAATCTATAAAAATTATCGCATATTTTTTTAAGTAAAATTTTTATTATTTAAGATAATTATAAGATTTTAGTTCATTTTATGCAGAATGATAATATTAATGCACTCAAAAAATTTCAAGCCATTATCTTTAATAGTTTTTGAGAAATCATCGGCGCAAAGTAAAAAATACATGTTTTGAGATAAATGCTCTTAAAGTTAAAAATGTGTATGAAACAATAAATTTTCCATAAGAGAGAAAGACATTTACATTTTCAGTTTACTTTAGCTATTCTATTTAATATGTATAAGTTACTGTAGTGATAAAGCTTAAATTAATAATGTAATAGCACAAAATACGGTAAAAAATCTCAAATCTGGATGCCGGAAATTCGGAATTTTCAAAGTACAGCTGATATCAAATAATTGTGCGCGTGATGTCTCATGTTCATTTTAATTTATTAACATTAAATACATTTTAATTTAAAGATAACACTTGACTTAAAATAATGAACTAAAATCTTTTAATTATCTCTATTTATATTAATTATAATTAATAATAATAATAATAAAAAGTCCTTCCGGCCAGTGCCGGGAGGAAGAGGTAGCTTTCATATTCCTTATTTTAAAAAAGCCAACTTATATTATTCAAACACACGAAGCTCAATTTATTGGAAACCGAATATAGGAGATTCAATACTAATTTTTATCAATACTAAATCAATATGAATGAGAATTTCGCGAAATTAGTCAGCTTTATCCAAGCTGCTTTTCTTTAAAGTAATTTATATTTGGCTGCCAAATTCGGCGATTTCTTAAAGTGCCTGCCATTTTAAGACAACATGGTGGATGAGGCTAACCAGTGAACTTCGTCGAGACCTTAGTAATTGCTGTGCACATGCTCACTCACATCGGAATCGATTGATATATACGAGTGCTGTCGCAGGCAAAAAATCAGATTTTTCAAAATGTCACCCACATTAGATATTGAAATCTGAGCCATTTTTTAAGATAAAGACAAACAAAAAATGCTCCTGAATCCTTATATCAAGGTCAAATACTTAAGAAAGAAACCTTTTTCAATTTCTAATTTTTTTGCACCTCACTTTAAATATATATTTTTTTTATTTAATGGCCGCCATTTTGAAACAAGATGGCTGATGAAGCTGGCCAGCGAACTTGGTCGAGATATTGATGTATACTATCCACATGCCTTCTTACATCGAAATAGGCGAATACGTATGTTATCGCGTGATAAATACAAGATCGTTTCAACATGTTAACCATGCTAGAAATTCAAAGTGCTAAAATTCAACCATTTTTTAAGATATAAACAAAAGAACAAATTTTCAGAAACAAAAACAGCTCCAGAATCTTTGTATCAAGGTCAAACACATAAAAATATTCTTTTTCATTTTCCAATTTTTTAATACCTCATTTTAAATTTTAATTTATTTTTTTTTAAATGGCAACCCTTTTGAAACAAGATGGCGAATGAAGCTGGCCAACGAACTCGGTCGAGACATTGGTATGTACTATGTACAGACAAAGTTACATCCAAATCGGTTCATAAATACGCCTGTTATCGCGTGACAAAAATCAGGTCGTTTTAAAATGTCAGCCACAATATAAATTCAAAATGCTATAACTCAGCCATTTTTATAGATATAGACGAAACAAAAACTGTTCCGGAATCTTTGTATTAAGATCAAACACATACAAAAAAAATCTTTTTCATTTTCCAATTTTTTGGTATCTCATTTTAAATTTTATTTTTTTTAAGTTTTTTAAATGGCCGCCATTTTGAAACAAGATGGCGGATGAAGCTGGGCAACGAACTCGGTCGAGATATTTGTGTGTACAATGTACACACCAAGGTACATTCAAATCGGTTCATAAATACGCCCGTTATCACGTGACAAAAATCAGGATGATTCAAAATGTCAGCCACGCTAGAAATTCAAAATACTATAACTCAACCATTTTTTAATATATAGACGAAACAAAAACTGCTCCCGAATTCTTTTATTAAGGTCAAACACATAAGAAAAAAATATTTTTTCAATTTTCAATTTTTTGGTACCACATTTGAAATTTAAATTTTTCTTAAAAATTTAAATGGCCGCCATTTTTAAATAAGATGGTGGATGAAGCTGGCCAACGATCTCGGTCAAGACATTCGTATGTACAATGTATAAACAAAGTTACATCCAAATCGGTTCATAAATACGCCCTTTATCGCGTGACAAAATTCAGGACGTTTCAAAATGTCAGCCATGCTAGAAATTCAAAATGCTATAACTCAGCCATTTCTTAAGATATAGACGAAACAAAAACTGCTCCCGAATCTTTGTATAAAGATCAAATGCATAAGAAAAAATATTTTTCCATTTTCAATTTTTTGGTACCACATTTTAAATTTTAAATTTTTTAAAAAATTTTAAATGGCCGCCATTTTGAAACAAAATGGCGGATGAAGCTGGCCAACGAACTCGGTCAAGACATTGGTATGTACTATGTACACACCGAATTACATCCAAATCGGTTCATAAATACGAGAGTTACAGTGTGACAAAGATCATATATATATATATATATATATATATGGAGATATATATAAATATATATATATATATGTCGATTTTGAACGGAGGGTGGTTTCGGGGTCTTGGGGTCATGATCGATGAAAATATACCAAAATTTTTTGAAATCGCTTTCCTCCGAACGGCTGCAATAGGTAGGTTTTTGTAATGAAAGCTACCTAAAAATCTGTAAAAATTCTCGCATGTTTTTTAAATAAAATATTTATTAATTTAGAAAATTCTGAGATTTTAATTCATTTTATGAAAGATGATAATATTAATATATTCAAAAAATTACTTATTATAGTTTTTATAGCCATTACTTTTAATAGTTTTTGAGAAATCGTGCGCGTATAATGTTAGCATACAAGGAGCCGTTTAACTTTTATTATATAAAAACATAAATAATGTATTTAATAGGTGTTACCGGATATATTTATAAAAATGCATACATAAACCACTTTAATACTTCTTCAATTTTATTTTCATAGTCGTTTATATTAATTGCCAAAAACATTTCACTTTCTTAAACCCGAACTGGGTCAAACTTTTTAAAAAAGCGCCAAGATCCATATAACAACGAAGTATCGTGAAGGGTATTAGACACATGGTAATAAGGCACTATGGTTAATGCAGGAGTTAAATAGCTAACTTTTGTAATGCATTCTTTTAATTTGAAATACATAAATTAAATAAATTTAAAAAGCACGACTTTGACTCATTTCTTTTAAAATACAAATAAGTAAAAATAATAATAAGAGATAATAAGTCAAAACATTTTCTTTCAACATCAAAGAATTGTTTCTAAATTAATCATGCGAAAAAAAAGTTACTTTGGGCGAAAAAAAAATGCTTTTGTCTAAATTTTAACCTGGCTAAAAGTAATGTGCCGTGATTACTTAAAATGTTATAGAAATTTTCCGTAATCTGGATTGCAACCAATATCGTGTTTTAAAAAGCGTCGTTTAACGCAAAGTTAATTTCATTGCGGTAACTTATTCTTGTGTGTGTGCGTGGGCGGGTGGGTGGGGGGAGGTTGCAAATATTTACATTGGAATTTAAACTTTTTTTTATATATATTTGTTGCTTGTACAATTAATTAGTAGCCATATGATCGAGCTTCACTCGAAATATACATAAAACACTCCTTCTGTGGTTGTTTGCTCAAAGCCAATTTTATATCACTATTATAACTCTCATACAGTTATAACAATGTTGTTGTTAGTATTATTCTTGTTTGACGGCAACCTTGCCTGTGTATTTGAGTGTGGATTATTGCTCATTTTTCTTGTACGAAGAGAGACTATTAAATATTCGTTTTATTTCGCATACTATAAACCCATTGCTGCACAGATGTCATATACGCACCACATTGGCACGGGTTTTTTCTGACGCTAATTTCATATACGCACCGGGGTACTTAACTGGCGCCAAAGTATCGTTATTTTCCTTCATATGGTAACCTGGATATTGTTGTTTATTTATTAATAAATTGATTATTTATTTTTATTTTATTTTCTAAAATTATATAATTTTTTTGTTCTATAGTTATTGATTAAACTTTTTTTAAATTGTTATTCCCTTTTTTAAAATATATATGCAACTGGTATTCGAAAACGAGGTTTTCGCAAAATTGGCGTTTGACAAAAATCGCGCCAACTTGGGGCGTATCGGACAATGGTAGCTGTGCCCCAATGGCAATATTGATACTTTTATGTTAGTCGAACGCAGGTGATAAATGGCCAAAAGATTTTTCCATACCATATTCACATTGCATTCATTTCATTTAAAACGTAATCGTTTCATTTAAACCGGACAGCAACATAAAATATAACCCATGTTGGAGCAGCGACTGTCACCATCAATTCTAACCATTACTTTTGAAATCTCTTTGATATTTCCTGAGATTGTGTAGAAATCGCAATTTAGAACGTTTTTAGAACACTTTTCGCGCATTTTCACCCCTTTTAAATTTCTATTTTTTTTTTCGAAGTTGTCATTAAAGATCATTTATATCTAATAAATATGTACCATGCCTAATTTCAAGTTGCTTGCCCCTACCGATCACAAAAATCGCTATTCAAAAAGTTTTTTGCTTTTGCAACACCCAGGTGGTAGCAACACCGACATGAAATAGCGTCTATGTTAGAGCAGAGGTCATCAATTTCCTACCATTAATTTTGAAATCAGTTTGATTCTTCCTCAGAATTTTCACAAATCGGCATTTAGAACGTTTTTAGAACGCTTTTCGCGTATTTTCACCCCCTTTTAAATTTGAAATTTTTAAACAAATGTTCTTAGATATCATTTATATCTAATAAGTATATGCCATGCCAAATTTCATGAATCTAGCTCCTTCCATAACACAAAAATCGCATTTTTAGAATGCTTCTTGTTCCTGTTCCCTCTTTGGGGTAGTGAAACAGAAATTAAATGTAGCCTATTATGGAGCAAGAGCTCTCAGCATAATTTTTACACCATTATGTTTGAAATCGGTTCAGTATTTCCTGAGATTGCATAGAAATCACAATTTAGAACGTTTGTTAGAACGCTTTTCGCGCATTTTCATCCATTTTAAAAATCGATTTTTTTAGGAAATGTTCTTAGAGATCATTGATATCTTATAAGTAAATACCATTCCAAATTTCATGATTCTAGGCCCTATCATAACACAAAAACCGCAACCTAGAACATTTATTGATCATGCAACCCCCAGGTGGTAGTGACACAAATATATAATAGAGTCTGTGTTAGAGCAAGGCCTGTCACCATCAATTACAACCATTACTTTTCAAATCGATTTGGTACTTCTTACAATTGCGTAGAAATCGTCATTTAGACGTTTTTTAGAACACTCTTCGCGCATTATCACCCCTTTTAAATTTCGAAGTTTTTAAGAAGTGTTCTTAGAAATTTTATATATTTAATAAGTAACTAATATTCCAAATTTCATATTTCTTAGGCCCCTCAGTAGCACAAAAATCGCATTTTTAGAATTTTTTGCTCCTGCAACATCTTTGGAATTATGGCACCGACATAAAGTATAGCTTATTTTGGTGCAACGGTTGTCACCATCATTTTGACACCATTATTTTTTAAATCGATTTGGTATTTCCTGAGATGCATAGAAACCACCATTTAAAATATTTTTAGAACGCTTTTTGCGCATTTTCACACGTTTTAAGTTTCAAATTGTTTAGGAAATGTTCTTAGAAATCCTTTATATCTAATAAGTAACTAATATTACAAATTTAATATTTCTAGGCCGTTCACTAACACAAAAATCGCATTTTAAGACAGCTTTTGGCGTCGTGACATCGACTTATGATATAACCTATGTTCGAACGTGAACTAACACGATCATTTTGATACCATTACTTTTGAAATCGGTTCGGTATTTTCAGAGATTACCTCCTACAAAAAACAAACAAACAAACTTTAGTTCTTTATGACATTAGTATAAACTAAGATATTTTGGCTTTTTTCTTTTAAATAGAAAAAAAAACACATATTTATTTCCCTGTTTACATAGGTTTTATTATACTTTAATATTAGTGCGTGCATATTTTCTTTCCTCCATGTGCTGTAATCCCATTTTCTACGAAAACTTCCAGCCAATGAAAATGCCGTACACTAAATTTCCGTGACGTATGTAAATAAATTGTGCTTTTTTATCAGTTTTTTAAATTCAATTTTTAATGGGTCTGAAACTTATTTTTGATAGTAGGTGCATTCAGTAGGTTACCCTCATAGGTACCTTCTGGTGCAATGAGAAACTAAATCCGACAAATATTTTCTGAGTTATGCTTGTCGAAAGATTTTTATCAGGCATTTATTTAGTAGGCCATGACTTTAATATCCATCGTATCGATATATGTCCGGAAAGTAATATTGCGCTGTGTATTAGCCTTCGCTTCGCTCAAATAATTATTTGGCAAAAAACAGTCAAATGTAAAATACCTTTTATATTTGAGAACATACCTATTCAACATGTTTGTAATTAGACTTAGACAATCAGTAAATCTGCCTTAATGACAACATTGTTTATTTTTATTTGAATGAACTTTTGTTTTTCTGACAATCCTTATCCTTAATAATAGCCTGTATATTTTAATACTTTCATTGGTTAGTTTGGGTGCTGTGATTAGTGATAAAATAATAAAAAATAATCGATTGATTTAATGAATTTGTGAGTGGAAAGAAGTCATTAAATTTTTTTGTGCAATTATATTTAAGAATAAAAATGTAACTGAATTAAATTATTAAGAATTTAATTTTAATTAAAGTTTATTCAAAAAGCTAATATATGCAAAAATGTTTATAATTTTTTTAAGTATTCGGTTGCTGAATATACCGAATATTCGGCATATACTTTGAACGAAGCTTCGGTATTCGGTATTCGGCAAAAATAATGATTCGGTCAATCCCGAGTTACAATATTAATTTATATATTTTTTTGAATGAAACGTTTAAAGTTATGAGAGTTCATATCTTCTAAAAGGCCTAGAAGAGGAAAATTAAATTTTCAGAATAAACATACATTTATTTAACTTTGGGTTTTGATGTTTTATTGAAATTGCTGTTTTATTCCCTCTTTGTTAATATTTGAAGCAGAAAAATGCCAAATATTTAAAAATATAAAAGTATTTTACATCTACCGAAATGCTTGTAGCCATTACACATATTATAATGTACAGTCGTGGAAAAAAAAGTAAACACCCCTTACTAACTCTGCAAAAAATTATCGTAGAAGAAAGTTTCTGGTACCACACGATTGGTAATAAAGTCTTCTTTTAAATGATGGATATAAAATTTTCTTAGGGGGGCATCGACATATTAAAACGAACCATAACTTTGTTTTTTCAATAGCAGTGCATAATTCTGACAACATAAATGAACTCCACACCCTTCAATTAGCCTAAAAACAAATTTTTATGCAATTCGTCCTTCAATTAGCCTAAAAACAAATTTTTATGCAATTCGTCCTTCAATTAGCCTAAAATCAAATTTTTATGCAATTCGTACGATAAGTTTCTAAGAAATTAATTATTTTAAAACGACCATATTTTAAGGGCTGTATCCAAATGGAAGATCGGTACTCGATTGTTGAGCGAGAGAGCTCTCTTCTTGATCATGGCATCTTAAGCGCTACTCAAGAATTCATTGAAGACTGCTAGATTACAGGATAGCTTAAAAAAGTAATCTAAAATATCTAGTCACTTCTATCATAGACGGCCCCTGAAACCGTCATTTTGCCATTTTATAAGCATCATTTGAAAACTACTTGGAAGAAAAATGTGAAATTTTGAATTTCTCTAAAGCAGGACTTAATAAATCTAAATCCATCAAAAAAAATTATAGGTTGCAATTCATAATATTTTCGAATATTAATTTCATAATTCCTAATTCATATCATAAAATTAAAAAAATTGCAAATTCAACTTATTTATTTATTTGAAAACAACGTTTAAACACACAATAAAACAAGCAGATTTGACCATACGTATACGTTTTTTTTTTTTTTTTTTTTTTTTTGTATTATGTTTTGACATTTGGGTTTTTTTCACCGTACATGCAGTTAGGGGATATTGTTTTTTAAAGTTTTTAAAGTTTTTACACTGAGGATGTGAGTCCTAGTACTCACGAAACGTATACGTATGGTCAAATCTGCTTGTTTTATTGTGTGTTTAAACGTTGTTTTCAAGTAATTTACATTTTCACACAAGTTCTGTACTTATTATCAACTTATTTATGTTTCGGTGTATTAGTATTATTGCCACACAAAAAATAGCACATTAGGAGTATAATTTCAGGAGATATTAATGAAAATATGAAAACGTAATTTAACGTTAGAAGCACTAAATTTTGAAAGTTTATAATTCAGAAACTTATTATTCAAATGACTTGAAATTCCGTAACTAGGCATAGTTTGAACCGAAGATTTGAAATATCTTGTTAAAATTGGGTATTGCCATTGAATAGAATGACGTTTGGGTTCGTTTTAATATCTAGATTCTCCCCTAAGCAAATTTTATATACATAATTTAAAAGTAGACTTTATTTCCAACCGTTCGGTACCAGTAACTTTCTTCTACGATAATTTGTTGAGGAGTTAGTAGGGGGTGTTTACTTTTCCCCCACGACTATACATAATTAGTCATTTTTAAAACATTTTAAAGAACACTATTGAAGGTAAGCGGATAACTTAAATATAATTACTTGAAACTTCCACATTAATTTTTTTATAGTGCTTTAGAGTTGCATTCATTTTTTGCAAAAAAATTATTTCTTCATTAATTATTTAATTTATTTTGATATAGAATAAACATGCAATAAATAAAACGTTTTAATGATTTCTCTTTTATACATGAGACTATTTTTAATTGCTTCAAAGAAAAGAAATAAACTTTCAAAGCCGATCTAGACTGCCTTTTTATTTATACATTTTATAGTAATCCGTTGAGTTTTTATTTATCGAAATTTTTAAAAATGTATTATCTTCTGACAATATTTATTTAATCAAATTGTTTAATCAAATGATGCAATTGGTAAACAAAAAAGCGAAAAGAAATTAGGGGAAGGTGGCCTAAAATGCTCCCCTTAAGTGTAAAACTTTTGTAAAATAACATAACTGTTTAAATGAAACTTTAGCACTTAGCGAATATGTTTTACACAATATTTTGCATTATAAATATATTTTAATAATATTTTAAACCGAAATTGAGTAATGAAAAAAATAGATTTTTGAAAAAGGTTCCAAAGGACCATTTTACCCTCGACTTTAGGCAAAATAATCCTTCATTTAAAAATAATTGTAAATTGTTTTTATCAGCAAAATAAAGGATATAAAAGTAATTATGACAATACATAATGAAATAAAATGAGTTTTGTAATCAAATAGCATACATAATTTATTTTATGTAAATTTTAAAATAAAAAAAGTGTCACAAATAATTTTAAAGAAACAGTAAAATGGAATATTTAAAAATTATGATCGTAGGACAATATATGGACACAAAGAGAAAGGTTTGGGGCAGTCACACATTTGGCTCCCATGATGGTTAGGGCGCGGTACCGGATTTTCTTCAGCCAATGGAATGGTAGTAAAACGATCCACATAATAGACCATTTTACCCGGCAACATGGCCGTCTATTTTAGGTCATATAACAGGATGACGCCGAGAAACATAATAAACTTAGCAAATATAATGCACATCTAAAAACATACTCTATTAAGTAAACCAAGTCATATTTCAATGCATGGAAGACTGCATATCTAAATAAATATGAAAGTTAGTGCTTATCTTATAACAGCTGTTACAAAAAACCCTTTTTCAAAGAATTCTTTTCAGACGCGTAATACCGCGATCGCTTGAATACCGCCATTGCTTCTTCTTCACTTACCACAGCTAGTTTACCCTGTAGATAGTGTGACATGTCTGAAAGAAAACCTATGTGGATCGTTTTGCCCGCTAGGATCATTTTAGGCCACCTTCCCCTATCCTTTTTGTCTAAATGCGATTTTTTTCGAAAATCAACTTTTTAAATTTAATGTTGTTATAAGCTGCAGAAAATGGAATGTCATTTTATATTTTAATTATCACATCTTTCTTGGATATTTGTGACCGAAGAAAAACGATCACCCGATTGGAAGTTCACTGCACGTATTTATAGGTACTCTCTTTCGCACAAGGTGTAGTATTCGTTTTTTTTTTTTTTTACGCACAAAATGTAAGTATATAACAGAATTATGAATAAATATAATGCAAAAAGTCTCAAGGTGGTATTTCTCTTTATTGTAACAGAAACAAAATCGTAAAAATCCCGTAAATTTTAGGTCAAAAAATTGAAAACACGCTTTAATAAAATTTGCTTAATACTAATAATAGGATAATATTTAACTTTTCTTTAACATTAAAAATTTGACGAATTTTACAAATTCTCTACAACGTTAGATTACGTACAAAGAAATTTTACGTTAAAAAAAGAAAAAAAACTGAGGGTGAAATAATAATTTGATCACGTAAAACATGTCATGCCTAAAAAAGAATAAACCATTGCCAAAAATACTAAAGTAAGTTCCTTAGCTTTCCTTTGTAAACATTATGTTATTTATTGAAAAGTTAATCCAACTCACATAGTTATGGGAAACAATCATAGACTATTTCGAAAATGTTGCGTAATTTATTCTCATCTAATCAGATAGCTGTTTTGTCTACGTTCTTTCACTTCAGACAAAAGAGCTTTAATAATCGTAACATATTTATCAGAATAAAGTTTACAGAAAATAAATAACACCAGATGCTTTTTCTTCAGTTTATAAAGAAAATCCAATCTAGAAAATCGCATTTGTTAAACGAAAGTAAACCTTAAGTTTTACAAAATCGTTGAGAGTTGAAAAGGTTAAACGTTAAGAATTTTTCAGAGATATTGCTATAAAAGAACAAACTTAGGTTTTTTTTAAAGCTTTTAAAATCTTGTTTACAGATTAAAGATAAAATAAATTTGGATATAGACAAAATAAGTTATCTTTAAAAATACTATAAATAACATTTTTATTATGTAAGATTTATATAAATATGAGACTTTTATGAATTATGGTTTATTTTATAGAAAAAAATCCTTATTATATTCAACACTTGCAAACCCATCCGACGGTTTCTGGGATTACTTTGAAGCTTTACTGTTTTATAGCAATAAAAGATTGTAAAAGAGGATTATAAATAATTGTAAAGCTAATAGTATTTTATTAAACGTACTTGCAAAATTACATGGTAGAATGTTTCCTGTTACTAGGTTGAGCAAAAAGTTCTGGGAAATTTGTGAAAGTTGCATTGTTATGCGTAAATTAACAAAAAAGCAACAAAGACTATTCTCAAAGTAGAGATCATCATAGTCCACGACTTTATGCCATCGTTCTGCCAGATTCCGGGTTTACTGGAAGTAACATGGCGGCTCCATCGAATCGAAAATCTCTTGACATGCTTCTTCAACTTCATTAAAGGATTCAAACCAACGGCCCTTGAAAAAGTTTTGCATTGATCGAAAGAGGCCATAATCGAATTCCTGAACTTCTATTATAGATATACCACTAGTACTCATGTATAAGATACAAATTCTGGCAATTATTAGATTAAAAATTTCCTAGAATTTTTTGTTCAACCTAATATTAACTATATACTTAATCTAAATTTCTCTCAATTTTAATAATTAAATAAAATTTCAAATGTAAGAATACATTTTAACGTAATTTGATTTGAATAAAACAATGAAGCGCATTAGAAAAAAACAATGCGCATTTTAAATTAATACTTTAAAGATATCTCAAAATGAACTGGATGCAGTTTCAAAGTTTAAATTCAAAATTAAATTTTAATAGTAAAAAAAAAAATCATTAAATTACAGTTCATCGAAGCAAAAATTAACATTACTTTACACAAAAATGTAATGATTATTTACACCCTACTCTATTAATAATACTTTGGTTTATTTTCCATTACAGTCCGTTTTAAGTAATTCATTTAAGGTAATTGATTCATTTTGTATAGTTTTAATGATAAATAAACTATCTTTGACGCATGAAGAAGTAATTAATTTATCATACATACTTACATTTTTAATTGGATTATCATTGCTAATTAAATAATCACTTTAGGTAATCGAAATATTTTTATTATATTTTGTATTTCTCATAAGGATACAGAATTTACCATAAATTGTGTTTTAAAAATAAGGCAACGTTATATGGCATATTTTCTTAATAATATTTAAAGTAGAAGCGTGACAAATAAACAACGTTAAAAACACCAAAATTTTTTTAATTTAAAGCATACTGGTTTCGGTAGCATGTAGCATACCTTCCTCAGTGTTAAGGATAGCGGAAATTTGCTCACATATATAGGAGAGATGGAGTTTTAAGTTAAAGGTTTATTGACCAATAGGAAAACAGAGGATTGCAGGTTACAGCCAATGGGAAAATAGATGGGAAATGGAACCAAAATAGTGAGAAAAATTAAGAGAAAGAAGTATGTATGCAATATTTCCAACAATCTGATAATGGAGGAATAGCGAATTCACAATTAACAATATTATTTAAATTTTTATAAATATGAAATGCTTCAAGGAACTTAAGTACATGTATAGAAGTAGGTTTAGAGATTATTTTAACCGAATTGAAGTCAAAAGTATGATTCATTTGACAGCAATGTTTTGCAATAGAGGATTTATTGATTTCTTGTTTTTTAATATATTATATATGTTCTTTGATACGAAATTTTAAGCAGCGTTTGGTTTGTCCAATATAGGAAAGGCCACACTGGCAATTAATACGGTAGATACCCCATGAATTGAATAATTCAATAGGGTCTTTGAGTTTGGAGAGGGTGAATTTATTGGTAGGGGCAAAAATTATTTTGAAGTCATATTGTCTAAGAATTTTAGCAATGGGAATGCTTGATTTAGGAAAAAAGGATAACACAATGCTAAAATCGGAAAGAGTAGAAGACTGAGGAGAGTTTGAGGAACGAGGATGCTGAAGTTTAATTACAGCAGTATCGATTATAGAAGGGTTGTAACCTCTGTCAATCGAAATGGCTTTAATGTATTGAATTTCACTATTAAATGACTGAGAATCAGAGCAAATATGTATGGCACGATTTATAAAGGTAAAAAAGGCCATTTTTTGGCTTGGGGGATGACAAGAACGAGCATGGGTTGGTAAAGAAACATCGAAGCTTTTGCTCCTTATTGTTAATTAATATTTAAAGTAGATGCGAATAGTATTGATATTAGATAGTATGATAGTATGATTAGATAGTATGATTATTTTTTAAAAATATCAAGTAGATACTTAAAAAAATTTCCATAAACAAAATTGACTTTATTTATGAGAAATGAAGCTAAATATTATATTTATGATCTCCATAGGCTTTTCCATGTTAAATTAACATTGAGAAGTGACACTGGAAATAAATAAGTATTGCGCTGCCGCGCAATACTTAAATTAAAAGTTCAGATAAATCTTTATAGAAAAAAATAACAATAAAGTTAAAAAATGCAAAATTTATAAAGTTTTTTTTTTTTTTTTTTTTTTTTTTTTTTTTTTTTTTACACTTAAAGATCAGTGTAAAATATAAACTTGTAAACTTATGAAAAAATATTAGCTTTTCTTAGTTTTTTGATTTTCTTAACACTTTATATAGACTAAACCTAAATGCACCATGAACCGTATATGACGAAAGTGTAAAATCAGCAGACTGATATGAAACTGTTTCTCACTAATCTTGTATATATATACATATATATTGTTTTTTACATTAAGGTCAGTGTAAAAGAAAACAAATCTTATAGAAATATAAAAAAAAGATTACCTTTTCTTAGTTCTTTTTGAATTTCTTGAAACATACATATACAATGATACTTATACAATGATCCTAATTGAAGCAAGACCCGTATTTCACCAAAGTGTAAAAACACCAAACTCAAATGCAACCCTTCCTGGCCAGAGTATTCTCTCGTAACTGAGCAAATCAGTCACTGTGATGCCACTCCGATATCTTTTGACGAATTACCAAGTGTTTTTTTCTATTTTCCTTCTAACGCGAGATTGAATCATTAATCAGGAAGAAGTCACACTCAATTCACTGCAAGCTGATCAACTAATGATCTTTTAAGAGTAAAATATGTCGAATTTGCAAAATTACATTTTCATCCTTGTGACCCCCATCATAAAATATATGTTCTAAAAAATTCCAGATGTATACTAAAAAGACTTCAATTGCTTAAAAGACGTCAAGTATCAATAGAAACATTAAAATATTGACATGTTTCGATTGATTCACTCCTTTATCACCAGAACACATAAGAAACAAAAATGCAATATACATAAATCACTGGAATGTGAAATCAGTCCCTATTACAAAGTGAATGCACGATGCCTTCTATATTTTTAAACTGCCTGTTGCTGCATCTATAGACCGCTTCCTAAAGTTGTTCAACCATTCTACCCAAATATTCGGAATATGAAATTACAACGTATCATTACATATTTTTGAACGTTTTATATGTATTTCAATCGATTACTTTACAAAAAGTTGTAAATAAAAATCCTATATGTAAATCAATTTCCTTTCAATGAGTAAGATGCTGATATTCTCTTTTTTACTAAGTCTTGATAAAGCTGTATTTTCCATTATTATATATTACATCTGCAACGTGTTCCTTACATCTAATGCTAAATTTTCTTTGGGTAACACGTACATAATAATATCTAACATGCCTCTCCCTAACAAATGGAATAATCGTTGTCATCTCATACTCCAAATATTTGTGTAGAATCGTTGAATAACTTTGGGAAGCGGGCTATAGATGGAGCAATGGGAAGTTTTGAAAATAGAGAGGGCATTGTATCTTCACTTTATAATAGGTACTGATCTCAGATTTCAGTGTTTTACGTTTATTGTATTTGTATTTCTTATGTAATCTGAAGACGATTAAGTGAATGAATTGAAACATGCCAATATTTTAATGTTTTTATTGCTATTTGACAGCTTTTAACCAATTGAAGAATTTTTAGCATATATTTTAGAGTTTTTGGAAAATATATCTTATAGTGTTACTATTAATAGACGCAAATTGAACCTTTTTTTTATTTTTAGTATAATATTTGGATCCTTGTGATTGTGTGTGATTGTTTGTGATGTCACATCAACTGGCTCTGATATTAGATGCAAAGTATTTGCACAGCGCTAGTTCGACACAGAAGAATTTAATACTTCTAAATAAATTCAATTAAATACAATTCATATTGCTGATTATTTTTCATATAAGTTCTCAACTATTATTTGTTCAAGATGTTTAGGATTTGAAAACTCCCTTCTTGTTAACAGAAATATAATAGAGTAGTCATGTTAATTTATCACGATAAATTTAATTTTATATTTTCATATTAACAAATGTATTAAAAAATTACTGGGTTCATTGTTGTTTCAAGTTTCAAGCTAAATTCGATGTATTAATTAGTCTACTTAGTGAAAGTTTCTTTAATTAATAACCCTAATCAAAGAAAAGTGGTTGTAATTAATGTTAATAAATCTAAGTCCAGAAAAGATAGGGTTTATTCCAGAATAAATTTACAGGATGTGTATTTAAATTTTTGAAGATCAAAGATTTATTTGTTTAAATAATTAAATTACGTATGATAAATGCATAATAAAATGTATCAATGTTATTATTAAATTTAATATTATAAATTTCTGAAAACAAAACTGAAATGTAGAATATTGTTTTATTTAAGTTAGTGGGTCTTTTGTTAAAGTTACCGTAAAGCATGTCAGAAATATTGAAACTGACGCTGAAACTGTCTTAAACTACTATCTTTTATTGGGCTTGATATTTTTTAATATTTCAAAATACTAGGTTATCTAATATATGAAAATAAAAAATTGTCTGTTTGTCTGTCTGTAATGCTATACAAATCCACAATTTGGAAGCCATAAATGTGAAATGTTACGTACGTATGTATTATAAACACGGCCAAGGTAACTAAAGTAATCCGGAATTGGAATAACTGTTAACTTTTTATTAATAAAAAAAACACAAATTTAACAGCAATTTCCAATCAAATTTAAGCATTTTTCGTTATAGCAATTGCCAACAATTAAAAATCCACAATAAAATTCTTACCACAATAATTACTTTTCTATTGCAAGATTTCCTCGTTAAATAATGAAATAAATGGTTTGACGAATTTAAAAAAAGGGAATATTACATCATAACTTTTCTACTGCAAGATTTCCACGTGAAAAATGGAAATAAAATAATTAGCTTGACGAATTAAAAACAAAAGTGAATCTTTCATCATAATTTTTCAGCTTTATGATGAACAATTATAATTATTTAATTAATTTGACGAATAAAAAATGGAATATTACGTTATATTGGAAATATAAAGGACGTGGTGAATATATAACGTCACATAAATGTGAAAAAATGTATTGATAGCATGATAAAAACTCGATTATTGTCGAAATATTGGCGTATTTTAACATTATTGCTCCAAAAAATGGAAATAAGTTCATTTATAGTTGTATTATTTTGAGTCTGTTATATAAATATATACATTTTTATATTCGGTTTTCATTTGATTCATGTGTACAACACTTCGTTTTTTTTCAATGTTGTATATTAGATTTTGAAATTGGTTTTTCAAAAGAAACAGTCTTAAAATTCCGGGCAACGCGGGATACTTTAGCTAGTTATCATATATATCTCCCTTCCCTGCCCGTAAAAAGTACGGATTAGAGACACAAGCATAAATCGACAACAAATCCTGAAATACATTTACGGCGCAAGATAATATTATTATGTTTATTGTTTTTGTACAAATGGGAGTACCGATTGCCCAATTAGACAGTCGTAAGAAATATTAAATATAAATTATGAAAAAAGGCCAATGCTACATTTCCAGTTAGTTGTGAGATGATTATTCGTAAAGAATATGATCTCCTGTCGAAAGCTTCATTACTAAGATTTATGCACCAAATAAGTACCCAACAGTTTCCGAAATAAAACTGATCTAATTTCTAGCATCACCTTGATTCCATTAAACAATGCTATTTTGTGAAATTTGTCAAGAAGCAATAGGATTCTCGACAAATGTAATTAATATAATATTGATACGGGAGATACTAACAACAATCTTAGGGAAATTCCTCTCTTATCAGGCTAATACATACAATAAAATATATATGCATCATAACACTGGAGAACAGACACCAAACATAAACAAAATTGTCTTCCTTAAACCGAAGATACATCTTAAGTGGAGGCGAAATAACGAGAGTATATTCTATTTACTATATACATAACATTCAAATGGGAATTTTGTGCCTGTAGCTTATGACTTGATTTCTTCTTAGAGGATTTTGATGGGCCTTTCCCTGTTAGTTAGATATTTTATCAGGAACGGTTTTAGTACCTAACGTATTGTTCTACATTGCTTGGTTATAGAATTATGGGGGAAAGTTCTATAAGCAAGTGAATCCGGTTATGAGAGATTTGCTTTTTTAAAAGTTTCTGTTAAATGGTTTACGATGGAACTTTCATTGTTAGTTACATAATTTTTAAAGACATGTTTTACTATATAACATATCATTTCACATTGTTTAGTTAGAGAATTATGAGAGACAAGTCTGCAATCAAGTGATTCCTATTATGAAAGAATAGCCTTTTTTAATAGGTTCTACTGGGCGGAATTTGAGACTTGCATTTTTGGTTAGAAAAATTTTCAGGGATGGTTTAATTTTATTGCATATTGTGCTATAATGCTTATGGAATTATGGGAGGAAAGTTCAATAATCAGGTGATTCTGATTGTAGCCCGGAGAATTGGAGGACAATTTTGGAGACCACACAAATAATGTGCTTTATGGAATTAGTTTAAGTATCCGCAGATTATCTCATTTGGACGAATAAGGTTTCTTTTGGGAATAGGACGTAACTATTCTCTCGCATGCAAATTTCCCCATTTTCCTGTATTACTCTCTTAATGTTTAATAATAATCATTCAACTGTTCATGATCTACAAAATTGCATTTCCTAATTATCGTTTTTATTGAAGTGTATTATGCAGCTAGAATAAATATCCTTTTATGAAAGATAAAATGTTTAGATGTATTTCTTAAGAAATTGTCTAATATTTATAATGTGTTTTTTGTTGCTATTTAAAAATGTTGAAACCAAACAAAATTCATACGTTACCGATTTATACAACCTCCACAGTTTAGGGAATTAAGAAAAAGAGTAAGATTTTCATTTAAAACAAAAATTATTTTACATTCTTCTGGAAGATCAAGAAGGATATTACCGACTATTAAATTTTAAAATATTTTTCATCATTTTATAAAATTTCTAATTAAACAATGTGCTATGTGGCAGAAAGATATTTACACACTACATCGAGGAATGTATAAAGATATTATATACATGTTGTTTACATAATTAAAAATGAGGTGTTTGAAGACATTTAAAAAGAATACACGCAGAAAAACGCAACAATACTTGGTATAAATACTATTTAGATTACCGTGAATAGATTTTATTTGGAAAAAAAGAATTCAGATCTCGGTACCAATGTCAAACTCAGTGCTACATTCTGAATTTAGATATTGAAACAGGCATTCAGAGAAGTAAGGATTACTTCATCTGATTGTCTAGCAAGTAATAGAAATTGAAATAAAAAGCAAATGAAAAGTGACGTACGTGAACAGAATGATGTCATAAAATAAATGTAACTGAAATTATTAATAATATATAATTCCGCTAATTAAATTCAGTCCAAGAAACTGCTACTTCTACTTTCATCTCTAGTAATTATTGGCTATCTCATTTTCAAAACAAAGTGACGTATTTGTATAAATAGACAACATTTAACTATTAAAATATTCTCTGATAATGAGCTTGGTTAGCTTGAAAGTACTAAGAAGCTTTAAATAAAATATATATTTTAAACTTGTAACACCTTTTTAACTTCTTTAGTAGACTTTTAAGTAAGACTGTGAATTTTTGAAGTTCACATTATGTATTTTATTTTAAAAAGCAAATGTTTACATCATTTTTTGACAATTACACGTTCTCCCTTATAAGCTCGTGCTATTACTGTGTACATGTATGTGGTGATAGGAAATGGACTCATTACTGCAAAGCTTGGCATATTCTTCAGTGAGGCTCTGGAAGAGAAACCTCGCACATAGAACAATAGATTTTGATGAGCTATGTAATTTTACTGTGAGAATTAAGGAGACGACATTTTGATGCACCTGTGAGTAGAAGTGCCACTGATGAGGCAGTATTCGTCGGAAATCCGGGTCAGACGGATCTAAACGAAATCTCGCATCGATGATTAATAAAAACGAAAAAAGGTAACAGCCGGTTGTCTATGCTGTTTAAAATTACCCCTTCAAACTGTAAATACCTGTTCTTCTTCATATATATTCAAGAATATTATTATTTTTTAAGATTTCGTCAAAAATCTGCCTGGACTTATTACTACCCACTAGACACCGAGCAAATGTTTTATTGTTGATAATAAGTATATCCTACATGTATATTTCAACATTAAACAAAATTCTGTTCCCACTATAGCGATCTCGACTCATTTGTGTATTGATAAATCTTTCTTCCAATACTCTAAGTAGTAATTACAATGAATTTTGTTGTGTTTGACCGAACATATGTTTTATGAATGAGCTCTATTCCCTCTATAGTAACCTGTATTATTAATCTAAGACTTATAAAGTACTATCAAATTTAAACAATTTTTTTAATTAAATTTTTCAATGATATTATATTTTAAATCGTGATATGTTTTTCTTATAAAATTTTTTGAATTGTTTAAACTATAAATAAAGTGAAATCATAAATATACAAATAACTAGATTATGCAAACGGTGACAGAAGTAGATTAAGTTTAAGCATTTATGAATGTTTCAAAATGTATAATACGAACGAATGATTTTTAACCAACAATTAACAATTTTTATCGTTAAGAAATTTTTATGATAGAAAGGAAGATTATTCACTTTTAAAAACTATCATTGGTTTTTCAATTACACTTACATATTTTTCAACCGAGAAGTGAATCAAAACCATAATTAACTGAGATTTTAATCGTCATCAGTTGTATTTGTTCTATACAAAATAAAAGTTATGTACATAACTGAATACTTTTCATTTTTGTAGGGGTAGGGGAGATTTTTAGCCTTAAATGTTACGAGTAAGATTCTTCACTGGATTTTCACCTTCCCCTCCCCTCGAAAATTTTTGCTTCCTTCTTTTTATCCCCACCAGAGACACACATTTTCAATTATTAATTTAATTTTTTATTCAAATTAAGAATATAAATTTAAATTATTTGATGTTTTTTTTTTCTTTTCTGCCCGTTAGTTTCTTTGCTGTGACAATAAATAATTATGTAAAATTTTCCTTAACCACGAAACTTGAAATATTTTAGCTTTTTTCTCTCCTAATTTTTAAGTTGTAGAAAAGGTAAATATATGATTTTCCTCCTCCCCCCCTGATCTTCCTCTCCCCCCTAAAAAGAACGCATTTTATTTATTTATTTTTTATCCCAAAAATGTTTTATTATTATACTATATTTGTTATTTTTTAGAATCCTATTAATTTTCTCTACCCTCAGGCAAAAATGAAGAATTAATACGAGGAAATAATACAAAAAAATAAGAGCTGAAAAGTTTGACATCCGTCAAGTATTACTGTGAGACCCCCCACCTAGAGCAAACATAGTACGATATCATACAACTTATATGAGAAATCTGTAGAGTAGGCCAAGCTCCACTCGTTTTCTGCCACATTAAACCTTTATCTACAGCATTATTATCTTCTGCAATTTCTTTCATGTATTTTTTTTTTCGGTTACTACAATGAAAATTAAAGGATTTACATAAAAAATAACACCCGTGAAAAAATTTTATTCATTAGAGCTAATTAATTAAAGTGTTACTTTAAAGTGCCGTCAGTACACTATGCCTAAAATATTCTTGCAATAGAAAAACCCACGTGATATTTCAAATAAAGTTTAAACTCTTAAAAATGCTAAATAACCAGAAGACACACATAAGTTAACAAGAAAAAAGTATTAAATAGACATAATTTTATTTTACACGTGAAAAATGAGTACAAATTAAAATTTGAAATGCATTAAAAAGGTGGGTTTTTTTTGTTTCAATATTGTCGGCAGTCCTTTTGTTTATTTATTCCTTCATTTATTGAACACACACATCTGACTTGTGTGCTTCAAATCAGAGGCTCGCTTATAAGTCATCGTCAATATATAAGGATGTAATATCACAAGAAAATTTGCAACAATAGGGATATATATCCAAAAACTCCACAAACGGACTGCAACGGAATTAACGAGAGTTAATCCCGCTGCCAACGTATGCTCTCAAGCGGTTAACGGTGTGGTGCCTTAAAAACTCAGCCACGGTGGTCCCGGTCCTTTATTTATGCGACGTGTATATTCCAGGAACAACATGTTCTCTCGCATTTCCACATAGAACAATATATGAATTTACATATGCCATCCGGCATATGCAACCGGTTTTTTATTACAAAAAACAGCCGATGCCATATTATTTCGATTTCCTATAAAAAAAAAAAATAATAATGAAGCAGAACAGAAATACCAGGAAAATCATTACTACACTACAATTTAGTAATTACATTTGAAAGCACATAAAAAATTGGATAATTATACAGACGAAAAATAAATATGAAGTTTTTCTACAACTTCCAGTGTACTGGCGGTACTGAAAAAATGGAACAGATGTCATATTCGCCCCATATTGGCGCAATTTTTTTCTGTCGCCAATATCATACAGGCAACAGGTACTTAACTTGCGCCAAAGTGCTTGATGTGGTAACCCGGATTATGTTGTTTATGGTGTTGATGTTTTCGCCAAATTGGCAACCGAAAAAAATCGCGCCAATATGGGGCGAATATGACATCTGTACCGAAAAAATAAGTAGCGCCGATTAATTCAACTGTTAAATCAAACACATACACCACCCACTTAAAGTAACTAGTCAAATTGTATTCTGAAATCATAGTGAGCGCATAAAATAATCCAACACTTACATTATGTCCTTTATTATGTTTGCAGAAATAATAATAATAATAATAATAATAATAATAACAAGAGGGACAATCTGTACAAAATGTCGGCAAAAAACACTGTTTCAAAGATAGCCTCCTTTCTCGCTGAAATAAGGAAACTAGAACTATTGCTGCCATGTATCCTGATAAATTGGAGTTAAAAGAATATTTTTGCAAAGTACCATTAAATTATTAATAATATTCACTATGGGATGAATGTTTAAAGTGAGTGGTACTTGCAAGTGCCGTCAGTAGATAAAGTTTTACTGGATGTCCCCACCGCGCCGCTGCAGAATCAAGAAGCAATGGGAGAATAATATTGAGTGCTTAATCTAGTATTATTAGTATCTATGTGTGAAATACTACAGATAAAGCTTATATAACGAACAGTTAATGTTAATAAATTTTCTGTAATAATAAATCCAGCTCTTACTTTGGAAGCATCTTAGATTTAGTTTTAAACGTCATTTTTAAATAGGTTAAAAAAATACTAGTGATGCTTTGCATTTTCTATTTCCTCTATATATTACTAAGAATGCCTTTATATAAATTAAAATGTTTCGGAAAATAAAAAAACAATACAAAATAATGTAGTTGGGAATTACTTTCAGAGGATTTGAAATATATAATCTCCTAAATTGTTACTTAAATAAGCAGAAGAAATAACTAATTCTTTAGAGAATAAGATATAAATGGCAAAAGCGCTTTTTATACAAAATGCTTTTCACTTTTCTTGCGATTTTGCATTATAGTCCAGGCAATAGGGAATTTTACCTAGCGAAATCAATGGTAGTTCTGGAAATCGGCTTACTTTATGTTTTTTGGTTGGCTGAATCCGAATTTGTAACTTCCCACAAAATTTCCCCCGGCAACACCCCCAAATTTTGGTAAAAAGCCCCCCCCCCCCCCAAAAAAAAAAAGTTTTTTTAAAAATCAATTTTTTTATTGTTTTAGGGAAAAGTATCTAGAAATTCAAAAAATAGACAAAATATGCAACAAATTAGATATATGACATTATGACTTAGGATGAAGGGGAAGGGGGATCTGCCTCGGAACATGCGCGCGGTGCTGCGTGGACTAAGTTGCGCAATTCCACTTAACCACTCACACGCTTACATTCGCCCTCCCATCTCTCCTCCGAACTTTCCTTATAAGGTTTACTTTAAGTTTTTTGGGTCGCTGAATCCGAATTTTTAACTTACCGCAAAATCCCCCCCCCCGAAAATCTCCCAAAATAGTTGTTATTAACTTAACTTTCTTATTGTTTTAGGGGAAAAGCATTACGAAATTCAGAAACTAGACAAAATTTGCAACAAATAGGATATATGACATTATGACGTAGGATAAACGGGGAGAGAGGGGGCTGCCTCGGAACATTCCCCGCGCGCTTTTCTCAAAAACTAATTTTTTTTCAAAAAATCAATTTTTTTTTTTTTTTTTTTGGGAGGGGGGGTTGGTTGCGGGTGAAATTTAGGTGGGAAGTTACAAATTCGGATTCAGCGACCCAAAAAACATAAAGTGAGTTGAAATCCACAACTAGTATTAATTTTTCCAGGTAAAATCCCCTATTAGTCCAGTCAAATTGTCAGAAAATTGGGCCGATAGATGCAAAAATTCTGCTAGAAGATTTTATGTTTTTAAAGTGTTTATGGGGATGTTAATAACAGGAATTAATTGTTTCCCAACAAAATATCTCGAGGCTAAACTTTGTGGAGCCAAAAAACCACGATATTTTCGGACTTTTTTCAGTTTTTTGCCTATAACTCGAAAATTATAAAATTTTTGTGTACCATACTTAATTACAAAAAGAAAGAAAATTAAATTCTCTACAAATTTCATATTAAAAACGTTTTTCTAAACCCATTATTAAGCGCGCTACAACTTTTTGAAAATAGCACATTTTTTTCAACTTCATAGAAAGTGACCTATTTTTCGCCTCCCATCCCTAAAAAAAATTTCTTTTCATCACTAACTGTGGAAATGAAATGCACCTATTGATGAATAAGTAAGAAGGCAAATTTTCCAGAAGGTTAGGCAGAAAGTAGGGTTGCCAGATAGTACGTTTTTCTCGTACGTTATATATTTTTAGTATTTTTTAGGTCTATAGCGCTTTTTAGGTATTAGGTGTACGTTTAAATGTGTGAGCACAACGTTTTCTTCCATTTTTCTACCCCATCCCACTTTTGATAGTTTAAAAAATATTCTTTTTCAGTTTAAAATTTCACCTTTTGCCAAAAATAAGTTATGGATATGCGCATCAAATGTAAAAACGGCTTGTTTTAGATCAGTAATACAAAAATCTTGGGTGAGTTGTGTAATATTAAGTGCGCATTTGCTGTTGAAATAGATCAAGTGAACTCTACCTTATTATAGATAAATATCTACATTATAAAAATTTTTATTTAGTCTAACTGTATCATAAGTTTAGATATTTTGTTTGATTTATTATCACCTTTTATGCTTAACCATTAAACGTTGAGCCTGATACATTCCCGGGCAATTTGTCCGTGATTGTATCGGGCGCGATGATTACAAGGTTAAATACAAATATTTATTTTTGTAGGGTGTCCATTGCTAAAATTTTCCTAATTATTAAATTGCAGGATGGTCTGATTTATCTTTATTCTTACAATTCAATTACTTTTTCATTCATAATTGGATAAGACTGCAAAATTAGTTTTAAAATGTTAACAGAATAATGCAATACAAATGCAGTTAGAGAATAATGATTAGATCGATTAATTAATAATAACCACTTTTTAAGGAAATTCGTTAACGAAAACATTACTGGCGCATTCAATATAGTTTAGCATGGTACGAAAAAGAACGATAGTGCGATAAAATAAAAACAAACTAGTGTCAATCAAAATCTTCCTTTTTTCTGAGATAAATCTGGCAACCTTAGCAGAAGGACGATATCCGGCAACCCTAGCAGAAAGACAGTTACGAAGGGAGGGGGAGGGGGGGTGTGGCAGGGGATAATAATAGGGAATGCAGTTGGAAGATAGCGGTCACGTGACTTTCCGACGCAGGTGTTCTTTCTTAAAGCCTCACCCTTCCCTCTCTACACTGGTCTGGTATCTTACTATTCAGTTTATTGCGCGTCTGCTTCTCGTGCAGTAGTGAAAAATGAGCGAGCCCGATCCAAAATTGTGTTTCGTTTGCCAAACGGCTTCAAATCGTGATACACGCATTGTGACCCAGAAAGGACTTGCCAAGCTCTTTGAATGTAGCGTTCAACGTCAGAATAATACTCATCAACGTTTTCTGAAAAGTGGCAAGGAAGTTAGAGTACATGAGGATTGCCGAAAAAAAAATATGTGAATGAGAGAATGATAGCAGCATATGTTCGTCGGGGTGAAGAAGATTCTACACAGACTAATTTGTACCTCCGATCGAGCACTTCTTTCAAGTTTCGAGATAGTTGCTTCTTATGGGGAGAAGGTAATCCCGATGACTTCAACGAAAAACAATCAAAAAAGCCCTACGCAAACCACGCAGACATTGAACAGTTTGAGGTTCCAGTTATTTGCTAAATCAGCCACAAAAAGCAAAGTTCATCTTGCAAGGCTGCCACCGACGCAAGAGGCTGCGCAGCATCATTTCCTAAGATGTTATCATCAGGTACAAGCTTGGCTAGGAAACAACATGCCCCCTGAAGAATGGGGCTGGGTTCGCAGGTCTGACGGTCTTTTTCAGCCAGTTCAAATATACCAAAACCCAGCACCTGAATCCTTGCTGCATGTTGTCTCATGTAGCTGTAAAAAAGGGTGCACCAAGGCATGCTCTTGCCAAAAATCAGGACTCAAATGCTCGGCAATTTGCAAAAACTGTAACGGGGTCAATTGTGAAAATGTGGATGATATTATTTATGCAGAAGAAGAGGATTATGAAGCTGATACCTGGGAAACCATCGACCAAACCAGCAACGTCGATGACTTTCGCAGCCAGGATGATGATGTTGCAACAAGCTCAAAGCTGTTGAAGATCATGCAGCCTGCCCCTTTGCTTCTCAAGCTGAGGTTGACGAACCAAACTCATCAACCCGCAAGCGCTCCAGACGTTACTAAATTCATTAAAGATGTTACTGTAAGTATTTTTTTACTTACATTCATGCTACCTACATTCATAATACCTACTATTATTGTTCTCACCTTAAGTTGTAAATACAAAAAAAATTACAATGTTGTCAATTTTTTACGGTTTTACCATTGTAATTAATCATTATTACTATCATGCAAATATCTGTAATATAAAAAGTTACATTAAAGAGGATAAAAGAAATAAAAATGGTGTCAAATGTTGGTATTTGCGATTTTTTCACAAAGTTAGAAAAAAAGTATCATTTTCAGGAAGCTGTAGCGCGCTTAATAATGGATTTAGAAAAATACTTTTATAATGAAATTTGTAGAGAATTTAATGTTCTTTCTTTTTGTAACAGAGTATGGTACACAAAAATTTTATAATTTTCGAGTTATAGGCAAAAAACTGAAAAAAGTCCGAAAATTTCGTGGTTTTTTGGCTCCACAAAGTTTAGCCTCGAGATATTTTGTTGGGAAACAATTAATTCCTGTTATTAGCATCCCCATAAACAGTTTAAAAACATAAAATCTTCTAGCAGAATTTTTGCATCTATTTTTGACAATTTGACTGGACTATATTGCCTAGACTTCATAACTTAGTGCACGTAGTGCCGCAGAGCATGGTAATGTACATATAATGGGTTACTTTGTATGGAAACAGGTACTCCATATTTATTCAGTAAAATTCTAAGTTTGATAAATAGATTTGTTATTATCATTTATGCTTTTTAAAAACGAAAGTACTCAACAAATAAAAAAAAAATATTTCAATTATACTTACTTATAAATTAACATACATAAATGTAATGCTAATAACGGTGTTGTACTGCCTTTCGATTATCCGTGTGTTTCGATTATCCGCCATATGATCGGTCCCGTGAGTGACGGATAATCGGATATGTACTGTACTGCGTATTGTATACTTGTTAGAAGTCTGTTATTTCACACTTCAGCAAAGCGTATACATAATATTTTGTTGGAAATCTAATAAAATCAATAACACAAACCTTAAAAAAGTTTTCTACTCAGGCCATAATGTATTTGGTGTGTCTCAGTAAATGAACTTTACACGCTCCAAAATTTCTTTTTGATATCTAACATTCTATTTTAATTCTCATATAACTTTACATAAATTAAACTATAACTTTACATAGCAATCTCAGTTTTTTACGAGAGTTAAAGCTTGGACAGCCGTTCATCAGACAATTTAAATTCATGAACACCTTTAAAATATGTTGGACAGTGTTAAAAAGAAACTCATTTTCGTTTAGAAGGTCTTGATATTCATATTTGTAGAATACATTAAATGCAAAATCGTATTGAAATATGAATATATATACCAGGTATATATATATATATATATATATATATATATATATATATATATACCAGGTGTTTCAAAAGTTCGGTTTGAAAGTAAAACGGTTTGAAATTAAAACGCGATAAAAAAAATCTATGGAAAGTAGAGACATGCGGTTTACGGATAAATATTCAGCGTGGTACGGGATTTGTATGACACCATGAAAAAATTAGTTCAAAATATCGACAATAGAGGGCGCTACTGCAGAGAATTCCATGGAATAATTGCATATTGTTCACACAATACAAGATTTGGATGGAATTACTCCAGGGACTTATCGGCAGTAGCACCCTCTATTGTCTAGATTTTAAACTATTTTTGTTGGTGCCTTTCAAAATCCCGTACCAAGCTGAATATTTATCTGCAAACCACATGCCTTCCTGACACATACAACTTTTTTTTTTATCGCGTTTCACTTTTGCACTGAACTTTTGAAACACCGGTATACACACCCACCCACCCACACACACACACACACATATATATATATTCCTTTAATTAAGATATTTAACAAATGACATAAGGGTTTATTTCTAAAGAACTGTGTAAAAAATGTATTTAAAATATTCATTCATTCCATTTAACACCTTCAATGCCGGTGGTTTATTTTTGGACCACTTAATTTTAATTCTTAAATGACACATTGGAACGAAGAATATTGGAATTAAAATTTTCTTTTTATTAAGTTTGCGAACAAAAGATTTTCCTAATTATGAATTAAAATTGTTTGTAAATTCTAATGTCATTCATTCATTTCAGCATTTTATGAATAGAAGCACCTGACCCTTGAAATTGTTAATTTTTCTATTCAGAGTTTTCTTTAGTTCACTCAGAAATGCAAGATACTGGGAATATTTGACCCAATTTTAGCTAAAATTTTAGTCATTTGTGTTTGACATTATATATATATATATAATGTATATGTTAGATAACTAACTTTTCAGCAGATATTTTGCTCTCCTGTTAATAAATACGATTAACAAAATCTTTATTATTTGTTTAATATTATAGTCTGCCATCCCCCTTTCCGCACATATTTCAATAAGACTGTAAATAAGGCAGACTTGTAATGTTTTTAAAAATAAACAATACTAAAACACTACTTATTTTTTAATAACGAGCTTTCCCTAAATTGTTCAGAATAAAAATACACAAAGCATAACCAGAATATTTTAATACGTATTCACTGGTATTGATCAAATGTTAAACATATGTGTCTTTTAGAAAAGAAATGTGAATAATGTTCATCATGTAAATTTCATATAAGTTTCAAAAACAAAATGCATCCAAATGATTAATATGTTTAAATGTCATGAAACGAAATGGATAATTGCATGTTAAATTAGTAAGAAGTATAATTAAAAGTGATTGTGAATAAAATTATTTGTTTTAAAATTTTAAGTTAAAGTTTAAGTTTAAAATTTTAAGCTGAAATAGCAATTTGAGTTTCAATAAATGAAACATGCAACTGCGCCGAAATTTACTCGTAGAGAAGAATTCAGTATTTAGAAAATATATTAAGCGCAATTCCTATATTTTTAATGCATTTATAAAAAACAACTAAAAGCATAAAATTATAACATATGCTTTAAGTTATTACTTATAAAAAAAAAATTAACCTTAAGATTTTGATATGCAATATATTAAAGTGTCTAAAAAACTCACCAGTTCCTACATGCGGAGTATTATATCATTTTTTTTACTTGTATTATCTATGTAGCTTCTAAATATAGACAAACAAGCACAATTTCTATTGTTTATGTATTTAATTTTTATCGTATCACACACTGCAGTATCCAATAAGCACTGGAGTAAAAATTTTATTTTAATATTCATTCACAACACTTCTAAATCTATTATGTTATACTGACAATAAATTGCGGAATCAATGGCAGTAATAACCTTTTATAAACCTTTCATAAGTCATAGAATTTAGTCAAAATGAAAGCTAAGAGAGTCAAAAAGACACTAAGAAATTTAACTGTTATAACTGGAGGGCATAAATAACTTAAGAAACTTCTTATTAACATATAAAACGATATAAAAATAATTTTCCTTTCAAATTGAATTTTTTTAAAGAACACTTGTTTATATGTATTGCGACTTAAAAACAGTAAAATTAACTTTGTTAAATGTTGGTTCATGTTTACAAATTAAAGGTTAATTTATTATTTAAAAAACTAATTAAAAAATGTTTTATTATTTTTATTTTTGAACAAAACATGACTATAACGTCGATTCTTGTTAGCTTTTTCTTAATAAATAATCATTACGTGATCTGTTTATGGTACAAATACTATACATATGTGCTAACTTGATAAATTAATAGTTAATTTCCTTTGTCAGTCCAATCCCTGCTTTAAAAAATTCACAATATGTCGTCTAAATTGAAATACACAAATTAGGTAATACTTAATGCAGCAGGGATTTCGCTTGACGATTTTAACGAGTTTATTTTAATTACAAATTTTAAAAAATATTTACAAATGTATTAATGAATAGTATATTAGGCATTTGCTTTTATGCTGTTTGCTTAGAAATTTTGTAAGTGCTTAAGGAATTTTTGATTTACCTATTGAGAAGAAAAATAACGTAAACAACTAACCATCTAATTTTTTTTAAGAATTTTATTAAAAGTTCTATGAATACGTAATAATTACGTTTCATTTTATTTTAATAAGCTCAATCAATATCACAGAAATCTCAATTTTAGAACTTTTTTGCTCCTGCAGCGATGTAGTTTATTGCACTGACATACAATATAGTCTTTTTTTTTGGAGCAGAGATGGCCACCAACATTTTTTTTAAGTTGGCTATGTAGTTTCAGAGATAATGCCTCACAAAAGCACAAAGATTAATAATGTTATACACTTTATAATATTATAACGCTTTATAATATTAGCATAGATGTACAGATACAGATGCCATTTATCTGTTACAAACTAAAGTGCCCGGCTTTACCCAGAATTTGAACAATGTTTGTTTTGAAAAATCATTTTCAAAATTTAACATACAACATAAAAAAAGCAGTCGAAGTGTGGTACACATGAATCAAATGAAAGCACAATATAAAAATGCATAAATGTATATAACAGGCAGAAAAGAATACAGCTATAAATGAACTTATTTCAATTCATCATTGGGGCAATAATGTTAAAATGCGCCAATATTTCGGGTTTTTATTATTCTTCAATACGTTTGTTCACACTCATATGACGTTATACTATATTCACCACGTCCTCTATATTTCCAATATGACAGAATGTTTTCCTTTTTCACCTGGAAACCTTGAAATAGAAAAGTTATGAAGTTATATTCACTTTCATTTAAAATCGTCAAATTATTTATTTCATTTTCATTTTAAATATTTTATTTCCTTTTCATTTTTCACTTGAATATCTTGAAATAGAAATGTTATGACGTAATATTCATCTTTTTTTAAAAAAAATTGGCAAACTATTTATTTCATTTTCATTTCTTGTGTCCATATTTTGCACTTTATACTGGTTTTTGGTTTCAAACTATGGCATAACACGCCTTGACTCCATTCAGGATCTGATGTAGCCATAACGCTTATTCTCTCCGATGATGGCTGGAAGAGAAACTTCTGTTGTCAGTTTTACTCTCCTTTCAACACATTGAGTGTGACACGGGATGTTTATCTTTCCCAATGCCAATACCAGACTTTACCAGTTGCATTATGTGTTCTTCCGTCAAGTGAGTGATAATCGGAAATGTCGTTAGTTGACAATTCTGACAGCCTGTGCGATCCACCTAAGTTTTAGCTTTAAAGTTAAGTGCAAGAATTTCGAACACATGAACTCCTGCTCTCGTTTTTTCCCTTGCTTTCAAAATCCTGCGTAGCGCAATTTCCCCCAGATTCTAGTTTGTGTCGAAAAGCATTGCAAGGTCTATTGCTTCAGGATGACCAAAGTAACCATTTCTCTTGATGACGCGAACTACAACTAGCTTCAGATCATCTGTAAGATAACGTGAAACTTGAATTTTTTCCCAATGATTTCTTGATCTATCTGTGCAGTTGATATACGATTGGATTGTGAACCAGGCAGGTGCGTAAAAGTTTATGATAAACTCAGTCAAAGCTTGTAGTTTATTTGAGGGGTCTTGTGTACCAACATAAACACGCAAAATTCGGTTAGCTGTTGTCAACCAGCGGACATGGGAAATTTTTCCAGTATTTTTGTGTGACAAATTCTCAGGACAAAACCATTTATCACTGCAATTCAGATATCGTGTAGGTATTTGCGGTTTCTGCTGAGATCAGTTTTGTCTGCATTTAATTTTCTTAAAGCCCACAACAGGTAACTGTTCACAATTCTGAAGTTGTTTTCCAATTGAACCACAATACGTTTTAGGGTCAGTTGTATCGCCATCCAAGTGCTGCATTAGTTGCCTCAGCATTTGCTCGTTACCATGAAGTTGGCACACGGACCAATGTAAGGATTTCTTACAAAATACCTCTATACGGCGAAAAACACCACACTTATTTCCCGTGTTTATTGCAGTCACATTACCTCTTAGGCCTTTCAAGGACGGTGGCTAGACGGTCTAGCCACCTAATTTTAATTCAAAAAATTGGCAAATGGCACAAAGAATATTTTAATAAAATTTTCCTTTTGTAATGAAAGTGCAAAATAGCGGGGTTTTATTTTCTAAGAAAATCGTTTGAATATTCTGGTGCCAGTCAATTATTTCATCATTTTACGAAAAGAATTCTATCGCCCCTGAAAGGGTTAATGCTAACAGTACAGTGAAATCAATATGACGTTCTGTGTAAAATTTCGTTGTACTTTCAGTAATGTCTTTATCAAAGAGGTTACTGGTGACACATGCCCTATGTTAGGGATGCATAACCTGTGTCCCGAGATGGGTTAGCTTGTGACCCGCGAACTTCGTCAATTTATAACTGGAGAAAAATCGCAATTGTTGCCCATATGTCGCTGTGAAAAATCGCGAATTTCGTCAATTTACCGCGGGTAAAATGGCAAATTTCGATAAGAATAGGAAATTTCGTTGATCAAGATAGGAAAAATCGCAAATTTTGTCTATCATGTGTGGACAAATCTCAAATTGCGTTGATTGGCAGAGGAAAAATCGGGAATTTCGAACGTATATCGTGCAACAAAATCTCGAATTTCGTCAATTTTCAGAGGAAAAACTTACAAATTTGGTCCGAGCCAGTTAAGAATCGTGAATTTCGTTGATCGAGCGGAGAAAAATCGAGAATTTCTTTAATCGAGTGCGAAAAAATTGCAAATGTAGTCGAAAAGACGAGGAAAAATCTCAAATTTCATTAATCGGGCACAGAAAAATCGGAATTAAGTTGAAGAGACTCTGAAAAATTGCAAATTCCGTTCATCGTCTGCGAAAAAATCGCTAGTTTTGTCAGTTTATAGAGAAAAACTAGCAAATTTCGTTGACCGGGAGCAAAAAAATCGCGAATTTCGTCCATTTAAATTAGAGAAAATTAGAAATATCGTCAGAGTCAGATAAAAATCGCTGTTTTTGTTGATTGCGCGGAGAAAAAATCGCGAATTTTGTTGGTCGAGTGCGGAAAATAGCAAATTTCATCTATCAGGCACAGAAATGTGTCAAATTTCGTTGACCGGCTACGGAAAAATCGCGAGTTTCGTCAATTTATCACGAGAAAAAAATCACGAATTTTGTCACTCTGCCGCAATTAAAAAACCCCCACGAATTTCGACAATTAATGGAAAACAAATTGTCAATTGGTCGCAAAAGTATCTCTAATCGTTTCATTAATCGCTCGTGAATTTTGACAAAATTTTACGAATTTCGTGAAACGTTTATGGAAGAAAATTACAGCCTTTGTGTGTCGGTCACAAAAACTTCCGTGAAATAGAAAATCATTGTTCGCAGAAAAAAATCGCAAATTTCATCGATCGTGAGCGGAAAAGAAATTGCGACTTTCGTCAATTTATTTCGGGGAAAATATCGCAAATTTCATCAATGTATATCAGGGGAAAAATCACGAATTTTGTCAATTGGTCGTTGGAAAATGAAAATAATGTCAATCAGTCGCAGAAAATATCGTAAAATTTGCCAATCACTCATAAAAAAATCGCAAATTTCATGTGTCGATCGCAGAATAAAAATGTCGCGAAATAATTCGATCGAAAAAAAATCACAAATTTCATTGATCCGGTCGTGTTGAAAAAATAATCGCGAATTTTGGAAATTTTCGCTGAAAAAAACCGCGAACTTCTTCAATTTATTGAAGGTATCACAAATTCGTTGTTTGAAAAGATTGCAAATTTTGCCAATCAGCAATAGAAAATTGCCACAAAATCTGTGAATAGGTCGTTGATAAAAAATCTCGAATTTTGTCAATCACTCGCACTTGATTGACGAAAAGAAAAATAAGGGATTTTGTCACAGAAAAAAAAATAGCATAATTAGTTCATCATGCTTTGTTATTTCAAAAATAAATTTCCCTTTTTTTTAAATGACGTTATTCTTCAATTAAATATATATATATATATATTATTTTCAATAACATTCAATTTTTTAGAAATTTTGTAATTTTTTTCCTTCAAATTTCTATTTATCAAGAAGGAACTGTTAGTCTTCATAAAGTGCTCTATTTTTATTCATACAGATGTCAAGAAGTACAGTATGCAATTATTTATTTCTATATATATATTTTTTTAATCTAAAAAAAATCAATAGTCATCAAGAATAAAGAGTTATGCCACCTCTCCCCCCACATCCCAATATAGAATTCTCACACTGATGTGGCCTTCGACAACCCAAACATTTTTGTAACTGGTCCTTCTCTTAAAAAGTTTGTGCATCTCTACCCTATGTAATTGCATCCAGGTACTTCTATTAGTGTCACGTGTTTTCCAAGCGCTTATGTTTTTCAGATGATCTTCCGACTTTTCAGCTCCAGCGGGAAGAGAAAATTGATAATAAAAAAAAATCACTGAAATGTGAAAATTTAGATAATTTTTGGCTACTTCGGCATTTTTAGACCCCAAAGAGAAATCCTAAGAAATTTATTGATTATTCTAAAATTTTGCACGTATGTTTCTTTTATATTCTTCAAACTTCCCCGTCCTAAAGGGAATAGAAAACCGGAAATAAAAAAAAAAAATCACTACAATGTGAAAATTTACATCATTTTCGGCTAATTTTCCATATTTAGACAACCAAAGTGCAATCGGAAGATATTTGTTAATTACTCTAAAATTTTGGACTTATGTTCCTTATATATTATCTCAAATTTTCCGCGCTAGCACGAAGAAGAAACCGGAAATTAAAAATATTACTGAAATGTGAATATTTACAACATTTTAAGCAAAATTTACAAATTTAGACCCTAAACTGAAACCGGAAGCAATTTATTTATCATTTTGAAATTTTGTGAGTGTATTACTGAGACCATTCAACAACTTTTCCGCGCTAGCGGGAATATAATTTCGAAAAAAGAAATTTTCGCTTCGCCCTAATATATATATATAGATAGATATAGATATATAGATATATAAAGTTTTGAATTGGGCGTGGATTTAGGTTCTATGGGTCATGATCGGCGTAGATCTGCAAAACTTTTCAGAAATTCCAACATAGGGGAGATTTTAATAGGTAGTATTTCTTACGAAATCTACCTAAAAAGAAGCCTACACTACCCGTGAAAGTCACGGACAGGAGAATTAAGGGCTAATGAGACTTATCATTACTATTATTGATGAAATATGGGATGATGCTATGTTGAATTTTTATGATTCACGTAATCACAAATACTATATTCAGTTTTCAATATGCTATATGTCCGTTGAATTTACAGATTAAAGAACACCCAGCTCAAAATTCACGCTAGTACCAGCAAAAAAAAAAAAAAAAAAAAAAAAAAAAAAAATAGGCTAGTTATTGCTATGTATTGCTGCTAGATTTTCATGCTATTATATGCTTTATAATGCTAGCCAGCATCAAATGCTATATAGCTAGCTTACACAGCAATAGCATGACAAGCTATATGCTTATTTGCTGTTTAAGCTTCTTCCAAAGCAAGGAGAGGTAGGTACCTTAACGTGCTATTATATGCTTTTTTATGTTTGCCAGCATAATATGCTATGCAGCCAGCTTAAGTAGAAAAGTGCATGACGTGCTATGTTCCAGTAAGATGTGCTATATTGCTACAGAAGCCCCTTCCAGTAATGGTGAGTTAGGTACATCAATGAAGAATTGTGTTCTTGTTAATGTTTTCAGCATGAAATGTTTTTTTTTCTTTTTTTTTTTTTTTAGTTACTCGAAAAGTATAAATTTTACTATGTTTTTGAAAATAGAAGAAAAGGAAATTATAAATATAAATTAAATTGTCAAATACAGGGAGAGACAACAGCTATCTTCCACCTCCTTCCCTTTACCAAAAATTCTTACTTCCTCTTTTATTTTAAGCTGAGAGAAAAGATTAAATTTCAATTTGTTTTGCAAAATCGGAGAAAAAAGTTAGTTAAATTTCAAAATGAAGAGAGGCTTAATGGATCACCTCATCCCTCTTCCCCTAACTAAATATTAAGGAGTTTGCATTATGGAGGTTTTACTGTATATTGCAATTTTGTAAGATGTAAAATATAACTTCTATTTTTTTTAAATAAATTCTATGGCGGTCAGGTTAAATTCTGCAAGGGATTTAACTTCTATGAGAGTCTTCTAGGGAAGCCCTCCCGCCTCCACCTAAAAAGGAATATTTTTTCTTCTTTTACCTAGATTTTAAATACTTTAACTTACTAGGGAAAAATGCAGTATGACTTAAAAAAACGGAGAAAAAGTAAATTTTGTTCATTAAAGTTTAAAATCTGCGGGGAGAAACTGGCCGCCACCTGAACTCAAGGCTGTCTTAAACTATTCATTTGAGATCATTTTTAAACACCTAAACATCAAATGCACCAGAACTAAAAATTAATTTCCATAGTGGATATGGAAGAGTAACTCTCCTTCTCCCCCCAACGGAAATTTTTTTAACTTATCTTCCTCTTACTGTTAAATTATTTTAACTTACTTGAAAATTGTAAATTTTCTATATCTATAAAAATGGGAGAAAAATAAAATTTTGTTTAATAAATTTCAAAAGCTGGGAGGGGGGAGAGCTATGTCTCCACCGTCTGAATTAAACACTACTCCTTGAAGAAGTTTGAGATAATTTTTTAACACATAAACTTAAAAATAAATAACAGTTAATTTCCATGGTAGATTTAAAGGGAGAAGGCTCCCCCCGCCCCCCCCACCCCCGAAATGGAAGAAAATTCATAGTTGAACTATCTCTTAGTATTTAATTGTTTTAAGTTTCTCGAAAAGATTAAATTTACTGTGGTTGTTAAAATCAGAGAAAAAATATCTGTTTGTTAAATTTCAAAATTCAGGGGCACTAAATTTGCTTTTCGGGATACTACAACGGAAATTCAACACTGCTTTCGTCCACAAGGATTTTGGGAGAAAAGCGACCCCCCCCCCCCCCCGTTTTAGATGAAATTTTAACACGTAAATCTAAAAAAAAAAAAAAAAAAAAAAAAAAAAAAAAAAAAAAAAAAAAACTGAAACTTAATTTTCATGAAGGATATTTGGGAAAAAGAACCCCTCCTCCCTCATCGTAAAATTCGTAGCTGTTCATTCTTCTAGTGTTCAAAATACAAGGATCACTGTTTCATTTAAGAAATATGTTCATAACAATCGAATTTAAAATATGTACAATTGATCACCCCCCTTCCCCCTCCAATAAGCACTAAAGTTTTAAAATCCTAACCCCCACATGAAATTGATAAATTCTATCCTAAATGCACTTCAAAATTGTTTATTTCTCCACAACACATAATTCAGACCATATTCAAACCATTCATTAAGCAAAGAAAATTCCAGTAATAAATTATATTAATTAAGCCATATTCTAATTATCCATTTACCATAGAAAAACCCTAATAATAAATTAACCTTATTAAATGAAACTTGGAGGATAGCAATATCGATAAATTCACCCTCTATCTTAAAAAAAAAATATCAACACACATCAGAATTAGCTTCATCACCCATTGTCCGCATTTAAAATCGTTTACAAACACGGCCCCAGTAGTAAAGTAAGTAGAGCGTTGAGTTTCCAAACCGCAGGTAGTGAGTTCTGTCCTTCTCGGAGGGGAAAACAATTAAATATGTATTTGCCCTACTAAACAATGTAGGTACTTCAGAAATTCTCCAAAAATAGCGTCAGAAGCGTTTACTTTTCACTTTTTATCAGATTGTTTCTAACTGGGAGATTAGCAAAAAGTAAAAGCAAGTGATGCTAGAAAAGTAAAGCCAGCATAACAAAAATTAAAAGTAAATGATGCTAGAAAATCAAAAATTAAAAGCAACTGATTGTAGAAATGTAATGCTAGATTAGCAGCAAAAAAAAGTATCTCTTGCTTGTAAATTTCTGCTAGAATAGCAGAAATTACGAGCAAGTGGTGATCTTGATTGCTACTAAGCCAGCAACGTATTCAAGCAACACAAGCTGGATTATGTATGCTGGCTAAGCAGTAAAGAGTAAAGTGGTCCAATACACACCATGACTTGCTGGTAATTCTGGTGAAACCAGCAAATGTGTTATGGTAGTTTATGGTATTTTACTTGTTGGGATACAGCTTTTAATGCTTGTCTAGCAAACAAATACCAGCATGAATTTCGACTTCGGCATTCACAGGAAAGTGTAAACTGGAGGAGCATATTCTTTACATATCTGAATTTGAATAAAAATCACTTACTATATCTCTTGAAATAACATATATTTATAATTAGGTGTATATATAATATAGAAGACAACAACCTTTGATGTTTTGTTACATAATGCATGTTTATCAGAAGCAATATCTTTAAGACTAAGCAAGATTGATCAGCATTCCGAACGATAAATATACAAAATATGTTAGTTACTAATAGATTAAGTAAAACTTCTCAATGGTTCGGGTGCGCTAAGAAACACAGGCAAACATGTTGCAAACGTGAACAATTTTAAAGATGTATAAAATATTTTCGAACTAAATAAGAAATATTACATTTCTTCGATTTTTTTTTTAACATTTTCAGAAGATAAAGAAATAATAAAAAATAATACTATAATAATTATTAAAAATATAATAATAAATGTTAAAATATTATTTCGTTTGCATATAATACATTATCCAATATTTTAGTTTATTCTGCCTCATCTTTTTTTCTAATTTGGTACTAGATTCATTATTAAACAGAGATTTTGATCCATAATTTCTTTACCATATATTAATTGTTTAATACTGCTTATACCGGAAACTGGATGGAATAAATTCACTTATTATCTTTTTTATTTAGTAACCTAATATAACTTTTGTAAATGTTAATATCGTGAATGTTTAATCGGATAATGTAATTTTTAAAAATGCAATTCTTAAAAAAGTATTTTCTTTTAATTTTTTACGAAGACATTACTTAATTTTCATATATTTAGCCGTAAAGTTAATCCGATTTATTTCTAGATAAAAATAGCTTTATTGGTTTCTTCTTAGAGCGATTAATTTAAATATTAAAAAGTATTCGGGAAACATTTATAAGTCTTTTTAGCATTTAAACGTATAAGTATGGAAAGAAAAATAGTATTTCTAAAGAGTTATTAACAAACAGTAATCGCTTAGGTATGCATACTTTTTATATATAGTATAAGATTTAAGAATATATTAAGTCCATTAATTTTCCATAACATACTTTTTTTAATGTAAAAAAATAAAGATATTTTTATTATTCTATTAATTTTCTATAATATACTTTTTTATTAGTTCTATTAATTTTCTATAACATACTTTTTTTTATTAGTTCTATTAATTTTTTATAACATACTTTTTTTAATGTAAAAAAATAAGGTTATTTTTATTATATTAAACTTACATTCAATATTTAAAAATAAGTAAGATATCCTACTTACGCATCCTATTTATGTGTTATTTTGCCTTTTTCTTTTGTTGAATTCTCTTACGTCTAACTTTTCAAAAAATGCTAACATATATTAATTTCTGGTTATGTATCAATTCAATACAGATAAGCAGTCTAAGCAAAGCATGCAAATACTTTATCGGAATGCATAAAAAAAAAAATGTTTACTCTTCTAAGATTAAATAATATTTTCTATGCACATATTTTGTAAAATGAGTTTGTGAATTAATGACATAAAAATTTGAAGACAAAATTTTTTTATAATATTAATTCGGAAAGACGCTAAGCTTAATCTCCAGCAAACGTTTTTATCTACTTTTATGAAATCCAAGTGTAGGAAAGTGTAGGTAATCATTACAGGGCGAACCGTCCAATCTATATATTTAAAAGACAAGGCTGTTTTTTTCAGTCATCCGCCCTGAGTTTTCCACTGAACCGATTTTGTTATTTACTTTTTTAAAATGAAA
Organism: Maratus speciosus; assembly: GCA_963932465.1. NCBI lineage: Eukaryota > Metazoa > Arthropoda > Arachnida > Araneae > Salticidae > Maratus > Maratus speciosus. The sequence goes on along the minus strand of OZ010792.1, from coordinate 289,486,341 downwards.
GCGGTTTATTTGTAGACGTGCCCCGTACTAGGTATTTTTAAAACCAATCCCAGTTTTATATTTTAATTTTAAGCATTTTTTCATGATTTTTCTTCAAAATAGTGGCAATCGGATTACTTCCATTGGGCGATTCTCAAAAGGTGGGCACTGGACACACGTCATAACTTTGAGCCTTTCAGACATAACTTTAATTATCATTGACTTTTTTTTTTTTTTTTACACTGAGTTTTTAATTCTATTCAGAGACAAAAAATGACATAATTTACTGTAAATTCTTTGTATAAATATCTTAAAATTTTAATTTTTTATGCTATAGAGGCCAATTTCGGACATTCATAATGTTAACTGCTCCAATGTACCACCAAGAAAAAAGAGTTTTAACTTTTTTCTAGATGGTTCTAATGGTAAACAACGAATACATAAAGGAAACGGATGATTTTTTGATAATTTCGTTAAGAGATGGCAGGCTGATTTATTGCTTTTTTGAAGATAGAAGGACTTTTCTATAAAGATTTTTTTTTATTTGTTATGTCCGAAAGTAACGTACGCGACAAAGCATTTGATTTTATTATTATTATTACTGGATAACAAAAAGTTAATTTTTATATATATATATATATATATATATAAGCTCAAAAAGATCAAAAGTAAAACTAAAAGTAAAATATAAAAATAAAATCCATGCGATAAGCGCTACAGCTGCATATAACAACACAGATTATATATAGCACATTATGTTTTAAATGCGTTTGTCAGACCCAGAATCCTGCACCATAAATAAACTAAGTATAACCATAAAACATCCAAGAAATTTAAACAGATATAACCTGAACAAGAAAAAACAACAAAAGGCTGTGGCCTCTTCAGCGATGGGCATTTTAGAAAACACAGCAATGTTTCAGATTAATTACAATTTACAACAAACTATTATTCATTAGTGGCAGTGGGTTTCGGCCAGAGTGTCGCAAAGCATAAATCAAATGCATAAAAACAATTGAAAGCATACACTGCAAATCCCCACAACACATTACAGAACACAAAACTAACACCAAAAAGGTCCTACTTTTGAATGCTAAAAATACGTTCATAATGTGTTTCCTAGTGCTTCAAGCATAGTAAAATGCGTTTTGCTGCAGGTGCTAAATAATGTGTTCGTGTGCCATTTTTTTAAACGCATTTCACACGCATCGCTTTTTGAAACACATTCAAGGCACACGTTTATATACGCCTTTAAAACATCACGTTACACATTTTGGGTTGCATTTGGAGCAGAAAGCATGATACATATGAATAGGGAGGCATATTTTAAGCAGGGATTTCAGACTTACCACGTTTCTAATTTAAATCATAATTTCTCGATGAAATATACTGGCTTTTTCAATCCTTTTTTAGTAACTGATTTTTGTTAAGAAACATATTGGTTTAATGTTATTCAGTTCTGCGGGATGTTTGGGGTACAGTCCCAGTTTTATTTATTTTTTAATTTCTAGCTGCTTCTGGATTTATCACAAGGGTCACTGCCCACAGTGAATTTATCCTACAGTTGCGTATTTATGCATTTTCTATAGGGGCCATTTCCTTTTCCGACAATTATTCCATTTCTCCAAGCTCTTTTTCAATTGCCTCTCCCCTCCTACCCCTATAGGTTTTCTCTTTTTCAATTCTCACTCCCCCCCTCCCCACTTCCATCTTTTTCATTATCATGACCCTGACAGTTTGTCTCTATTTACGTCCCTCCTGACCCCTCCCTACCCTTATAAGTATTTTAACACAATGTTTACTCTTAATTGCTATATGCTTATGAGGTCTCTCAAATTAGTACCTTCAGATCGTCATCCTTAAATCAGGCTTTTTCTTTTAGATATTTGTCTTTATTTTTGAAATATAAAGGGTTTTTACCCTTCTTTCCATCCTTTATGTTTTTTTTTTCTATTCTGGGTTTTATTTTTTAAGGATACTGGACCTATGACCTATCTTTCCCTAAATTTCTGTTTTATTTGGACAACTTTTCTAAGCTTTAGCAGACTTTTATCCCCACCAACATGTGGCGCTTTTGTTACTATACGAAAAGTATTTCTTAGTTTTCTCGCTTTCTAATTATCCAATTTTCATGCAACTTTCACCTTTGTACCTGTAATAATTTCATCCTTCACTTCATTTCAGTTCCCGTCTCCTCCATCAGGGGGCTCTCTTCCTTCCTCTTTTTATTATCTTACTAGTATTTGGCTTGCATATCTTACATAATTCACCATACACATTTTACCCCATACTTTTATTTTAGTTCATCTTTCCCGCTAGAGGGTGCTCTATTTCTTTACTGCACATTTTTGTATAAGCATTTGACATCACAGTTGTTTATTAGAACTTACAGTAAACATTATCTAAAAAATTCACTATCTAATATTAAAATAATGTTTACTTAATGTTCTAAGAACCAACTGTGATGTCAAATGTCAAAAACAAATTCCCCCCAAAAAGTGCAAGAAAGAGCAGTCTCTAACGGGGAAGATGAGAAGTAAAACAAAGTGTGGGGGAAAACAAGATTAATGATGTAAGATGCAAAACAATAGATAATAAAAAGAGAAAGAAAGAGTGCCACCTAACGGAGAACATGGTAACAAGGATAATGATGCAAGATGAAAAACGATCGATCCTAATGCAGAACATGGTAACCAAAACGAAATGGAGACAGGTACAAAGGTGAAAGTCGCATGAAAATCGGATAGTTAGAGAGTGAGAAAAACAAGAAATACTGTTCGCATAGTAACAAAAGCATCACATGGTGGTGGGGGTAAAAATCTGCTAAAGCTTAGAAAAGATGTCCGAATGAAACAGAAATTTAGGGAAAGATAGGTCATAGGTCCAGTATCCTAAAGACATAAAACCTAGAATAGAAAAACAATATGATGGAAAGAAGGGTAAAAACCCTTTATATTTCATAAATAAAGACAAATATCTAAAAGAAAAAGTCTGATTTAAGGATGACGATCTAAAGGTACTAATTTGAGAGACCTTATAAGCAAATTGCAATTAAGAGCAAACACTGAGTTAAAATGTTTATAAGGATAGGGAGGGGCCAGGAGGGACGTAAGTAGAGACAAACTGTCAGGATCATGATAATGAAAAAGATGGAAGTGGAGCGGGAGGAAATGAGAATTGAAAAAGAGAAAATCTATAGGGGTAGGAGGGGAGGGGGCAATTGAAAAAGAGCTTGGAAAAATGGGATAATTGCATAAAAAGGAAAGGGCCCCTATACAAAATGCATAAATATGCAACTGTAGCATAAATTCACTGTAGGCAGTGACCTTTGTGAAAAATCCAGAAGCAGTTAGAAATTAAAAAATAAATAAAACTCCAAAACTGGAACTGTACCCCAAACATCCTGCAGAACTGAATAACATAAACCACTATGTCTCCTAACAGTCCTCCAACCTAGTTACTAACAAAAAAGATTGGAAAAGCCAATATATTTCATCAAGAAATTATGATTTAAATTAGAAATGTGGTAAGCTGAAATCCCTTCTGAAAATATGTCTCCTGACCCATACGCATCCCATACATGTTCCAAATGCAACCTAAAATGCCCCTATAGAAAATGGATAAATATGCAAGTGTAGGATAAATTCACTGTGGGTAACCCTTGTGATAAATCCAGAAGCAACTAGAGATAAAAAAGAAAATACAACCCCAAAATCGCACAGAACTGAATAACATAAACCATAAAGTCTCCTAACCAAAATCAGCTGTCAACAAAAAAGATTGGAAATACCAATGCACTTCATTAAGAAATTATGACTTAAACTAGAAACACAATAAATTTGACATCCTCACTACCAAAACTGAGTGCCGAAGCTGTACTCGATCGTTGCTCGACACAACTTTACGTGCGTCTCACGTGAAAAGGAGGGGGGAGGAGTTAACAAAAGTCTATGGGGAAATATGACATAAATCGGTTGTGTCTAATTCTGATGGTTCATAGATAGTTTGGTTTCATGCATTGCGTATGATTCTTGATGAGATCATATCAGACACAATAGCAATTGATAGGCTGTAGTCATCAAGAAATATTTGGCACAGTCAAGAGAATCGATAAAAACATATCAATTGCCCAATACTAAACTGCATCATCTATGTTTACAACTGATTTATAAAATAAGCTGTGTAATGTCATCAATATACTTTCCCATATTTCTTTAGTACTTATCCGATAAGTTTCAGCACTACCGCTTTAAAGAAAAAAATCTAGCTGTAAATGAACATGAACATCTTCTAATAGCAAAAATCTGTAGTACTTTCCATAAACTAAATAAAATGCTTAATTTGGTATTAACAATATTTATTTTGAAAATAATGCAACAGTAAGTAGAAAATAAGCGTGTCATTTCTGTTTATTGGTCACCCATTACTGTATTGTATTACAAAATTAAATATGAGAGAATGAGCATTTAAAATTTTGGTTCCATTTCAAATTTAAAGAAAAAATATATTTCGTAAAGTGCCTTTGCCAATAATTTTATTTTGATTCATTGGCAGCAGACTAACTGTGCTTAGCTTATTTTAATCTCCCATTTCTTATTAGGTGAATTAATTGAACTCTGAAGAAACTTAACTGGCAAATTTTGATGTTCCCCATTCTACTCAATAGCAATGTTATGATTTCACAGCAGCAATAGCAAAATAACACTGAGTTCATATTGACTACAATTAACAGAAAATTTAATAATTGATATATATTTAAATTATTTCTTGTATATTAAAATACCTGGTTAAAAATTACTTTTTTTTTTCTTTTTGTAAAAATATCCTTAAACAATAAATCTCTAAAGAATTTTTTGTCTTTGAAAACATTACAAATCAAAATAACTAGTATTCTCTCAAATGAACTTAATAATTACATAATTTTTTCTGGAAGTATAAAAGAACAAAAATTTATAAAAAATTTTGGAATACAAAATGAGAAAGAAGACTGAAAATGCAGAAGTTTTAGACAAATATTGGCTACAGATTAACAATCTACATCTTTATATCATCTTAAAATTATGTAATAAACACAAACTTTGAATTTTTTTGTACACTAAGTGTATTTAAAATTTTACATGAATATACTAAAATATTCACACTTACTACCATTAAAGGCATTTTTGAAAGTTTTTATTAATAAAATGTATACTTTCCATATTATGATAAAAATATTTTTTTTGTTTAATAAAACTCAATTATTACTACTAACATGTAATATAAAACCCCACTAAGCATACAAAAATTTGCTTCTCTTAACAAAGTTTTAAAACTTTACCTTACTTAATTTCTACTTAAACTTTTAAAGAAACCAGGAATACTATTGAAAATTTTACATTCTCTTACATATATTCTCAAAATAGAAAGGATAGAAACACTCACAAATCTAACTTTTATTTGATCCAAAATGTGAGACTGATTTTTTTGTTTCTTAAGTAACATATATATTGGATTTTTTTCAATTCACCCCAGTAGCAGAAATTTCTCCAAATGTCTGAGACAGATATTTCAGGGGCAAAAAATAATCTGCAGGTAAAATATTTTTACAACTGAAGCGTTAATTAATCAAACAATCACTTACCTGTAGTGTTTTTAGGCATTTTATAAATTGTTATTAATAATAATCTTAACTTTTTGAATTAAATAATAAAGAGCTAAACATAATATGAAGCAAAATAAAGGTTCGATGAAAAAAAATCTACAAAACAGAAAGAAAATCTGCGACGGTCATCTCCCATTTCGAACTTTCTGCTACCGGGCAATTCACAGTAAATATTACAATTAATCTTTTCAGACATGTTATGCATTCTAATGTCTGTAATATGCACTTTTTAATTATAAGCTAATTACAAGTTTTGTGTTGTATCAACAATGATGCATAATAAATTAAATTTACACATAACAAAATTGTGTTATTTATGAATTCCATATATGCCTGTTCATTTTCTCAAGTCGTCATAAGCATTTTGTTGAATTATTTAAAAAAAACCTATTAAAGGGTTAAAAAGAGATTCTAATACTGTTATGAATTAAACAAATCATTGACATACCATATGCTTCATTCAATGATGAAAACACAAAAAGCTTTCACAAATGAATTTATCAAACCGTTTAATGTGAATTTCATTTTCCATCTCTAAAATCTGCATCGCACTTTTAAACAGAATTGTGCAATTCAGAAAAATAAAAATTGTTTACAGTTTTCAAATCTGCAATAAATTCACTTTTTAAAACAAAAGCAAGAGGGACATATTTTTAAAAATTTCTCATTTGTATTTCAATAGTTTTAAATGATTGTATTGGATAGCTTAGTTCGATTTTGACAATGCCATTTTTTACTTTTTTGATTTTGGTTGCAGACATTTTTTTTTTTTTTTTTTTTTTTAATGAGGGCACTTTTACTTTCAAAACAGATTCCGAAAAGAAAATATCCTCATAAAGAAAAAAAACCTGCAACCAAAATCGAAAAAACAAAAAGGGTTTTCGTTGAGATTGACCTCAGCTATTCAATGCAAGAGGAAAAAAATTGTTTAAAAATATCGACATGCAAACAAAATATAAAAAAAAAATATGTCCATAGAATTAACATTAGCAAGTGGGTGTTTTTATCTTAGTGAAGTAGCCCATTAATATATTCAATAAATTCATAAAAGAACAGGATCTAAATATTCACAATAACTATTTTCTATATTACTTTAAATTTAAAACAAATAACTAGGAATTGAAGCAAATAAAATAAGACCTAAAACTGCTTGACCGCTCAAGATAAGTTTTTATTTACAATAATAAAAAAAAATAATAAAATTTCAATAGCTCATGTGCAAGATACAAAATGGCTGCTACAGCCTTCCACAGTTTTTTAATAAATATTATTTATACTAATAAATATTTTTTATTCCTCTGTAAGCTGTACACCTCTTTCTGCGATATCACGGAAAACTGTAAGATTTCTGAGTACAATAAAGCCATGTTGATAATAAGAGAAGAAATTCAGTCCCATGGATCACAAGCAATTTTCAACCTTAAAAAAAAAAGAAAAGAAAAGAAAGTGATGTAAATGGTACAGTACAGCTAAATGTAATAAGCAACATCAATCATTCAATAATATGAATGAAAATGTTCCCAATATGTACACAGAATAATAATAATAAATAAGCTCTTGCTATTTTGATATTTTTTTTTCTCAATGAAGAATTTAACGCAAATGGATCAGCAAGAATACTGCATATGTATAAATGTAACCATATTATGTATATGTAATATACATATACAGTCAACTCTGTGAAATCCGCCGATGTATAATCCGCACTAAATGCTGGAACGTAAACAATAAAAATTGTCATTTTAACCGTTAATCTCATAAAGTTAAATTTGGTATGTATGTATGTATATATATATATTCAGTTATCAATTTTCCAATGGATAAATATTTAAATATAAATCTACCCTATATATATAAAATCCTAATGAATCGAATTGAAACGAATTTATGTAACGATTCTATGAAATGACTGATTAAACAACTGATTACGTTTCACGGCGATTTCTCCTAAAATATGGAATACTTTGCGATGAAATTAACACCAAAAATCCGTATTGATCCACAGATCTCAAAACTGGTATTAGAATTTTAAAAATAGAATTAGTTTTCTAATTTTAAATACTTTTTTTCTAATGATGGCAACTCAAATTTTAATCATAACAGATATTTTTTTTTTCATATTTTAGAAAAGGTTATTTTAAATTAATTTGGCGACGAGTTTGGCCTCCCTTAAATGTATGCTAAGAAATGCATCATGTTACTTTTATTCAGAATTCAATTTGTATTTCATTATTATTTTATTTAATACAAAACTTTCATTTAAAATTGAAACCTTTAAAATAAATGGCTTTTACTTCATTCTTTTTTTTAAACGAAACGAAACGAAAAATATTAGACACAGATGTCATATATATGCAATTGGCAACGCAATAGGTAATTGGCGCCAAAATGGCGTTATTTTGCCTGACATGGTAACCCGGCTATTGTTGCTTATTTATTAATAAATGTTTATTTGAATTTATTTCCTTTTTATTTAGAAGAAATGTTATAAATTGTTTTGTTCTGTAGTTATTAATTTTTTATTTATTTATTGTTATTTCATTTTAAAAATAACAGAAAATAATTTAAAAATACATATGTAACAGGTATTTGAAAACGAGATTTTCGCCAAATTGTCATAAAAAAAAAAAATCATGCCAAACCGGTGCGTATGTGACAATGCAACAAATCATGAGATTTAATTTCGACTTCAAAGAAACGTTTTAATGTTATTACTTCTCCCGTCGACCAATTTCGGCAAATTATATAAATTGACATATTTTTTTTAATTTTAAATAACAAAAGAACAAATAAATTAGTATAACACTAATAAAAATACAAATAAAACGTCGAAATAAAAATCACCTGATGGCGTGAACATGTGTAACTTCCTTAAAGTCAAGTGAATGTGACATTTACGATCAACCATTATTGGCATTTAATCTTATAGTTTGGCAACAGATTTTTGGTCAATGGGATAACCAAGTAGCACAGTTTTAATTTACCACTCGAAAAATAAAAAAATGCTAACTGGCGAGTTAAAAAAAAAAAAAAAGCTATTGGCGAGATTCTCACCCGTCTAACATAAAAGTACCAGGAATTCTTTGTGATCATGGCAACTTTTATGTAGTTTGATTCGAAAAAATAATGTTGGTTCTTTAATCAAAATGGAAACCTTTCTTATGAAAAGCGAAGGAATCAGCTCGTTGTGTATGGCAGTTACATGACTTGGACTATTATAATATAAACAAAATAATGGGGATAGAATAATATTCGGCGACTTATCACACCTGTGGCTGGCTAACATTAAAGTACCAAAATGGCCGCCTGGAATATAAAAAGCGAAGGGATCTGTTTTTTTTTTAAGGGATTTATTTAAATCAGATTTTTTGATTTTTTTCCTTGTGTTAAAATATTAAACATCTATCAAGAATTAAGCATTTCAAAAATGAATAACCCTCCAATTACTAAGATAATATATGTTTTTTTGGTTTAATTAATAAAATTTTAATTATGTAATTATAGAAATAAAAAAAAATGCAAATTGAAAATTTCTTTAGTAGCATACAAAATTATGTGCATTAATATTTTGTAATAATTATGTAAACCAATATTAAATACTGCTTATATTTTAAAGTTATTGATAAATTGCATTTATTTTCAAATTGATGATACAGATTAAATTTTGTAATTATTAAACAATTAACTGTATAATTAAGAACACAACCTACATTTTTGAAAAAGTGGCTGAAAAAAGGTGATAAATAATAGTTTGATAAATTCATAAAGCAGCCAGTAATTTTACACAGGTTCTAAAGCGTATGTATATCAAATTGATCAAAAATTGTAGCAATGTATACAGCAAACTCACACATAATTTATAAATATATTACAAAAATTGTATTTTTGAAATTTAAATCAGATTTTTTTCCCCACAACATTAAAATATTTGAATAGCTACTAAATATTAAATAATGTTTTGAAGTTACTTAACAGTTAGATGTTTTTTAAATGTGTAATACTTGTTTTTACACAGTTTAATATTGTTATAATTAACAATAACAAATATTACATTTTTTACAAGTGATTTAGTGATAATTTCCATTACTGATTATAATGCTTTTTCACACTATTTTAAATATGTGATTTTATCATCTGATTTAAATCAATTGATTAAAATCATTGACACTCTATTGCTATGTTTATTGTATATAAAAGAATGAATAACTTGATTATTAAAAGGAAATGATGACATTGTAAGTTATATTAGATTTAAATATCATTTTAAAATTAAATGCTTTTTATGTTTGTTAGATAAAAAACCATGCTTTTTACAAACTTACTGTACTTAAATTTTTCACAATACTCAGGAATTACGCTTCGAAACAAAGTCATGTTCATCTTAGATTTGAATACTTTTTATGTCATTTTAAACATTAAAAAATTTTTTGATTTTAATCAATGATTTTTTTTAAATCACTTGATTAAAATCATGATTTAAATCATTGACATCCTACTCGGTTGTAAATTATAAAGTTCTTTCACTTCATTCAATAGGTTAGACTGACAGCACCCTCTAGCTCGCCTTCAAGAAATAGGAATCATTTATGCAATATAAAAATTTGTCACGATTTCAATAATTAATTTAAAAGCAACTAATTCAAAATCCAAGAATTTTTCTAATGGAACATTCAAGTTATTTACCGCCAGTTCTTGATGGGTACTATCTAGTGTAATAATAAAAAAAACAAGCTTTTAAATCTTTTAAAATCATTAAAATGCATTTTAAGAAATCTGCCCATATATATCTGACTTGTTTTGTATGACATTATAAAATAAATATAAATGCTACAAAATATAACATTTTTAATTGGGAAACGGCAGCTATGCGTCACAATAATCTACATAAATTTTGCTGAATCTAAATCAAAATTTCTGCCCATAGGCAATATTGTATTAGAATTATTTTGTGTAGCCCTGTTTTGCACTTTATTTCCAACTAATTGAACTGCCGAGTGTTACGAAGGCCTGTTATCTCTCTATTCTAAAAAAAAAAAAAAAAAAAAAAAGGTAACTAACGCTGTTACCACCACCCTTTTTGAATTTTTTGTGACCAGAGGTCTTTCTTCATTAATATTAAGCAAAATATTGCATACAAAACTCGGTGGTATTATAGAGAAATGTTTGATAAACACACTGATGCAGGGTTTTCAAATCAAAGAATTATTTTAAGATATGTTTAATGTTAAAGTTGGACAAAATCGTTCCATTAAAAAAGTTGTATAGGAGCAAAAACTATACATGGGAATTTAATCATTTTTAGATCAATTTATGCGTTAGAAATTCCCGGTGTGCAGACTGCATTTATTTTTTTAATTTGACTCATTTTTTGAGGTTTTATTTCTATTTTAAATTCAGATTTTCAACATTTCGAGAGATATTTTTTACATATTTTAGAAAATGGTATTAATTTAAACTGTTGCCAACTGTATAAACAGCACAAACAATAATGTTTGCTTCGAATTAAAAATCTATTTACTTGTGACTATTATAAACAGAAAATATAAAAAGCAAGAACTCACTGAAAATTATGTCATAAAAACTATATTTACAAGTGAATTTTAAAAGAGAAAGACTATGCAAAATAATAAATTCATTAACATGCGTCTTAAATAGGAGAAATTACGTCACATTACAGTTATCATGTAAAATGAAAAAAAAATAATATTGCAAAACAGTTTAAATTTAAAAATTGTACGAGACATTTATTTGATATTTTAAGATGATCTTTTCCACAATTTTTATTAGGACAGCGCAAATAATATTTCATTTCTAACAAAAGTAATTTCACGTGAATATTAAAGAGAAAGAAAAGTTTGGTGAAAATTACGTCAGATTAAAAACGTTACATTTAAAGTGCCTTATTTAAAAAAAACTTTCTTTTCGCTTTGTTAAAAAATACCGGGAGACAAAGACTCTGTTTACTTAATTCATTTTACATTAGCTTATTTGAAATGTTTAACTGATTTTATTTAATCAAAGACGGAAACAGCCATTGTACCTTTTAACCAGACTTAGATAAAATGTAAAACTGCCTGCGAACTCAATTTCTTAAAAATTTTCTGCAAAAAAATACTGCGCCCCTCCCGAGTTCTAAATCGCCGCTAACAGCAAAAAGGAAAATTTATATGCGAGGAGTGCCACTAAGCAACACCACTTAAAGAAAAATATTAATTTACAAGCATTATTAAAACTTAGTCAAGAAATGTAGTATTGAATGGTATACTTAATACAGACAACTAATGAATGAAAGAAAAACTAATGAAAAATTAAAAAAATATATTTATTAAAATGTGAAATATTTTTATCGTTAACTTATATAAACATATCAATTTATGATTGCTCATCAACAAAACTGTCATTTTATTCTATAAAATAACTGAAATATGAATAAATGAATGTTAAAATAAAAAAGTTATTAGCCCATGAATGGAAGAGATGAACTCTTACTCAACAGTTTATTACTGTTTTTGAGACAAACCATTCCTTAATATTGTGACTATTTCTTAAGAATTTTCAAAACTTTTTTTTTTCCCAGTTGAAAAATAGTCTGCAAACCTTCTCAAGAGTCTGCAACGTGCATCGTACCGATTCCCAGCTCAGGGTCCTGATAATTTTTTTTTATATATATATAAAGAAATTTGTTAAAAAAAACAAGCATCAAAACTGTCTGCAAATTTTGAAAATTTTCTGCGAACGGCGTTTGCGTGTTCGTCTATATTATCTGACTGCTTTTAACAGCAGCTGATTTGGTCTTAAAATTCTCCAATCAAAGAGAAATGAATAAAAGCCCGTTTATAGGGAGATCGCCACTGTGTTTTAGCTTATAATTCAATCTTCCGAAAACTTTTTAAAGCCGATCAAATTGGCGTGATTTTAGAGTCTGCAGTGTCTAAACGGGGGGTTGGCAAGCGTAGCTCGTAGGGGGCAGCACCCCCTAGTAATCTTAAATATATCTAAAATCAGTGTTAATGATTTTGTGTTTTAAAACAATTCTTAATGTTCAGGGCCTCATTGTAGGTTCATTGTTTCAATTAGTCTAATTATAGATCCTTGGTTTTCTTTTGAGATTTCATATAATAATTCATCTGATCCATGTGTGTTTCATACTTCATTTTAAACTTTTATAGAAAACTTTATTATATTATTTTTATGGTAGTCAGAAAAAACACTAAAGCTTCATTTCGGATCATATGAAACTGATTCGTCATCAGGTTTAAATCAATTTTATATGATCTGAAATGGCAGTATTGTGTTTTTTATCATTGTTTAGTGATCTCAATGAAGTTTTATATTTTAAAATATTAATAATTTGTTATAAAATGACAGTTAAATAGGAGCATATTTTACCACCTTTTTACATGTTCAAATGTTAAAATTGAAATACTTTGGTTATAATACATTAAAATTAATAATGAAGCAAATTCGTACAAAATAAAGTTAATCTAAACTGCAATTTAAAAATGGTAAGAGAACAATATCATTTATGGATGATTTTAATATTTGATTTGCTATAATAATTAATTACTCAAAATTAAGTTGCTTAAACTAAATTTGATATTTAGTAAAAAATAAAAGATTATCTTTTTCACAAATTCGTGACCCACCCTCTTAAAAAACTTCCATCAGTCAATGAATTTGATACTCAATAGATATTAAAACATATATATCAAGGGTGTTATTTAGGGAGGGCAGAGTACGGCACATTCCCTCCTTTTGAATTTCAGGCTGTTTATTTTATTATTAAGTTTCTTATTGTTAGTAGAACATTTTCAGTTGTATTAACTTTCCTCTTTTTTGTAGTTTGGTTATTCTCACTCTTGAATCACATGTATATTTTATGTTTTAAAATAAATATGTTCTCTAAAATAACTCCCCCTCCCCAATTTCTAAAAATTCAGCTTTTTTTCTGAGGATGGGGAATGGAAATTTAAGGGGAAAGATTGATGATTACTTATTGTTGCTACAAAGCAACAATACATGAGCATAAAAATCTTATGAGATTTAAAAAGATTTTGTGTGCTGCAGGGGGTGGGGAGAAGAGGAGACAACTTTTTGTGTAGGGGAGAAGTAATTTGATTTTTTTATTATTGTTACAAGAAAGTTATAATAAAAAGAGCAGAAAACACAATTTCTTAAAGAATTCAAACTATGCATGCTGGTGGAAGATGGGTGGGGGGGAGGAAAGAAGACTTTTTTTAATCAGGAAGGGGGCGCAGAAATAATTTATATAGTTATTTGAATATTGTTACAAAAGCATAAAAATCTTTTGAAGTTTGATGCTGCAGGGAGGGGGGGGGGGAGAACAAATTTAGATGTTTTTTAAATTTTTGTTACAAGACAGTTATAAAATTAGGGTAAAAAAGGGCAATTTCTCAAAGATTTTAAACTGTTCATGCTGGAGAAGGGGGGGGGGAGATAGAAATAATCTAGATGGTTATTTAAATATTGTTACAAATAATCAGAAATATAATAAAAAAATTAAACAATGTTCAAGATTTTAAATTTTATGAGATGCATATGTGTGATCTTCATGAGATGAGGGTAAAAAGGGGAGCAGGGGTAGAGAAGCAGAAATTTTGGGAGGAATGTGGATAATTTAGGTAACAGATTATTTATTTACTTTTACAATACAGTATTAAATATATCTGAAAAGAAATTTAAAATTAAACAGCTATAAAAGTTAAACTATACATATTTGATACCAGAGGGGATAGGGGAGGGCAAATGCGAAAAAACATCATTTTGAGAGAGGTTAATTGATTATTTATTTTTAAAATAAACCAAATAAAAATTTTTAAATAATTTAAATTTTGTGCTTCTGCAAGGCGTAGGGTTTTTCTTTAAACAATGAAATTGGATGAAATATGGAAGATTCTTAGCCCCTGTATTTACCTCTTTACTTCTATATTAATAATGAAAATGGGTTTTTTAATGAATTTTTTAAAAGGTCTCGATTATAATAATTTTAATTAAGAAAAAGTTAAAATTAGTTAATGAATATATCAATAAGTATTTATTGCTTAAATTTAAAATAAGAAACAAGCAATCAAGGTGTGTTAAAACAAAGTAAAGCAACCAACCGGTATATAGTGTATCAAAATGTTCTATGCATCAACTACAAGTTGCTTTATACCAATATTATTCAAATTTCAAATGTTTTTAACATTAAATAATGTTATTTTATGAAATTCTAAGTGTAGTTTAAGAAAATGTTTTTAAAATCAGTTAAGTTTTACAATGTATCATTTAAAACATTAAGATTTAAAGTTAAAATGTTCCACTATATAAAATACAATTATAGGAAAGAAGCCAGTTAAAATCAATAAAAACCATTAGCCTGGCTTTTCTTAAATTTTAGCCAAATTTTTTTTAAGACCTAAAACCTGTTCCAAAAAAAAATAAAACTTCAATATTGATTTAAATTAAATAAATTAAAAAAAATGCGATAACAATGACAGAGTTCTGTATACTTTGCAGTAAAAATCGTTAAAAGACAATCTGGAAAAAATGAAGTAAATTTGACACATAGGAAAAAAATCAGCTTTATAAAAGAGAACACACATTTTCTTTGGTGCATGTAACAAAAAAAATATACAATATTCTAGAGAATATAGAGAAACAAAATCAATCTGTATGTAGCGAACGTATTTCACATGGCATCTATAGTCAAACTTTCGATAATTTAATTATAAACTATTTTAACAAATGAAGGATTCTTTTTGATAAAACAGGCCCTCTTACAATTTTTTTTTTTTTTAATGAAACAGGCCTCTTCACAAAATTACTCTAGTAAAATAGGCAATAGGCCCCTTTACAAAATTTCATTCCATACAGACAAATTATTAATTTATTTTTTATTTGTTGGGTTTTAAATTAAAATGAGCAAACTGCAAACAAAGCAAGTTCACCAGATAGAAAAATTTTAAAAAATTCCTTTTTCACAAAAATATAATAAATCAAAACAAAGGGAAAAAACCTGTTTTAACGGCTGCGGAGAGTTAATACCTCTGTCCCTTTTTTGTCTCTGTGTCGTCATTTCTTCAGAGTGTTTACTACTAGACATCAAAACCTCTGTATATTCCTGCACAGCTAAAATGAAACAGAACAAATGAGCAAGATATACATTTATAATGTTTAAGACAGGTTTTCATTACAAAGAGATTTCATCTAAGTCGGTTTTGCTGCATTCAGTTAATAATGAACTTTTTTTTTTCCTCGTTTAATTTTTTATTCACTGAAAGTAAGCCCTGCTTTAGCATACAGCAAATTCTAATGATTTTAAGGTGGGCTTATAACTGGATCTTTTGTGAAAAGTAGAGGAAAATCGGGCAAGGTGTGTATGTGTGTATGGGGGGGGGGGGTATATTTGGAATTTATGAAATTTCACAGAATTTATACAACTTCCAATATAAAATCAGATCAAATTAACATTTTTTAGTTTTAAAATTCCTTTTCATAGAAGCTAAATAGTTTCCAGTTTCCATCAATAAAAATAATAAATTAATTAAACAAATTTACATAAAATAATTTAATTCACATATGAAAGAACTACAAACAAAATTTTTAAAACTTAAACAAATCAAGGAAAACAACAATAATATAGAGAACATATACCATTCTGATACAATGGTATGTAAAAACAAGAGATTGGATAAAAATAAATTGCACGAGATATATTCATTTAGGAAATATGGAAACAAAAAACTTAAGGAATTTCCTGAAAAAAAAAAAAAACCAGAAGGATTGAATGCATCAGAAAATAAAACTTGGAAGGGGAGGGCGTATAAATGGTACTTTTTCAAAAAAGGAAAAACTCATATATATGAGGGGGAGCTTGCATTCGCATGGGAGCTTACTTTCAGTACTTTACGGTAATTATATTTGATACACTGTTATTTAAAATTAAACTTAGTTTTCGAATTTAAAGATGAAATTTTGCAATTGATTTCTAATGACAATACAATCAATAATATAGCTCTAGAAAAATTAATTTTAAGGCATTTTTCCATTAGTTCACAACATCACGACAGGTGATAAATCACAAACTATTCTTTAGAGTTACAATTGTATACAAACTACAACAACAATGTATTTACTGATGCATCAAACCATGCTTGCCAAGAAAGGTCAGCCATCGTCACTGTGAAACTGCAACGATGAAATAGTTTTAAGTTAATAAATAGAAAATATAAATAAAGATTAAAATGCAATTATTAAAAAATACACATTTTAATCAATTAATACTTTTATATTAGTTAAATTATGATAATACTCTGAGACATCAATTTAGAAAATCCTAAAAAGACAGTTTTAAAAAAGAAATATTTCTTTTATAATAAATTCATTAGCTCTCACTTTCTAAGAAACATTTTCAAGGCAGTGAATTTTCTATAATTGGGTTCAGTGCCCATGCCTAATTAATATAATACTGTAATTTTATTTTATTTAGGGTCACCCAGAGTAATTCCTGATCACTGAGTTTCTGGGGTAATTCTTGGTCATTTTTAACTTTTGTTATCAAAATAATTATTTATCTAAATGTAAAAAATCTGAAAGATACTTTGAACCCTTTGCTTTGAAATGTATGCATAATTTAAAACTCAATAAATGAATATTTTAAATAAATATTTATATATTAATTATTTATATATATATATAGTATATAATTATTATTTTTTATAAAATAAATATTTAATTATTCATTTAAAACTACTACTCAAATTTCTGCAAAACAACATTGATCTTGATTTTTACATATTTCACATGATTTTTACAATCTGTGTCATTCTTAAAGCTTTAATTGTTTTATTTTTATCTATTTTATTACAACTTTGACATATCACAGTTTTTAAAAGTGATTATAAAAGTTTCCTCTACTATATTAAACACATATATCAGCAAGCCGAACTAAGCCCATATTTGTGGGGTAATTCCTGGTCAGTGCTTAATAATGTAATTTTACAATAATTATACTTGGTATTTTATCTATTACAGCTGTGCTCCCTAAAAACTATTGTCTTACAACTTTTTTTAAGCATAAGTGTACAGTAGCATCATTTTGTTAAGGGAGAAAACAGTAAATGCTCTGAGTATAAGACACACTATATGACTGAATAATTAAGTAGAAATACTACCACATTGCGAAATGGTGCTTAAAAGTATACAAAATGCAATAGAGAAACATAATTATTATGCTGAGTATTATATGATAAAGATCGGTATTGAAATTTGTGTAAAATTTCTTGAAAAGGGAGGCGGAAACTTCAGTTGGCCTAAGCGAGGTAGAATCGAAAACATATACATATTCAGTTATATATTTTATGGACCAATAAATCTCTAAGGTACTAATTAATCCATTTACAGTGGATGAAGTAGTAATAAATACTGCTTATAAATGTTACAAAAATTCTTTTGCTAATTAATGTTTTGTAAAATGTACAAAGAGACTTTCGCACATCAAATAGGGTCAGGTGGGGGAAAGTGGTCATAAAAACAGGCTTTTCAAACTTTCAGAGAATATAAACATCAGAAATTCTGTGATGTTTTCTAAAATTTTGGGTGTTATTTTACGTTACATTACTCTAGAGTACATCCATATCCATTTCAGAAATATTTTTGGGGAATAACACCTTTTTATAACATTTTTTCAGGCATGTTTTTATGACCACTTTACCCCAGGGGGTGGGGTAAAGTGAGTAGTGCATGGGGTAAAGTGGTCACATTGAAAAAGTGCAATAAAAAAATAAACTAATGAATAAAAAGTGACATTTTATTACAAACATTTTAAACAACATTTATAATAAGTTATCTGCCATTTTATTTTATTAAAGTGTAAATTTGTAATGTTAAAATTGTTTGTTGTTAAAATTTGGTTCTTCAATGATTTTGATCACACCTGATTCTGGAAAAGTATAATGATTGCCAAATTTGAATTTTTTTAACATAGTTTAAAAAAATAATCGGGATTTTCCCAATAAATTGCTTTATTGATTTCTTCATTTCATATATTAGCAACACTCAAGGTCCTATAGATATGGTTTGAGATGTCATCTTTAGCGATTATAAATGGATTTGAAAGAGAATGTTGATTAGGGATACTTTTTGTTGTTTTCTTTCCTCTTGGAAATTTATGCAACTTTTAAGTATCTCATTCCTCTTGTTATTTTTGCAGATATAATGCAAGTGTTTTTTCTGTCAATACTATTCCGATCATGGACTGGACACATTTCCTTTTCCTTTAAAATTATGTCTAACAATTCTATTCACATCTGAAATGAGTGTAGAAAATGTTGCCAGTGTAGCTTATTTTAATTTTTTTACATATTTTGCAGTCGGCTTTCTTGATACTGTTTCTTTAAAATCCCTTTCCAGGCTTTTTTTAATGGGGGAAAATACACCTCGATCTAATGGTTGTAGACTATGACTAGTATGAGGTAGCAGGCAGAGTATTATAATGTAATTGTCGATAGCTTTTTTTCACGGCATCATAATTCATTTATGTACATTACAATCATAAATAAAAGGGCAAGCTTTTGTAAGCTTTCGGTGTACTATCTACTTAATAAAATGATCCATCCAAGATTCAAGTACAGAATCCTGCATCTAGCCAGATTCCATGATTCATACAATGCTCCTGCACGACCACCTTTTATCCATAATTCATATATACTCACTCATAAACTACGAATGGAAGAATGTAATAACCACTAGCTTATATACCAAAAGGAACACTAAACATTATCTTTCCTTTGGTTTCTGAATTTTATATAATGCATTGCATTGCGTAAAATTTTTTAAACTGGACTATTTTGGCTATCCATATCCATTCCAGCCTCATCAACATTAAAAAATCTTTCAGGACTTTCTTGTAGACCATTTTCTTATATAATACAAGTATAGGTATTAGAAAAAGTAGTTAATGTGTTGGTTGCTAAATTAGTTGATGTAACCTTTGCAAGCAATCAGGGTTGCAAAAAAGCCGGCTAAAATTAAAAAAAGCCAGGCCGGTGGCTTTTATTGGTTTTAACCGGCTTTTTTTGGCCATAATTGGCTTTTATACAATAAAGCATTGTAATTATAAACTACACATTTTAAAGTGTTTTTAATTAGTTTTAATGACATTTAATTGATTTACAGTTTAATAAGTAACCCAATTTCTCAATAATGAGGACATTAATACTGGAATAAAACTTAGATGATTTTGCTTGTGATTTGTATTCTGAATTGCACATATGTCAGCTAAATTTTAAAAGGGCCATACCAACTGCCAATTTTTTCATTTTTACTGCTTTATAAAATTAAAGAGGACAATGGTTACTTAGTTATATGTTTTATTACTTAATTTTAAGAGCTATTAATATACAAGTCTTATTTTATTTCTAGCAAACATTTGAAATTATACATAGTCATATTAATAAAAACACCACCATTTCTCACTTTAAAAAACATTATGAATAGCATATGCATGAATATGCTTAGCAACAAGCTTTTCAAAATTTTATTTGAAGAATTTTTTTTTCTTGTTTTAAATGCTCTATTTTTTATACACTTATGTACCACTCTCCTCAAACAAAACATCTTTTCCAATTTCTCTTAACATTTAACTTAATCTCTCCATATGGACACATAAGAATGTTTCCATTTTGATGTTCTACATTTTGTCATTAAGGCTTTTAAATCCAAAAGGGCAACTTTCTGACATAAGTTTTAATTTATTTTTGTTCAGAAATGCATGAAACTAGCAGATGTTGTTGTTCAGAAACTATGTAATTGTGCTGTTTTTTTGCAACTGCAATAGATTTTTCAGAAAATAGTGTCAAAGTGAGCGTTTTGAATCGAATTTCCGCATGAAAGAAGAAACCACTCAGAAAAGGGTGAAAAAACATGTTTGTCATGTGATCAAAATCTCTTATAACTCAATAGGTAATTGATGGATCAAAAAATGGAAAACACAGTTCGATTCCAAATCGCTTCCATGGTCAGGCTTTCGAATTTTACATCTTTCCGTTAAAAAATGAATTTTTAAATGTGTCAACATTTTGTGCTTGTTGAGCAGAGCAGTTAAGAACAGTTTTAATTAAATATAATCTTTAAAATGTGTAGTACATGTGGAGATATATTAGTGTTGACACTAGAATAAAAGGACCGCCAGGCGTGAACATTTTTCAAAAAGGAAATGCTGTTCTAAAAAAGGGTGCATTTTTTTCAAAAAGGGAACACTATTATAAAATAAGGGCACATTTTTTTCGAAAAGGGCACACTTGTACCTTGTTTATAAAGCATATTTTGAACTGGTTTGTTTGGAGTCCCTAGAATTTGCAATATTTTTCCGGTATCAATTGAATTACCATGGGGTGCATAGGAAGTGTTAAAAAGGGCAGCCGGGCACATCTGAAGGGTTTAAAAGAGCCGCCGGGTGCAAAAAGGAAATAAAAAGGGCCGCCGGGCATTGCACTTTGCTAAAGCAGCTTAGAGTCAACACTATATATAATATAGAATTTCAAAACACCAGTTTAAAGCCTAACTTATATCCTTTTCAATGTTTATATATATATATATATATTTTTTTTTTCAGACATAATGCGTTCACAGTTGCCTTCTAGAAGTTATAAAGACTTATTTATTTGATAAAATTTAATAGAAATCTATAATTTGTTTTAATAGAAAATATTTATAAGTGTATTAAAAATTAATTGATCCAAATTTAAAACGAATTTACTGTAAACCAACTTTAAAAAATAAAAACTGGCTTTTTTCAATAAAAGCCGGTTTTTTTTAATAAAAGCCGGCTTTTTTTAAGTGGTTAAAACCAAAAAAAGCCGGCCGGCTTTTTTTGGCCTGGCTAAAAGCCAGCAACCCTGCAAGCAATTCAAATTTACACTTAGTTAATTCATTCACTATTCAGAACTTATTAAAAATTAAACCTAACCTTTTTTAACCCCCATATTATAAACTATTATTAAATAATAACTATTTGCAGTTAGTTTTTAATAATTATTAGTATTTAATAAACCGGCATTGTATATAATGAATAATTTAACTCAGATCAAATATCTATAAGTTAAGCCTAACCCTATGACCACTTTACCCCATGTAACTAAAACTATTATGAAATAAAATCTGTGATAAATATAACTTAGCTGTAAATGAAAATATGTTCTTGAGATATGTGTAAAGCTTTCTGAACTGCCAATTTAACAAAATTTGGAATAAACAAAATGCAGCAGAAAAGTTAATTAAAGAGTTAAAAGAACAAGGTGTAACAAAGACAGACAAAATGAGTGCTAGGTGGCTCAAACATGTTACTAAAAATGTTTTTTTGAGTGAGAAACTTTGATCAATACTTAATAAATCTAAAATTAAAAGAAAATTATTCAAATTTCTATATTAGTCAGGATTTTAGCCCTTTTTATGAATTATGACCACTTTACCCCGCCTGACCACTTTACCCCACCTGACCCTAAATTTGTATTTATACCCAAGTTTATGCATTCCACAATTATGAGATGAACAAAACTTTTACAAGATTGATATTTCTTATTTTAATAGTGTCTTGAAAAAATTAACTTTACTACTTTATTTACATCAAAAAAGATGCTGACCGATAATTACCCAAGAAGTGATCAAGAATTACCTCATTTACGGGGTAATTCCTGGCCACTTAAAAATCATAATTATTTCATATAAGTGTATATATATTTAAATAGGCATTTTATTATATAGCCATCAGAGGGTGCTAATTCCACAAAAAAAAATTGTCCCACCAGTGGCTGAGAGGTTCTGCTCTCAAAGCTGGTAGACGGGAGGTACTGGGTTCGAACCTAATCGCGCCTGTTGGCCTAATCGTTCGGAGTTTTCCATGGTTTACAGGTTAGGTTCCCAAAGGAGGGCACCCCCCCCCCTTCGGGCCTATATCCCTCATGTTGATAATTGGGTGTCATAAAACAACACAACACAAAAAAATTGGGAACAATACCTTTAATAGTTTTTATAATTGGATGTTGTTGATTTTTTCTAAAAAAAAAAAAATAATGAAATGCAGTGGAGAAATTAGGCATTATTTTCAAGATAAATATTGAATACTTATAAAAGAACATATTAAAAAAAGAAAAACTATTTTATACTTATTTTTCATTCAAGCGAAGTTTTGTTAGTGTATTTAATACTGGATTCCATATTCCATCAAAGACAAGTTTTACTGAATTTAACAAATAATATTTATTTGTATTAAATAAAACTGTTTAAATTAGTCATTTATTAATTTCATTACCCATTTATTTATTTATTATTCAATTTTATTAATTGTTATTCATTTGAAATTTTAGGCAGGGTTCCATTATAGAGAGGTCCAGTTTAACTTTTTTAATAAAAACAAACAGTAAATATTCTATTTAAAATTGCACTGTGATAATAAAACAAATTAAGAATTTCATTGAGTTGTGGGTATTGCGGGAGGGGACGAACAACCCTCTCCCTCAAAAAATAAATAAAATAGACATTAATGATACAGGTTTTACATAAATATGGCTGTAAGAAGAGACAGAAAATGTTAGGAAAAAATAGAAATTATTAAAAATATTAATTTAAAGTCAGGGATCTGTTTAAGAAATTTTTAGGTGTTTTAAAGGACCCTTCGCAAAAATGTTTACAAAACTTTTTATTGTGTTTAAAAAACAACCCCCTCTCATATTTCTACTTACGAAACTACTTTGCCCCTATGTAACCTAATGTGTAAATCCATCAAAAAGTCGAAGCCGAAAATGTCTCGAATCCAATATTTTCTTTATATGAATACAGAAGAAAGTAAGTAGTGTTTGGGATACAATCTACATCTTAATGAATTACAGGATTCAATAAGTTAATAAAGAAAGGGATATTGAAAAGGGATCCTCTTTTGAATAAGATATTAGCTCGATAATATACATTTAAAAAAAATAACAAAATTCTCAGCGCCGGGTCCCTACAGCCTACTGAGCCTAATGGATAATACGCCTTCTGTCTGAATGTTGTTCAAAAACTTATAAGCAAAATGTTAAGCGTGAGCGTGATCGTTAATATTTTCAATATAGAATAACAGCGAGTATATTCGAAGACATTAAACTAAAGAATCTCTACTTATAAGACAATGTAGAACATAAAATAACATACCTTTTAACATTCCAATATTCCATCTCTCATCGAAAATTTGTCCATTGTTTACAGTTTCACTTCGTTGTTCACTGTCGCAGGATCGGAACTGCGCATGTCCGGATATGAAAGGGTCTTTTCGCCCAAGGTTTAACCTTGCTTTTCGCCGGCTTTTATATCTATCAACTGCGCATGTCTGACTGAGTTATCGCTCGCTGCGAGCCAGAAATTTTCTTTTTCAAAAGAAAAGTCAAGCAAGGTGGCCGTGGGCGCTGAAATTGAAAATGTACGGGGCCTCTCCGCCTCCTCAGAGGCTATTATACAGATTCTTATGCTATAAATTTTTATGCAACAACATTTTGTGTCTCTCAGATTGTTGTTCTTCAGGGAAGGCAGGGGTAAATAAATCATAAAAAAAATTGTAGCGTGGGCGCCGGCTGAACGAGATCCAGGAAGGGAAAATTTTTTGGAAAAGATGTAACCTGACAAATAATATAAATATACTTTACACTATTTTTCGTCAGAAGCGCCCCACATTTAAGATATGTTTAAAAATATTAATCAAAAAAGAAAAACAGAAATAGAAATAATCTTTCACGGGGAGTTCAGTTCAGAGGTGCTCTCCGAACGAAAAATAATTAGTTTCTTTTTATCTCGGTGTTTAAAATATTTAGAGAAACTAGGGAAAAATATATTTTACTGTTTTTTTTTTTAGATTTTCAGGTAAAAGGAAATTTAATTAAATTTAGTTTAGAATGAATTTAGAAATCCAGTAAAGGGCAGTGTCCTCCCCCTCCTTCTCTTTGCGGGCTCCACTGGAATGCAGTTTGTAACTTGTAGTGTTACTCGAACAGAAAGTGTTTCTCGGGGGGGGGGGGGGTGCAGACTCGCTCCGGAGGGTCCCTGCCCTCACGGAGATCTATTGGAAGGAAGCTTTTATGCCGCTTTGCTCCTCTTACGCTACGTCACTACGGAGCGGGGAGCAGAACTTTGTTTAGACAGAACATTCAATGCACGTAACCTGTAACCCTATTAACTCGCATTAATAGCTGATTTTCGCTTTAAAAACATGTGTCCATGGATGAATGAATGGAGTGACTCGTGAACCCTCGCCCCTCCTTTCAGATTCAATTCCTCCCCCCCCCCTGGATTTTTCAAATTTCCATTTTTTGAAAGTGCAACCCCCCACCCCTTCACCCCGCAGCAACAGAAATCCCTCCGGAAAAAAAGTGCCTGAATTCAACTCTGAATATAGCGTTTACCGAGATGCGTTTTGAATCCGTTCTGTTTTAAGCATGCGTTGTACTTGCGGTTAATTCTTTACGAAAGTTACAGCCTATGTTCGAGAAACGGATTTTATCACACAATCTGAAACACCTGGGAATGCATGTAACAGATTGGAAACACATCTTGACACCTAAGACGTTTATAAATGTGATGTATTGTGAGCAGAAAGTGTTTCAGAGATTTGCAGTGTATAGCGAACACTCCCACACCGGACCCGACGCCACAATAAACAGTGCATCTCGAAGATACAACTGATTCAGAACGTATGTGTAATGTATACTGAAACAATAAAATTATTTTACCCAAATCCGAGCAACACAGCCACAAAAAACAATAACTAAATTCCAGTGATCCATAATCTGTCCATAAACGTTCCATGTCTGTTACCACACAATTGCAGACATCCTTGTAAAACCGTCCAAAAAAGGCTTTAAGTTATACAAATCATTAACTGTCAATCGCATAGCAACTAAAAAAACATATGTTATATATATTATAAAAACAATATACCTTTGAATTTCATTAATAAATATACTAGTTTTACAGACAGTCTTCGGTTTTGAGGAGTTGCTATGCGATTGACAGTTAATGATTTGTATAACTTAAAGCCTTTTTTGGATGGTTTTACAAGGATGTCTGCAATTGTGTGGCAACAGACATGGAACGTTTATGAACAGATTATGGATCACTGGAATTTAGTTATTGTTTTTTGTGGCTGTGTTGCTCGGATTTGGGTAAAATAATTTTATTGTTTCAGTATACATTACACATACGTTCTGAATCAGTTGTATCTTCGAGATGCACTGTTTATCGTGGCGTCGGGTCCGGTGGGGGAGTGTTCGCTATATGCTTTCAATTGTTTTTATGCATTTGATTTATGCTTTGCGACACTCTGGCCGAAACCCACTGGCATACTGAATAATAGTTTGTTGTAAATTGTAATTAATCTGAAACATTGCTGTGCTTTCTAAAATGCCCACCGCTGAAGAGGCCAAGCCTTTTGTTGTTTTTTCTTGTTCAGGTTATATCTGTTTAAATTTCTTGGATGTTTTATGGTTATACTTAGTTTATTTATGGTGCAGGATTCTGGGTCTGACAAACGCATTTAAAACATAATGTGCTATATATATATATATATATATATATATATATATATATATATATATATATATATATATATATATATACATATATATATGTATACACATACAATTATAGGACACATTTACTACATTCTTAGTCTTAAGAATTTTTTAAATACTAAGCGCAAAGTCCAAAATCTGTCACGTACGTACGAAAAAATGTCCAAAATTTGTAACGTACACAACTGCTAATTAAATGCTTTAATAATTAATTTTCCAGAATAGTTGCTGTCTTTTAATGTTTGTGTGTAAGTTTGTAGACATACTATTAAAAATATTAATATGTTATATTTATAGACAAAATACTATACTATTAAATAAAAATTGGCCTTAAATTTGAAAATTTTAAAAATTACATATTGTTAACGTTTAATGATCCCACCTTTTGAGAATCTCCCCATTGTTTCAGATAAAAGAGAAATAATGAAAAATATTCAGACACGTGGCTTTTTGGATGTATTTTTTCATTTCAAGTTATTTACAGCAGAAAAAAATATGCAAGTGTAGTTAATTTCTTCAAGCAAATAAAAATTCATATTTAATGCGACATCACGATAATATTGTCAACCGGGTTTATTAACAAGTTATTTTCTTTACAATTAACAGAAAATATATATTTATTTGTATATACTGTTGTTAAGCATAAAAGTACGTATATAAAGTCTGTATAAAAATTTTAGAATTAGACTCTGTTAGTTGAATTTATGCTTAGTTTAAAATGTATTTTTACATTAATAAAACTAAGTAGAAAACTTGATATGAATGTGTCAGCATCACGTAATTTTTCCTGATTTTTCATTTCTTAATTCTAAAGATTAGAATCCGAGACTTTATCGATCGGTGAACTATTTCAAAAATTAAATACTGAGTGATAAAAAACAGCATCCTCATCATTTATAATTGTAGAAATCATTTTCCATTTTAAAAATATTTTTTTATACAATACATATATAAAATCTTCATGCTGTTTATTTGTATGAAGTCTTATAAAACATAAACCCAGATCCACATTCCGTCATTTTTGACGGATGTGATACGCTAGTTTTAAAATAAAATGTTTCCGTTCTGTTTCTGTTATATACTACAATATTTTGCGTATAAATTGAGATATGGTTTTTTTTACATAAATAAATTTTGTACAGATTTGCAAATCGCTGTAAAGTTTCTTCATAGTCTCCGTGTACTATCTATTAGAGTTTTAAGAATTTTTGTGTACGTATCTTCTGTCTATATCAATAATTTGGACGTTTTTTTCTTCCAGATTACCTCTAATCATATTACATCTTTAATTTGAAACATTCTTCTTCCCTTTATAAAGAATTTCGACATGAAAACCAACCTAAATATCTTAGAGAATATATTGGTTAGCATATGAAATTACTATGACATCTTTGTAATCATTTACTGTATAGTAATGCATTTTTCTTAAAATCAGTAAAATGATTTTAAAATTTATAAAACATATTTACGATATACAGAGACATATCTATAGAAAAAATATATAATTATTTATAAAAATATGAAAATTTTGAAAGGCATTTCTAAATTATTTATAATAAATACTCTGCATATAAATCTGCGTTCTACAGTTTTTAAATATCTTCTATAACAAAAACTACACGTGGAACAGGAAAGGGCTCTGATTTGAAAATCGGCAAAATATAATCATAAAATTAGTACTGTTCACATTAATAAAATATCTGTTTTTACGTGAGAAAAGGAGAATGATTCTTTAATTTTTTTGTTAAAGAGTTATTTATTTGTGAATAAAAATCAAAGACTGCGATGTCCTATTAACTCGTGTCAAAATAAGATATATTATTTTAGGACAATAGTATTTAATCTGTTCATTTCCACGTTACTCGCTGCTCATATATCCTCTTTCATTAAACAGATACAGAGTTTAAGATTGAAATAAATGATATTCTGTACAATATAAGTAAGTAAAGAACGTAGTCACTTATAAAGATGATTAAATTAATTATGATGTAACTTAACAATATTCTTCTTATCATTTTAATCGGATTATTTCTCTCAAATTACAAAAAAAAAAAAAAATGAAAAAAATTACAATTAACGTCATTCTTTCTTGAAGAATTTGAGTGTTCACGATTGATTTCCTGGAGTTTACGCAGCACAGTTTACGAAACAGTTTTCTAGAACATCACTACAACGGTTATCAACATGCTAAATTATTTGTGAAGTGACGCTGACGTTTATCACTAATGCATTTCAGTTATATAATCCTCTAGTATTACTTTTTATTATTATTATGTGACACCACTATAAGCTTATGCATTAACATACATTCATGGTAAAAAAGGAAACACCCCCTACTAATTCTGAAACAAATTATCGTAGAAGAGAGTTACTGGTACCAAACGATTGGAAATGGTGTCTACTTTTAAATGATCTATATAAAATTCGCGGAGAGGGCCATCTTCAAATTAAAACAAGACCAAACTTTGCTTCTTTAATGACATAACCCAGTTTTTACAATATCACTTAAATCTTCGGTTTAAACTTTGCCCAGAAACGAAATTTCTAGGCATTTGAATTCTAAGTTTTTGAATTATAACCATTCAAAATTTAGAGCTTCTAATGTTAAATTACATTTTCATATTTTTATTAATATCTCTTGAAGTTATATTCCTAATGTGATAATTTTTTGTGTGGGTATGATAGTAAAAATTTTAAATATATAAACATTGAATTTGTAATTAAAAGAAATTTGTAATATGAATTCTAAATTAGGAAATTAATATTCGAAAAAATATGAATTCCAACCTACAATTTTTTTGATAGGTTTATATTCATTATGTCGTGCTTCATGCAAATTCCCAATTTAATTTTTTTCTAAAAAGTAGTTTTCGAATTATGATTAAAAATAGTCAAAATGATGGTTTAAGAGACCGCATAATGTGAAAAATTATATATGTTACTCATTTTTTTAAAACATTTGGGCTGGGAATAGTTGAAACATTTTAAGCGAGCAAAATGGTCATATTGGCAAGAAATAATACATTAACAGAAGTGACATAGTCATTCTGTAGCATTTCAAAAATCGAGTACCGAACTTCAATTTAGAATACATCCCCTAATATATGCTCATTTTAAAATAATTAATTTCGCTGAAACTAATCTTACGAATTTCATGAAAAATTGGATTTTGGCTAATTGAAGGATGTAGAATTTATTTATGGTCAAATTTGCGCATTTCTATATTAAAAAAAAAAAACAATATTTGGGTTTGTTTTGGAATGTAGATGGCCCCCTAAGCAAATTTTATGTACGTCATTTAAAAGTAGACTTTATTTCCAATCCTTTGATACCAGTAAATTCTTCTAAAATAGTTATTAGGAGGTGTTTACTTTTTCCCACGACCTGTATATTTGACTCCAGAAGAAATATATTTTCGCGGTAGCAGTTACGTCAGTACTAATATGAATCCTTACAAAAAGGAACAGAGTAATACTATATGAAACTAATTATTCTCAACGTGACAAAGTAGAAGTATCAGTAAGATCCAGGCATTATAGCTATATCTTATTAATTGTTTCCTTAACCGTGCTCGATAAGTACTTAAATGATACGTAAAATAATTAGGAGTCTGTAAACGGATGCATCATTTAAGATTTAATTACTTAGGAATATTATCCTAGTAATTACATCATACATTATGAAGTAAAAATCGTATTAGGGAAATACGTTTAAGAGGACACATACAAGTAAACATATTATGTATATATTTTGGCTTTTTCGTATAACATTGAAACACCATAAAATTTTAATTTATTTTTTATTCAATATTGCTCTGTAATATTTTTAAAATATATCAAAACCTCATAACAGATAGAAAAAAAAAGAGTAATTATATTAATAAACAATGAATAAATAGTACATGAAAATGAACATTTTTATATCTTTTATTTTTTGAGGAAGGAAGAGATTACCTTGAAATAAGTACAAGTGTTGAGGAATTTGAGGGGATATAGTATTTGAAAATTGTTGAAGTAGGAATTGGAATAAATGCAGGAGTTGATTAATAAAGATTAAATGTCTGTATAAAAGTTTTAAACTTAAAAATTTGGAATTGAAATATCACAACGCAGACAATTCTTTCTCCCCTTACAACTCAGAAAACAAATTACTTATCATAAATAGAATTTTTTGGGAGGTGCGGATATGTATTATCGATGTGGAAGTTGGAAATTAGAATGGTCGCTTAAAAATTTTGGAAACACATTTTCAACTCTGCAAACTTAATGTTTTTAAAAGTTTGAATAGCGCAGATAGATTTGATCAAATTTAGACATGCATCCTGTTTTTTTGTTTTTCAGATACTTTATTTCTTAATTACAAGTTTAGGCTACATTGAATGCATTGCGAAAAGGCATGAGCGTTTCTTTCTACACCGGATTTGAAGATATCTTTGCAGTGATATGATACAAAACCTTCTCTAGTCTCCTTCGCATTTGAAATTCTTCAACACCTCAAATGCTACCTGTGCTCCCTGCCGAAATTTTACCAAGCAAGTGACCGTCCGTTCCGACTGATTTAATATGTATTTCACTATCTTTCAAACTTTCAACTCACTACTAGATAAGTAGTGTAGAGAAAGAGTTTCGCATTCTGTTCTGGTTGGTGGGATTGATAAAAGAATAAAAAATGGCGCCGTGCCATAAAGCCGTTTCAGTATCTTACCAAACTTTTCAACATAGCGGAAAAACACGGTTTTTAAATATTTAAAAACGTACTAGGGGGCTCTGCTCCCTGCAAGCTACGCTCGCCAACCTCTGTTCAGGCACCGAAGAATCTAAAAGCACGCTAATTTGGTCGGTTTTAAAAAGATTACAGAAGACTGAATCATAATGAAAAAAACCTGTAGCAATCTCCCTGTAAACGGGTTTCCATTCAATTCCATTTGATTACAAAAATTTAAGGCCGAATCATTTGCTATTAAGACACCCAACGGTTGTTTTCGTGTTTGATTAAAGAAGACCAGTTAAACATTTGAAAGGAAGCTAAAATAAAATGAATTAAGTAAACAGAGTCTTTGCCTCCTGGTATTTTTTTAACAGCGTTATAAAACTATTGACATAATACAATTTACTACAATTACTACAATTTACTGCTTTAACCCCTTCAAGGGCGGTGGTTCATTTTTGGACCACTTAATTTTAATTCTTAAATGTCACATTGGCACCAGAATATTTGAATGAAAATTTTCCTTTTATTAAGTAAGTGAACAAAATCATTTTCGTATTTCAAAATTTCTTTGTAAATTCTGGTACCAATCACTGATTTCAACATTTTACGAATAGAAATACCTTGCCCTAAAGGGTTAAACGCATATTAATGTATTTATTGTTTTAAAGTTTTCTTTCTCTTTTAATATTCACGTTTAAATACAATTTTCAAGACAAAATTTTCAAAATTTTCTTGCTTTTAACACGTACTCATTTAACAGTAATTTTAAAGTTTTTTTTTCAGTTTTTAATAGTCACGTGTAAATAAATTTTTAATCGTTAGGAAATATTATTCTTTGCGCTGTTTTTAGAATTGAAGACAATCTCTATAATAATAGCCTAACTCATGTGACTAACTAAGTCATGTGATCCCTTCACTTTTTATATCCCAGGTGGCCATTGTTAAGAATAAAACAATAAGTTACTCAATGACACCATTTTTAAGGAACTCTTCGCAGTGAACTGTATATTTCTTTATTTTAAAACAATAATTGTTAAGAGTGAAACAGTCTCTCTGGCCGTTTCCAAGTCAAACATTCCATTATCTCAATAACAACAACAACAAAAAATTCAGTGTTTCCACTCACTAGTAACTAAATTACAATCTATCGTCAACACGCAGACGATTGGAATAATAAATAAAATTACTGCTCTGACACAGCGCCCTCGTACGGGAGATTTTAATTACGATCAGTAACATACTCCCGACCGTTGAAACCTGCAGGTTTCAAAACTACTCTAATATATAATATAAAATTACATAATACTACATATAAGAATGCAAAGATATAATTAATAACAAAGGAAAAATGGCAAAATTACTTTACATTTGAATACAATAAAACATACTATAGAAATTAAACAACAAAATATATTCAAAATATACCAAATATATACATTAAAGAAATTAGTTTCCATTAATTGGAAGGGGACAAATACTTCTCACATCTCTCTTTATTATTGTACCGTTAGGTAGACGAATGTTCACTACTCGAACTTTTTTGTCCTTACCGAGAAATATCTCGGAAATCCTACCTGTTGCCCATTTTGTGCTGAGCATATTTTCATCTTTGATCAATACGAGAGAACCAACATTTATATTGTTTTTATTTATTTGCCATTTATTACGTTGCTGCAAGGTGTTCAGATAGTCTCGCTTCCATAATTTCCATATTTGCTGGCTATATTTTGTTATTTTTTGCCAGTTGCTAAGTTTGTTTTCCGAAATTTCAGTGAGCTGGGGTTGAATAATAGACGTTAAGGGCCTACCTATAAGAAAATGACCCGGTGACAGAGTCTCGAAATCGTCGAAATCTGATGATAATGGGGACAGAGGTCTTGAGTTCAAAACGCTTTCAATTTCTAGAATTACTGTCATAAATTCCTCTAAAGTGAGGTGCGCGTTACCAATTACACGTTTTAGATGGAATTTGAATGATTTAACCCCTGCCTCCCAAAGACCACCGAAGTTCGGCGCTTTCGGAGGAATAAAATTCCATTCGATATTTTCCCTTGCAAAATAATCAGCTAATGTTTCATCTGGGTGTCTAACCAAATTGTGAAGCCTTTTCAATTCTAAGTTTGCCCCTACAAAGTTTTTTGCATTGTCAGAAAATATTTTTGAACACTTTCCCCTTCTGCTAACAAAGCGCTTAAAACAAGCAATGAAGGCTGCAGAAGTGAGATCTGAAACGAAATCTAGATGAATAGCTTCGGTGCAGAGACAAACGAATATACATACATACACTTTATTATATGTACCTTTCCTTTGATTTTTGAATTTAATGTAAAAAGGGCCGCAATAATCAGTTCCAATAATGGAAAATGGAAATGAAGGTGTAACACGCTCTTTGGGCAAGTCACCCATAACTTGACTCGCTAATACAGGCTTGTTTTTAAAACAAGTGACACATTTTTGTGTGTGACAAGTGACACATTTGACGTTATTTTGCGACAGATGTTTCTACCATTAGTTATCCAAAATTTACGACGAATATGGTACAACAATGTTTGTGATCCTACATGTAAATACTTTAAATGAAAATATCTTACAATAATTAAAGTAAGGGGATGCTTACTTGGCAGAACCATAGGATGTTTTTCATTTGTTGTCAAATATGAGTTACCCAATCTACCCCCAACTCTTAAAATATTACTTTCATCTAAGAAACAATTTAAAGAATTTAGTTTACTTTTATTTGGTACTGAATTACCTTTCTGAAGACATTTTATTTCTTCCTGATACTCACTTTGTTGAACCATCTTTATCAGTGATAATTCTGCAGCATTCAATTCTTTAGAAGTAAGATGATCTTTCACTCTATTAACATTTCGAAGGTTATGAATAAATCTAAGCACATAACATAAAATACGAATGATAGTTATATAATTATTACTAACACTAATAATATAATCTAATAAATAATTTTGATCATAAATAGCTAGAGTAACTAAAGAGTTATCATTTTCACATTTAACTGTTTTCTTTAGTTCATCAGAATAGTCATCTGGCGAATTTTGGATGTTGCAGTCATTAGTTGGGAGAACAGTTTCTCTCAAAAAGGGGGACCTTTAAACCACAAATCTTTTTCTAAGAGCATATCAACACTGACGCCTCTGGTAAGGAGGTCGACTGGATTAGACTTTCCCGGGCAATGAAACCACGAATTGGAGTCAGTCAAAGAGTGAATCTCGTTGACACGATTCGCTATGAATGATTTCCATCTTTTACTAGAACCTCTAATCCAGTGCAAAGTGATTTTCGAGTCTGTCCAGAAGAACACATCTGATGGCTTCTTATGATCTACTATTTTCTTGACTGCATTACCTAGTCGGGCAGCAAGTAAAGCTCCCATTAGCTCTAATCTTGGTAAAGTGATTTTTTTAAGAGGTGTAACTCTACTTTTTGAAGTCACAAGGTTAATTTCAATAGCATTTTCTTTTAAAATTCTGAGGTATATGACAGTGCCGAAGGCTTTCTTACTAGCATCGCAGAAACAGTGAATCTCTACCACATCTGAATTTTCTTCTTTCGTTGAATTTAGCACAATTCTTGGAATTTTTAGGTCGGAGAGGCGTGGGATCTCAGAACACCATTGAAGCCACTTTTCTTTAACATCTATTGGTAGATCTTCACCCCAAGCAATTTTCCTCAACCACAGATCTTGAAATAGGCATTTCATGCGAATAGTATAAGGAGTTAGCAAGCCAAGAGGGTCGAATATTTTTCCAATAGCACGCAGGATGAAGCGCTTGGTGTTTTCATTTTTTGATAAAATTTCTAATAAGCCTTTTACACCTACAATAAAGCAATCTTCACTCGTATGCCAAGACATTCCTAGAACCTTTGTTGAGTCAAATCCTAATTCAATTGGGTTATGTAGAGGCTGAGTATCAAACCCTTCTTGTTTCCATTGCTCCATCAAATCGTTATCATTAGTTGACCATTTTCTGAGTTTCATACTTGCCTCGCTCATAATATAAACAGCATTTCGAGAGATTTCTAACGCATCTTGCAAGCTGTCAGCACCAGCGTTGAAATCATCAACGTAGAGGAACCTATCTAATAACTTTGTTGTTGTAGGATATCTAACTTGAAATTTCTTGATATGTTTTCTTAGAGTAGCAGCAAGAAGAAACGGGGAAGCATTCATACCAAAAAGAACTCGGTTGAAGCGATATATTTCTATACCTTTATCTCCAATCCATAAAAACCTCACTGCATCTCTGTCTTTCTCCGCTAGGGATATCTGCAGAAAGGCATTTTCTATATCACCTATCAATGCTATTTTGTTTAATCTAAAATTGATAAGTAGATCGAATATGTTTGGATTAAGATTTGGACCTGGCCAAAGATAATCATTTAACGATAATTCGCCAACATCGTGTGAGCTGGTATCGAAGACTACTCTCATTTTTGTTGTCAGGCTTTGTCTAAAGACAGGTTGATGTGGAAGATAAAAAAGTGGTTTCTCCACTGGCTTGTGCGTTTCCGTTATTTTTTCTATGATTTCTTTATTTTCATAATCTTTCAAAGTCTCACAATATTGAGCACGAAGCTCTAATTTTCGCTTCATTTTCACTTTAAGACAGTTTAGTCTATTATTGGCTATTTTGAAATTGTCGTTCATTTCTCGCCAATCTTTTTTCCATTGTAAGGTAACTTCGTAACGTTTATTTTTATAAGATACAGATTTTTCGAATATTTCTAATGTTCTATCTTCGTCAGTACATGTGGGATCGTCTTTTATCCCTAGTGTTTCTAACTGAAAGAATTTTTGAACTTCTTTTGTCAAATCTTCATAGTTACAAACAAGCCCACAATGAGTATTTTGCGTGATTTGATTGTCAGGATTTAATACGCTTCCACAGGCAATGAATCCAAATACCGACTTTTGGAATTTTAAATTAGAATTGGGGACTTCAATTCGACCGACTTCTAAAAGATCATAAAATATTTGAGCTCCCAAAAGAACATGAATTTTTCCAGGTTTGTAAAATTCTGGATCCGCTAATTTAATGTTATTAAGGTAATGTTCTGTTGGAACGTTAATCCGATGTACTGGAATAGTATCCGATATTTTTGGTACACAGAGAAGTTCTATTTCCGCCTTAAAATTTGAATTGTTCGAAATTAATGCTTTTACATGGAGTTAATATTCACGGAGATGCCATTTAATCCTGAAACCGCAACTTTTATTTTTTCTTTCTGAATTCCTAAATAATCAGCATACTGAATCGTAATGAAATTACTCATTGATCCAGCATCAATCAAACCTCTTAACGGCTTAAATTCACCAAATTTATTTTTAATATAAACAATGACAGTTGATAAGATGCCAGAACTTAAATAATTCATCTCACAAACAGATGTACCTGAAAATACTCTTTCGTTAGAAATGTGAAATTTTGCAGCATTCGGGTCTAGATTTGAATGCGCTACGATTTGATTCTGGTTTTGGGTATTGCAATCACTGACCTCGGGTTTTGAAATAAATTCATTTTTTCTATCGCTGTCTTGAATTTGCTTTTCATTTTCATTCTCGAAATGCAGTAAACTCGAATGTTTTTTCATACATTTCTGACAAGAATAAGTAGCTTTACAATTTCTAACCGAGTGGAATTTTAAACAGTTAAAACAAATATTATTTTTCTTTACGAATTCATATCTAGAAGCCACTGAAAGATTTAAGAATTCTGGACATTTGTGCAAACCGTGGAATTCATTACTCTGACACTTAACACATTTAAATGTTTTTGAGTTTTTACCATTAGATGTAGATACCATACTAGTGATTCGTTGTTGAGCAGTGCGTTTAGGAGTTACATTATTTATAAGAGGTTTGGAAACTTGCAGTGTTCTCGCTTGTCTTTTTAAAAACTCGATTAATTCTTTTAATTTTGGTAGCTCGTCTTTTTTTTTGTTCACGTTCAAACCATAATTTTGTGGACCCATCTAATTTCTGCCAAAATATATAAGTTATTATTGTATCCGCAAACCCTTCAATTTTTTGATCGAGAATTTCTAGAGATCTGATACATTCACTGGCGGTATCTGCTAAATTAAGAATAGCACTAGGTGTTTCATTTTGTATTGAATTAATGGACATTAATTTTTTAATGTGAGCAAACACTTGTTGTCTTTTATTGGAATATCTTTCCTCTAATAAGGACCACGCTGTTTGATAATTATCATCTGAAATCGTTATACTTTGTACAACTTTTGCAGCTTCAGAATGAAGCGAAGATTTCAAATATGATAACTTTTGAGCACCCGAAAGTGCGCTATTATTGTGAACGCTAGATTTAAAAAGATTACTAAAATATATCCAATCCTGTACATTTCCACTAAAAGAAGGTAGATTAATCGTGGGAAGTCGAACTTCCGTTACACTATTCTCTTGTTTCGGCTTTGATTCATTAAGAACATTTATTTGTTTTTGTTTCGCTCTTTTAATTTTTAACCAAGTTTCATCTAATTCTTTTTCAATCGATGATTGTTCAGCGATATATTTATCAATTTCCTCTTCATCGCACAATGAATAAATTTTATCAAAAATGTCTTTCAATTCTGTATTGAAATGATCACATTTCGTATTTACAAGTTCTAAAGAGCATTCTTCAGAGTCACTTAATTTAATTTCACTCACAAATTTAGTAATTTTACATTTTAAAACTCTTTTTTTTGTCAAAATATTTTTTAATTCAGTAGACATGTTAAAGAAAAAGTCCTACCTTATTCGAAGAAACCAAGTCTCGTCGCTGATTCTTGACTTTTAAAAGCAAGCGATAAATCTATTTACTTTGGCCTCGAAGGACCAATCTTTGTTAAGAATAAAACAATAAGTTACTCAATGATACCATTTTTAAGGAACTCTTCGCAGTGAACTGTATATTTCTTTATTTTAAAACAATAATTGCTAAGAGTGAAACAGTCTCTCTGGCCGTTTCCAAGTCAAACATTCCATTATCTCAATAACAACAACAACAAAAAATTCAGTGTTTCCACTCACTAGTAACTAAATTACAATCTATCGTCAACACGCAGACGATTGGAATAATAAATAAAATTACGGCGCTGACACAGCGCCCTCGTACGGGAGATTTTAATTACGATCAGTAACAGCCATTTTGGTACTTTAATGTTAGTCAGACACAGGTGATAGGTCGCCAAATATTATTCTATCGCCCTCATTTTGCCTACATTATAATAGTCCAAACCATGTCTGCCATAAACCATTATGAGCTCATCCCTTGGCTTTTTATATTTCAGGCGGCCATTTTTGGTACTTTAATGTTAGCCAGCCATAGGTGACAAGTCGCCAAATATTATTCTATCGCCATCATTTCACTTATATTATAATAGACCAAGTTATGTAACTGCCATAAAAAGAGAAGAGGGGGAGTTCCATATCCTTTTTTTTTTTTTTTTTTTTTTTTTGGCAATGAATTTTTAAATGAATCTATGAGGTTGCGATCTTCAGCATTTGGGGTTGCTTTTTTTCTGAAATGGACTTTATTTATATGTTTTTTTTTGTGTGTAATTTTTTGCATTTAGCATAATTTCTCGGAAAAAATTATAACTTTTGTTTTAATTTGACATATATAATAAATATAATAAATACTAGAAAGGTAGCCCGTCAAAAATGACGGAAATTTAGATATAAAGATATATACAACTCATGTGCAAGAATATGAGTTTTCTCGCTTGTTCCGCAGTGATAGATGAAAATAACACATTTTAAGAACGAAACACATTTATGAAAAACTGTGTACAGTAATCTGCACAGTTTGGTTCCAAGTGTTATGCAGATTTGAGGCTTTTTGCGGTCATGTCTATTCAATCTTTGTTTACATTTTTTTAAATTCATATATTGGACAATTTAGATTGTTGAGCCTTAAAAATAAATAAATAACACACTTGAAGTAAGGTTAAAAACTATTAAATTATCGTATACGATTTCGTGAAATGGTATTATATGGTATTATATGTGTGTGCTACACGATCTTGGTTACGACGTTGGCGAAATTGGCTGCAACTTGTCATAATCCTAATAGTGTGGGCCGCTATAACAAAAAAGTAACCAGGTTTTAGTAAAATTTCTGATATAAAGTAGCTTTCAAAAACTTGTTTAAATTGCAGGCCATTCTCGTGTTATGTCAGTCCTAGGAATAATATTTCTAACACTGAAGATTTTCCATGTATATATGGAATTTAGAAAAGCTTCTCCGAAAGAAAGGTCCTGAAATGACATTGTAATTCCTCTAACTTCAAAGTTTAATCGGGCCCTGATGTACAGTACTGAAATCTAATAAATACAGTTATTTTGAATATTACAACAGAATTAAACAGTTAAACTTATTTAACTTAAACCCGCTGTTACTTGCCGATGTTATTTTTTAGTATTAAGAAAGAAAATTATTTAAAATTTTCAAATCATGCATTTATGATTTTTTTCCGTCTTTAATAACTAAATAATGAAAAAATAGGCTTTTGTTCTGAGCTCATAAATATGACAATAAAATAATGTAACTAAGAGAGATTGCAAAATTAAATCTTTGTGATTACAAACCATAAACAAACGATACCGCCCCCACTTTACCTACTATGACGTCATTAGATTATTACCCATTGATTGTTGGAGAACTTACTTTGTGAATGATTACCTCAATGATTTCATATTTTTGACGTTTCACGATGAATGAATCACATGTGTTTGTTTAGGTATATGGAATGAGATATTAAGCTGTGAAACTAATTTCAATTCAAGTTATCCAAGGATATATGTATTTTTAATAGAAATTAAAAACAATGCTTTGATCTCGAAATAAAAAGTTTTAGTTTGTATAATTTGTTATTTCTGTTAATTATTTATTTAAGTACTTTTCCATTATAGCGCATTTTTAAAAAAAGCTTGGCGCGATTCGGGCATCAGAAAGTGTTGCGAAAATATATAAACAGCTATGAAAACAAATCTAATGAACATTTATCTTTGTTTATATATGCACTTATATGCATAAAAAATCGTTTCTAAATATATATAATTTTTTTATATGCAAATCACGGCACAAATTTCAGATATGAACCGGGATACCTAACTGGCGCCAAAATGGTGTTATTTTGCCTGCTATGGTAACCCGGCTATTGTTTTTTATTTATTAATAAAAATTTTATTTACTTTTTTTCTGTTTTTTAATTATATAAACTGCTTTGCTCTATAGTTATTATTCAAACTTTTATTTATTTATAGTTATTTCCTTTTCAAAATGATAGCAAACAATGGAAAAACATATAAGTAACTGGTATTCGAAAGCGAGATTTCTGCCAAATTGGCGTCATAGAAAAATCACGCAAACCCACATGCGTATATGACATCTGTGCAAAATTTACTTCTGTTTCTTTATAAAAATGGGTAAATAGCTTTTTTTATATTAAATTGTCGGCACAGAATTTTTTTTTTTTTTTTTTTTTTTTGACGCCGATGTCATATACACACCGGGTACTTAACTGGCGCCAAAGTGTCGTTATTTTGCTTGTAATGGTAACCCGAATGTTGTTTATGCTGTTGATGTTTTCGCCAAATTGGCGTCGGAAAAAAATCGCGCCAATATGGGGCGTATATGACATCTGTGCCAAATTGTATACATATGGGAAAAATTGTTTGTGAGTATGAAGCAGTAAATAGGTTGTCAGAAAATACGTTGGCAAACTTCTTTCTTGCCAAGAAACTTTTCTCCGAAGTATTGTACATAAGCAATGATTGCTATAATGCATTTTTAATTATGATATGCGCTTTTATGTTTCACTACATTTATGCATATTATATTGTGTGTATAAATGCTACAGTTCATATGCAGGGCTACACAAAAGAATTCGTAAGGATTACTGAGTATGAGAGTAAATTGCTTAAAGGTGGTTTTTAAAGGAGTTATGCATTTTTACGCTGAACTGCATTTAGTTTCCTAAGAAATGTTTGTGGAATATAGATAAAATGATATACAGGGTCACGCAAAGAATTGGATACATAACCGTCTATGGATGATAATATCTGGAAATGTGATTTCAGTAGTTTTAAGAGTAGTTTAAATTAAATTTTAGCTAAATAGTTGCATGTAATAACGGTACTATTGGCTATGGACGGTAACTGCTGAATTCAATTTTTTAAATTTTTTATACGTTTTTTAAAATGTTTACTTAGTTATCTTGGTACGTCTTAGCTATCCCGTCGACCAAATTACTGTCGCCAAATTGTAAGATTAATTGCCAATAATGGTTGCCATTAATTAATTAATTAAATGCCAATAATGGCCAATAAAACCATTAATTCGACGTTTTATTTGTATTTTTATTAATGTTTTACTATTGATTTGGCGATTTATATAAATTGGCGAAATTGGTCGATGGGATATCTAAGAAGTAACGTTATCTTATTTACCTTATTTACCTAAATAACGAAGTTTTGTTAAAGCATTCAGGATGTGTTGGAAAGTGTTTCATATTCTATGCTTAACGCATGATTTTTCTTTCTTCTTTAGTCTTATTTTGCATTTATTTTATTCTTAATTATATTTCTTATACTGCTTTATAGAAACTTATAGAAACCTTATAGAAACTTTGGCACAGTTGTCATATACGTTATCATATATTGGCGCAATATTTTTCCGACGCCAATTTGACGAAAACATCAACAGCATAAACAACAACATCCGGATTACCATATCATGCAAAATTACGACACTTTGGCGCCAGTTAAGTACCCGTTGTGTATATGACATTGGCGTCAGAAAAAATCGCGCCAATATATGACATCTGTGCCGAAACTTTAATATCTAATGTTTAAACTTTTCGCTCCACTCCCCTTGCATATAGTACAAACTATAAAACGGATAGCGCAAAATAATAGACAGTTTGGTACTTTTCCCCTGTAGGGGCTTTGGCATTTTTTTAAAAAAGCTTGGTGTAATTTGGGCATCAGAAAGTGAGATTTGGGTACTTTTCCGTTATGCGGACACCATTGTCGCCAAGCGTAATAGTTGGCGCAAAATCGTGAATTGAAGCATTTCAAAAATAAAAGAAAAACCATTGTCGATAATAAAGTGAGCATTTAAAAAATATAACATTTGAAAATTCCAGACTTTTACGAACTATTTCATCAAAACACAAATATATACTTAAAATAAGTGAACAAATAACTGCTATAAAATAAAGCTGTAAAATAAAACTCATATTAAACTACTGGCATAAAATTACAAATATCTTTTAGCATTTTGAAATAATTGGCGCATTAGCATACATTTTGGCATGGTGTTCGTATAACGGAAAAATATCTAGATTTGTTGTCAAATCATATAAACAGCTATGAAAACAAATTTGATGAGCGTTTTTGTGTGTTTTATATGCATATTATTGATGTTTTTATGTACAAATTGCATTTGTTTCTGTATAAAATTAGAGAAACGGCTTTTTTATATTAAATAAATCGTATAAATATCCAAAAAAATGCGCGTGTATATAAAATGAAACAGTGAATAGGTTCCCGGAAAATATGTTACCAAATTTCCTTTTTCGCCAAGGCACCTATACTGGAAAAGTACCTAAAGCACATTAAAATCGCGCAGTTATGAGCTCACACAGTACACCGTTGTCTATTGGCGGTTATTTTATTAGTAGCATCGGGAGGAAGATGTAAAGATGTACTTTAAATTCTCACCCATAGATGTCGAAAAAATATCTTAAAAGAGTGCAGTTTAAATTAAATTTTGGTGACCTCCATTATGAAAGATTAATGGTTTTAAATGAGAATTTTGCCAAATTAGTCAGCTATCGCCAAGTTGGCTAACATTTGGCGCTACTGTGTAACCCTGCATTAATATTTTTCAACAGTTACTCATTTCAATGAGGCGGTCCTACCGGAATAGTGAGGGACACACAGAGACTTGGATTTTATATAAATAGATAGATATATAATTATATATAAGTACATAAAATATTTATTTATAGCTGTATACATTATGTATAAGGTATATCTCTATATGTAATATATATGTAATATATATATATATATATATATATACATAAAAATAAAACTATCTGTATAAACATTGTATATTTTTTTTTAGCATGCGACTTATATAACATTTATTAAATATATATATGTTTATAAATATTTAAAGACCATGATTTTCCGCCATCTTGAAAATTTTTATAAGATGTTAAAATGGCTTTTTGACGCATTTTGAATTCCTTCGTTAATCGCGCCAATCAGCACAGGATATGGAACTCTTCCCAATAACGGGCTGATCCCTTCGCTTTTTATAAGAAATGTTTCCATTTTCATTGAAGAATCATATTTATTTTTTCGAATAAAACTACATAAAAGTTGACATGATCACAAGAATTCTTGGTACTTTTGTGTTAGCCGGGTGCAAATCTCACCAATTTTTTTTTTTTAACTCGCCAGTTAGCAATTTTTTTTTCGAGTGGTATATTAAAACTGTACTATTTGGTTATCCCATCGACCGAAAATCTATCGCCAAACTATAAGATTAAATGTCAATAATGGTTGATCGTAAATGTCACATTCATTTGACTTTAAGTAAGTTAGTCGTGTTTACACCATCAAGGGATTTTTATTTCGACATTTTATTTGTATTTTTATTAACGTTATACTAATTTATTTGTTCTTTCGTTATTTAAAATAATATTTATATCAATTTGTATAATTTGGTGAATGCTTTGGCGATTTAAATAATTTGGCGAAATTGGTCTACGGGATAACTAAATAGTACCATTAAAACATTGCTGTGAAGTTGAAATTAAATGTCATGATTTTTTCCACTATTTAATATTTAGCACAGATGTCATATATGCACCGGGTTTGGCGTGATTTTTTTTTTTTACGACAATTTGACGAAAACCTCGTTTTCGAATACCAGTTACCGATGTATTTTTAAATTACATTCTATTATTTTTAAAATGAAATAACAATAAATAAATAAAACTTTAAATAATAACGAAAGGGCAAAACAATTTATAACATTTTTTAAAAATAAAAAGTAAATAAAAGTAAATAAACATTTATTCATAAGAAAACAACAATGGCCGGGTTACCATATGTCAGGCAATATAACGCCATTTTGGTGCCAATTAGGTACTCCGGTGCGTGTGCGTAATATTTTTCTTTTCGTTTCGTTGAAGAAAAAAAAAGAAAGAAGTGAAAGCCATTAATT
Organism: Maratus speciosus; assembly: GCA_963932465.1. Taxonomy (NCBI): domain Eukaryota; kingdom Metazoa; phylum Arthropoda; class Arachnida; order Araneae; family Salticidae; genus Maratus; species Maratus speciosus. Next base: position 289,442,146 of record OZ010792.1, on the reverse strand, counting down.
TTAAATGTTTCAGTTTTAAATGAAAGTTTTGTATTTAATAAAAGGATAATGGAATACAAAAAATGCATTGTTCTTAGCATACATTTAAAAGAGGCCAAACTGGTCGCCAAATGAGTTTAAAATAATAACCTTTTCTAAAATATGAAAAAAAAATCTGTTATGATTAAAATTTGAGTTGTCATCATTAGAGAAATTTCTAGGATGGCCATTTAAAATATTTTTTACTACCTGCACCTAACAGCATATCATGACAATTATTTTATCAATATTCAGTGATTTTTCGCATTAAATATGCACTTTTCCGCTCATAGTCAGGCATAATTTCGTAATTACGATTCGTTAAATTTTTTCTCTGAAAGCATGGTTACAAATAATCTATTTAATATTATTACACCGTTATCTATCAGAGATCTTATTTAAAAAAAAAAGTAACCACCGTTGACGTAAATGATTTTTTGTGACCGGAGGTCTTCCTTCACAAATATTATGAAAACTACTGCGTACAAAAATATGAAAATTGGTAGTATTATGGAGAAATGTTTGATAAACGCGCTGAAGTTTTAAGTCGAAGAATTATTAGATGCGTTTGTAATTATATGAATATGTATCACCTGTAATTGTCGGATTGTCCGTCCGTCTATTATTCCGTCAGTCCGCTTAGAACAGCGCAAAAACTACCCAACCGAATGGTTTGAAATTTAATATATATAGTCGTTGCAGAATTTTGTCAAGCCATTTCGAATTTTATGAAAATCGAATCAAAACTTAAAAAGATATTGATAAAAGTTTTCTTCATTCTATTAAATTCTATTATACGTAATTAATTCAATGATATCCCAAGATAGGTAAGGATTCTATGTTACCATGGTGATTACGTCATATTACAGTTGGAGTCACATTATTCCTATATTACTGAGTTTAATATATGTATAATCATAATAAATTTTGTATTCATCCATTTATGTATAAGAGTGCAGCAGCTATTGCCCAGAGATCTGAATAACTATAAAACTAGTTATAGTACGAACGCATCTCATTTGCCACGTTTAACGTACAGTTTCTGACTTGTTTTATTATTTTGTCACATACAACATTTATAATTTGAGCTCTTCATTTATTAAGGAGATTTTTAAAGTTTTTCCATATGAGGGATTGGGAAATAAAAAATGAAATGCTCATTCATGCACCTTTCATTCTTTCCATATGAGGGATTGGGAAATAAAAAATGAAATGCTCATTCATGCACCTTTTATTCATTTATAATTTGAGCTCTTCATTTATTAAGGAGATTTTTAAAGTTTTTCCATATGAAGGATTGGGAAATAAAAAATGAAATGCTCATTCATGCACCTTTCATTCATTCCATATGAGGGATTCGGAAATAAACAAATGAAATGCTCATTCATGCACCTTTCATTCATTCCATATGAGGGATTGGGAAATAAAAAATGAAATGCTCATTCATGCACCTTTCATTCATTCCATATGAGGGATTGGGAAATAAAAATTGAAATGCTCATTCATGCACCTTTCATTCATTTATAATTTGAGCTCTTCATTTATTAAGGAGATTTTTAAAGTTTTTCCATATGAGGGATTGGGGAATAAAAAATGAAATGCTCATTCATGCACCTTTCATTCATTCACCCCTTCACTCATAATTTTTCACCTTTTGTGAAAAAAAAAAAAAAAAAAAAAACTTTCTTTTACTCGCAAAACATTCGCCATATCTTTGAGCAAATAACTAGATGTAAAATAAATTTTAACTTTTCCGCATTTATTACAAAATTCTCTTTGTTCATATTGTATTATATTTAATTTTCGGCATTTATGCAAATTCTGACTTTCAAATAAACATATACATTCTCTATTAGGATTTAATTATTCAAGTCTATGTATCTTAACCTTTTTCATTTATTTCAAATTTACAACATGTAAAGTATCATATACATATGCGTATCGTCTTTGTTTTGCTTAAAATTTATGTGGTTCGGATTGTTAATTCATTTATCATAACTCTTTCGCGAAAGTACGTTAATGAGTGTTTAAAAAGAAATTAAAAGAGGTAATTTTCAATGCACTTTCGAACAATGGGAACGTTTATCATCTTTTGTGCTAGTAATGTTCATTTCATAAAAGTCTGACGTCTCGGTAATTATTTAGGCAGCAAATTAAAAATCAATTAATTAAGTCTTTTATACAAATTTCGTAAATTTTCCATGCGTTTAACTGACTAAAGTTACTTTGTATATTTATATTATTATTTAAAACAAGTACATTTCTAAAAATTACGTATGTAGATAAATACAAATATATTTGTGCTTGTGAAATTCGTTGTAATTACTAATATATGGGAACGTCCACGGCAGAAGACAATTTTTGCTGAAAAATTATTTTAAACGGAAATATAAGTGTGATACATCAATTTAAAGCTAAAGAGTTGCAGTATATTAATTTGCAAGTTTTAATTTCATAAGAATAAGCCCATAACGAAACTGGGCTGGAAACTGGCAGTATTAAAATTAATTTGCAGTTGAGCATAAAAATCAACTTATTGAGTTGTACAGTTTTTTTACTTCTGTTCATTAAATTAAATTATTTTGGATTGAAAATAATAATATAACATTATATCTGTTAGATCTACATAGTTAAAAGGTTTCATCTAAGGTATTAAATGCAATTTTAACCTTATTAATTAGTTGATAATTAAATGTCACAAGAGTAACAGAAAGCATCTTAAAGTTTTAATTTTATAAAAACTACTTAAATTTTTTACCTAAAACTCCAAACTCTCTGATTTCGAGATATAAGAAAGATTTTATATTAAATATTTTGTTTATTCTATGCATGGAATAGGCTCTGGGGTGTTGTCACATTAGTAACAAACGTCTGTGTCACAAGAGTAACACATAATAGTTTTGTCCATAGTTTGACATAAAACTGCGTTGCAACCAAAACGAACAGAATGCTTAAAGTTTAGTTGTTTTCTCCGTTATTAGAACAATACCTGAAATGGTTTTAGCCATAATTAAGGTTATTTTGTAAATTTTAAGGAAGATAAATTGTCTTTATTAGTGGTTTTTTTTAAAAGGATGGATTTATTTTTATTTACTTTTTGTTATTACTTAAGATTATAAAATCGTAATGACAAGTAATTAAAGATAGATTAATACAACTCAACAAGTGTCATTTTTGTGTTTTGTTCTTTTGGTTTGAAGCATATGGTGTTTGATCAGATATTTTATAGGCTTTGTAAAGCTTCGTTTACTAAATTCTGCTGTATGGCCTACAGAGATTCTTATAGTAACTCTTATGCAAAAATTCTGATAGTATATTTTAAAGGAAGGATTTTAATATTGCTTCTTAAATATGACAACGTTTTAATGAGGAAGAAAAATTCTGCTAAGCGCCAAAAATTGTAGAGAAAATATAAGAATCAAATTAAATATGTTCATGTGAGAAAGAAACAAAACAAAATGTTTTATGATAAAATGAAAAAAAAAATCTTAAACGAAAGAAAATCCTACTCCACAGCTTTGGGGAATTTTATGTCGATGAAGATTTAAGAAGAGGTCACTTTTCAGCTAAATCTGCATTAGTTAGGTGTGAAAAAGGTCACATAATTCCACCAATCCTAGGTTACATTTACTAAGAGAATAAGTTTTTTAACTCCTTGAGGGGGGAGGGGGATATGTTTTATCCCACCTAATTTTAATGCAGATTTTCACCAGAAACTTTTAATTAAATTTTACTTTTTAAACTTTGGTGGAAAAATGCCTAAAAATTGCTTTTCCTCTTTTTGAATTCTCTTTTAAAGCCCGGTGTTGATTCAACACTTCACAAACACAATTGCTTGCCCCTCAAATGCTTAAAGAAGCTTTCCTAAATTGAAAGATTGAAAATTCCTTTGCACCTTTAAAGCCTAGTTTCATTAACCCTTGAGGGGCAAGCAATTACGTTTGTGAAATGCTAAACAATAGAAAATTATACATCAGAATATCTGGATTTGTGGTTGTCACGAAAACATTAAAGCAATTCATAATGCAGTGACTTGTGCATTTTCTAGATTAAACATTCCTGAAAAAAATGTAATGACTTTGTCTGCTGAGATACATCATAATTAGAATGTATGAATTCAGAATGTCTAATTTGCGAAGATAACATCGAACAATTATTTGAAAAGGAAGCCCATAATACAAAGCTTCTTATAAGTTATTGTAAATAGTAAAACTATGATCAACGTTTCGCTATTGACAAAACGTTTATCAACAGTTTGTCAAAGCTGTTACTTTCCCAAAACGTTGATAAACGTTTTGAAAAAGTAACAGTTGAAGGAACTATTTCTGATTGTTTACAAAATTTTTGAAAGCAACTAAATCCATTTCTGTGGCACAAATTCCTTCAAACTTGCGCACAGAATTATTTTGATAATGTAAAAGGAATAACGATTTTTCAAAAAATCGTTATGCCAGTGGATTTTCTGAAAACTGTACATTTTTATGCCAAGAGGAAATTTGGTACGAAATACTGCATTCTGGTCAAATGCATAAGCGACTGTATTTCTGGCCATTATTTAGTATGATCCCAAAATAGCAAAATCTTATGCGATTATTTCAGACAATGTAACTCATATTCAATTTCCTGTAAATGCTCTCGTATGTAAAATCTCAACATAGCATCTTTAAGGGAATGCATTTTCCTAAAGTGTATCTGTTTTGCTTTTTTATATGATGGTTGTGCTTTCCAATTTAAACGAAAATATTACTATGCAAATATACCTGAAATGATTCAGAATTCTTTATCAATTAACTTAATTGGGCACATGCTTTTTTTGTATTACTCCTTGTATGCATGCTGTAGATTTATTTTGTGCCGTTTTATGATGATATATGACGATTGAAGTGCGTGCTAAAAAAGCAGTTTTAAGGAATACTGCTTATTTTGTTAAAATTGTTCATGAAAAAACAAAAGCAAGCGTACTCCATGTATCAGATGAAGAAATAAAACAATAATGTTTCATTACTTTGCGAGAAAATATCAACAGCGAAGGGCATTCAACAAATACAATTTGTTAAAACCATTAAAAATAACACTATCTTACTATGAACCATACACTAACATCATTCGTGCAAAGAATTTGTGTTTCATTGTAAATAATGATACAGGAGAAGTTGCAAGCGATATTATTGATGATGAAGACAATGATTTATTCTGTTCAGTAACAGAAACTGAGAAGTTGCTATGTGGTTATACTGAGTGATTCTAAAATATGATGATTTAAAGACTCCTGGTTTTACTATTGAAGTGGTAAACGAAAATTTTCAAATAAAGTGCTAAGAGCTATTAGAGCGGGCGGCGGCGACACGAATGACTACGTCATCGAGTTACGGGATGAAATCATGATGCAGGATAAGATTTTTAGGAGTAGATAAATGAATGACTGGTCTGCCTCGACATTTCTTGGTACGATAGGCGCAGCAGCGGGCGCCAACTCGTGTACAAATGAAAACCCTATAAACATAGTATTTTACATTACATTGCCATATATACTACTTCGTATCGACTTCAAGATGAATTGAGGGTTTAGGAAAAGCTTATTAAGAGTACGTGAGAAAAAGACTGATTCGGCATAACTTGGTACAAAGCGAGAAAAACGGGGCGCCAATTCGTTATTTTCACAGTGTTATTACGTCATCGAGTTGAAATTTTGGCAAATGAAACATACCGATTATTACAATACGAATATTTCAGTCTGCTTCGTCATATCTTGGTAGGAGATGGGCAGAGCGGGGCGCCAATTTTTAATTTTGGCGGTATAATCACGTCATCGAGCTACGACTTTAAAATTTTGCACATTAAAGGAACATATCAGTACAACGAGAATATTTCAGTCTGCCTCGTCATATCTTGGTACGAGACGAGCAGAGCGGGGCGCCAATTTTTAATTTTTGCGGTATAATCACGTCATCGAGTTACGGGATGAAATCATGATGCAGGACAAGATTTTTAGGCATACATTAAGGAATGACCGGTCTGACTCGACATTTCTTGGTACGACAGGTGCAGCAGCGGGCGCCAACTCGTTATTTTGGCGTCACTATCACGTCATCGAGTTACGGGATGAAACCGGTGCCAAATTAAAGGTGAAAAAAAGTCTTTTAAGAATATTTTGGTCTGCCTGCGCATAACCTGGCAGAAACCCCCGGCAGACTAAAATCTATAACAAAAAAATACGTCATAATGTACAAATGAAAACCCTATAAACATAGTATTTTACATCAAATATTAAACATTCCGATTAGTACGATAAGAATATTTCAGTCTGCCTCGTCATATCTTGGTAGGAGATGAGCAGAGCGGGGCGCCAATTTTAAATTTTGGCGTACCAAGATATGACGAGCCAGACTGAAATATTGGTATCGTACTAACCGGAATGTTTAATGTTTAAGCAAAATACTATGTTTATGGGATTTTCATTTGTACATTATGACGTATTTTTTCGTTATAGATTTTAGTCTGCCGGGGGTTTCTACCAGGATATGCGCAGGCAGACCAAAATATTCTTAAAAGACTTTTTTTCACCTTTAATTTAGAATCGGTTTCATCCCGTAACTCGATGACGTGATAGTGACGCCAAAATGACGAGTTGGCGCCCGCTGCTGCGCCTATCGTACCAAGAAATGTCGAGGCAGACCGATCATTCCTTAATGTACGCCTAAAAATCTTGTCCTGCATCATGATTTCATCCCGTAACTCGATGACGTGATTATACCGCCAAAATTAAAAATTGGCGCCCCGCTCTGCTCATCTCCTACCAAGATATGACGAGGCAGGCTGAAATATTCGTATTGTAATAATCGGTATGTTTCATTTGCCAAAATTTCAAGCCGTAACTCGATGACGTAATAACACTGTGAAAATAACGAATTGGCGCCCCGTTCTTCTCGCTTTGTACCAAGTTATGCCGAATCAGTCTTTTCCTCACGTACTCTTAATAAGCTTTTCCTAAACCCTTAATTCATCTTGAAAGTCGATACGAAGTAGTATATATCGCAATGTAATGTAAAATACTATGTTTATAGGGTTTTCATTTCTACACGAGTTGGCGCCCGCTGCTGCGCCTATCGTACCAAGAAATGTCGAGGCAGACCAGTCATTCCTTTATCTACTCCGGAAAATCTTGTCCTGCATCATGATTTCATCCCGTAACTCGATGACGTAGTCATTCATGTCGCCGCCGCCCGGTCTATATTTAAAGAATAAGCAATTCTCAAATTTGAACCTGATAACCACAATACTTGTCAAAAAAAGAATCAAATTGTGGCTGTCATTAATGCTCGCAGATTGATAAACTCTCGAGGATTTTACAAATTATAATTAATTCTAGAATTCTTTACATTTTTCTATGTTATTTTAAAATGCCATCATTAAAAGTTTTTTCTATGGAAAAGTAATTTTTTCTAAACTTATTTTAATTATTTTGTTTAGTATTTAAACCGAATTTTGGGGGAAATTCCTTTATGGACAAAATGTCACAAGAATAACACTTAGCATTTTGCAAAATCAAATGTAACAAACTGATGTGCTATCAGATAAGTTCAATGATTAATACTTTTAAAAAAGATATAATTACTCTGCTCTATTCTGTAAATTTTATTTCTATAGTCTCAAATAATTTACAGAATTTCTGCGTCAAATGCAATTTTTGAAAATTGCATTTTTTTGTGATCACAAGAGTAACAAAGTTTTCGTTCATTATCTAGGCAAGTAAAATGTTTTTTGTTATAAATTGCATATGGTTTATAAGAGTAGAGCACATGTATTTTTAAGTGGTTGCCTGAAATTTAGCCTAAATATATTTTGTGATGAAAGAATTGGAAATATTTATGGAAATTTGCTCTGACAGTCACAAGAGTAACAATAGACGTTCCCACATATTTGTTTACTGTTCATTGTTGTCATATTCTGGTTGCATGATTTTATTAATACATTTTCATTCGTTTAGTGAAGATGTAACAACAGCAAAAATAAGTATAAATAAAATTAAAAAAAACAAAATTTTGAAATTTGAAATTTAAAATAGAAAGAAAATAACATTTATTACATTTGCAGTCGAATGTAGAATCTTGTAGCTAATATATATATATATATACTAGCAGACTCGCCCGGCGTTGCCCAGGTCCGTGGTAATATTTATAAAGAAACCTTTAATTTATATGAAACTCGATTTTGTCTGAAATACGTACCCACTCACAGTGTGAAAATGGGGGAGAAGCAGTAGCAAATTGTTGAGATGTTATGCAAATTTTATTCATAAATTTTTGTAAAATTGTATGCCATAGTCATGAACAAATTATAATTTTAAAACACCATCTACTGATGCAAAAATTAGTTAAGAGGAGAGGAGTGAGTGCTTAGTAATGTACAGGCCAAAAGTTTTAAAACGACCTCTGTCAGAAAACAACACATAAAGGATACTCATCGAAGAAAACGCTACAGTTGTAAGGACAATTATCGTCACCCGCCTTCCAAACTCGAAATTCAACTCTCCCACCTTCTTTAAAATTTTAAATTGTTATCATTCACGTAAGTTAATTTCAATTGTATTCGTTCTTCGTGTTAATGGCGATTTACATATGCATAGTCGCCCAAGCATGGAACGTGTTTCTTGAACTTTTTATGAAGTAAATAAGTTTTATGAAGTTTCCGTTCTTGAGCGATTAAGAGTCCATTCACATGCGATTCTTATAAAACTTCTAATATATCACAAAATGCACACCATATTAAGTATTTCATGAACTCAAGGATTTTTCACTCAGTTCCTATTCTTTTGTTAATATTTTCTCATCCTAATGAAAACATATGTTATACTTTATTGAATGTTTTCACATTGAAAGTGCAGTGCAAAGTTTAGGCATAATTCAATAAAGCGAAAATTTTGAGTGTTCGTTATTTTTAATCTATCTTCTTGTTAAAATTGTTGACTACATTTTTAGACACCCATGAACGGTGAACACATAACATGTGATAAATTGTCACAAATTTTAAAAAAATCACAAATTTTGTCATAGATCGTTGAAAAAAATTGTGAAATGATCATTAGAAAAAAAAAAAAAAAAAAAAAGAATTTCATCCAACGATCTTGGAAAAATAATCATGAATTTAGTGAAACAATCGAAGAAAAAAATTGCAAATTGCATCAAAATATCGCAGAAGCACATGTTGAATTTGCCAATCTGTCACTCAGGAATATCGGGAACTTCGACAAATAGTCGCTGAAAAAAAAAAATTAAATTCATCATAGATAATTGAAAAAAAAATTAAAATTTCGCCAAACAATCTTGGGATAAAATCATGCATTTAGTGAAACGATCGCTGCAAAAAGCACTCGAATTTCAGTAAGCAATCGAAGAAAAATACTGCAAATTTCATCAAAAAATCGCGGAAATGTATAGCAAATTTTGACAAAAGAGTGGCGAAGCGCACACTGAATTTTGCCAATCTGTCGTTGAGAAATATCGGGAACTTTGGCAAATAGTCACCAAAAAGAAATAAATAAAATCACAAATTTCATTATAGATCGTTCAAAAAAGAAACGTGAATTTTGTCAAATGATTGCTGAAAGAAACCCCGCGAATTTCAGTAAACAATCGAAAAAAATATTGCAAATTTCATCAAAAGATCGCGGAAATGCATGGCAAATTTCGTCAAAAATGTGCAGAAGCATATGCCAATTTTGCCAATCTGTCGCTGAGAAATATCGAGAACTTCGACAAATGGCCGCGGAAAAGAAAAACACAAATTTTGTCACTGATCGTTGAAAAAAAAAATGCAAATTTCATGAAACTATTTTTTTTGGGGGGGGGGGGGGGGTGTGCATTTTGTGAAACGATCGCAGGAAAAAAACCGTGAATTTCAGTAAACAAAGAAAAATATTGCAAATTTCATCAAAAGATCACAGAAACCCATAGCAAAGTTTGTCTAAAGAGTGCACATTACGAATTTTGCCAAAAGGCCGCGGAAAAGAAAACACAAATTTTGTCACTGATCGTTAAAAAAACCCCACAAATTCCATGAAACGATTTAGGAAAGGGGGGAATCGTGCATTTTGTGAAACGATCACTGGAAAAAAAAGCGTGAATTTCAGTAAACGAAGAAAAATATTGCAAATTTCATCAAAAGATCGCAGAAACGCATAGCTAAATTTGTTTGAAGAGTGCAGATTACAAATTTTGCCAATATGTCGCTGAGAAATATAGGAAATTTCGACAAATGGCCACGGAAAAGAAAAACAAATTTTGTCACTGATCGTTTAAAAAAAATCGTGAAAAAAACGCGAATTTCGTCAAACGATTGCTGAAAAAAAACCCCGCGAATTTCAGTAAACAATCGAAGAAAAAATTGCAAATTTCATCAAAAGATCGCGGAAATGCATGGCAAATTTCGTCAAAAAAGTGCAGAAGCATATGCCACTTTTGCCAATCTGTCACTGAGAAATATCGGGAACTTCGACAAATGGCCGCGGAAAAGAAAAACACAAATTTTGTCACTGATCGTTGAAAAAAAAAAAATGAAAATTTCATGAAACGATTTGGGGTGGGGGGGATTGTGCCTTTTGTGAAACGATCGCAGAAAAAAAAGAACGTGAATTTCAGTAAACAAAGAAAAATATTGCAAATTTCATCAAAAGATCACAGAAACGCATAGCAAAGTTTGTCTAAAGAGTGCACATTACGAATTTTGCCAAATGGCCGCGGAAAAGAAAACACAAATTTTGTCACTGATCGTTAAAACCCCCCACAAATTTCAAGAAACGATTTGGGGGGGGGGGGGATCGTGCATTTTGTGAAACGATCACTGAAAAAAAAGCGTGACCCAGCAAACACATACCTTTCGGCACACGATCGGACCGCACTTGGCAGTGTCGGTTAAGTGTCGTCATGGGCACAGTGATTTCGGTGAAGTGTCGGTTGCATGTCGACAACTGAAACATAAGAATCAGCTTTTTCGACTGCCGGTTACCGTAATCGGTCCCCTTATGGTTATATATCGGCAAGCGACTTACACCGGCAAGTGATGCAGGACCGATATATGATTTCTGATAGTGGCCCGATTAGATTTGCCAACATCGGTCCGAATTTGGAATTTTTAGTCTTAGCCGACATTTTTTTTTTCTTTTTCTTAATTTCGTTTGAATTTGAGTTTTGATAAGACATGTATATTTCATGTATTTCATATGAAATTCTAACAGTGATAAACAAACAAAAATTCAAAAATAGCTTATATATATATTTAAGCTGTTATGGAATTCATTTTAAAAAGGCTTACAATTATTTGAATCATTAAAAGAGTTTCTTAAATCGCCCCTGAAAATTATTATTCGTTATAAAGTTAATCGTAGAAAAAAAAAGTTTCATAAATTAATTATATTCTAAATATATATTCATTTTAAAAGCTATAGCGATGTTTCTTATTTTATTTAAAATCAAATTATATAAAAAGTGCTTAAAATTATTTTACAAGCTATAAAAATATAAAAAAAACACCCAACTTAAGCATTAAAATTTAAAAGAAAGATTCAGAAATCTCCCACTTCTAAAAAATTATTTACCAGAAAAAAAAGGATAAATTAATATTTCTATTTTATTTGATGATTAAAAAATGTTGAGAAGTAAAATAATCATTTTTGCTACTTAATCACTAAAAATATATTCTACATTAAATCATCAAATGATAAAAAATGAACTCTTATTCTAATTAAAAATTTTCTTTTTTTTATTAAAACTAGGGGGCTCGGCCCCCTACGAGCTACGCTCGCCAACCCCCGTACAGACACCGCAGACTCTAAATGCACGCTAATTTGATCGGCTTTAAAAAGATTTCGAAAGATTGAATTATAATTTAAAAAACAGTGGCGATCTCCCTATAAACGAATTTCTATTCATTTCTCTTTGATTGGGGAATTTTAACGCCAAATCCGCTGCGGTACTACTTGATTATCCTGTCGACCAATTTCGCCAAATTATATAAATCGCCAAACCACTCGCCAAATTATACAAATTGATATAATTTTTATTTTAAATAACGAAAGAACAAATAAATTCGTACAACATTAATAAAAACACAAATAAAACGTCGAAATAAAAATAACTTGATGACGTATACACGTGTAACAACATTTCAAAATAAGCTAATATAAAAGGAATTAAGTAAAGAGGGTCTTTGTCTCCTGGTATTTTTTAACAAAGCGAAAAGAAAGTTCTTTTAAATGAGACATTTTAAATTAATTTTCAAAATATCAAATAAATGTCTAGCGCAATTTCTAAATTTAAACTTTTTTGCAATATTATTTTGTGTTCATTTTATGTAATAACTATAATGTGACGTAAATATGACGTAATTTCTCCTAAGACTTCTAACGCATGTTAATGAATTTATTATTTTACAATATCCTTTCTCCTTTAAAATTCACGTGTAACTATACTTTTTATGACGTAATTTTTAATAAGTTCCTGCTTTTTATACGTAATTATTTAATACTAATTTGAAAGTTTTTTTCCTGTTTACAATAGTCACGTGTAAATAACTTTTTAATTTGAAGCAAACGTTATTGCTTGCGCTTTTTATACGGATGGCAACAGTTTAAATTAGTACAATTTTCTAAAATCTGTAAAAAATATCTCTAGAAATGCTGAAAATTCGAATTTAAAATAGAAATAAAACCTGAAAAAATGAGTCAAAATAAAAAAATTAATGCAATCTGCACTCCGGCAACTTCTAACGCATAAAATGATCTAAAAATGATTACACTGCCATGTACAGTTTTTGCTGCTATAAAACTTTTTTAGTGGAACGATTTTGTCCAACTTTAGCATTAAATAACTCTTAAAATAATTCTTCGATTTGAAAACTGTCTGCTTCAGCGTGTTTATTAAACATTTCTGTATAAAACCACCGATTTTCATATTTTTGTATGCATTATTTTTGTTAATATTAACGAAGAAAGGCCTCCGGTCACAAAAAAATCAAAACCGGCGGCGGCGGCGGCGGTGACAGCGGGAGTTACTTTTTTTTAGAATAGAGAGATTAGCTTTTCTATGTTACAAATATATATTTCTTGAATTAACGCATTTAATTAATTATAATTCCTAAAGAGAAAATTTTATTAAGAGAAAAACCTCTGAAGGTCACTTATTTTATTTAATAAGCATTCTTAAATTTATAAGAAAGATTCAGAAATAATCCCATTTAAAAATTATCTTCCAAAAGAAAAAAAAAAGTAAATTAATATTTTAATTTTATTTTTAAATTAAAAATCTTGATAAGTATCAAATTAATATTGCAACATACTCATTAAATATGTGTTCTACTTTAAATCATCAAAACGACATAAAATGAATTCTTATTCTAATTAAAAGTTACTAATTACTAACTTTTTATTTATTAAAATACATTTTTCCATGTTAAAAATATATATTTTATAAATTAACGCAACGCATGTAATTACATTATAATCCTAATAAGAAAATTTGATTAACTAAACAAGACCTCTAAAAATATTTCTTTAATACTTAATTATTCTTAAATTTATATCTATTCTTAATTATTCTTAATTATATCTATATCTTAATTAAACTTAAAATTATTCTTAAATTCCTTCGCTTTAACAAATTCGCAAAGATATTTATTTCATTCATTTAAATATTAAATTAACTTTTAAATAAACGCGGGTAAGACAATTAAAAATAAATAAATAAAAAATAAAATAAAAACAGTTCAAAATTCTAATTTTGCCATCTACCATTTACCTTTAATGACAAACCATTACATATCGATAAGACTTCCTCTTATTACCTCGTACAATCCTCCCCTGATCAAGTCTGAGTGGTCAAGTGGTTAACGAGTCTGGTTCCTATACTTGGGTTCGCTGGATCAAACCCAACCTTAGCCAGCGCCGAAACACGTTCTTTTCGAATATGCATTCCACGATGGCTTGCAGATGGCGCCATCAAAAAAGATTTTTTTTTTCAATCGATGCTGGTGTCGGGCTGCGACCGGCATTACTATGGATAGCTATAGGTGTGCTGCCAGCATAGTGTTTTGCTGATACTGGACCGGCTGTGCGCCTACCTGTCGGGCGTCACTCGCCCGGCGTGTCGAAAAAGATACGGAACCGGTACGGCAGCCGGTATCGTGCCGATACCGTCAGTAACGGCAAAGCGGCTGTCGGCCGATTGTTTACCGATAGCTCTGTGTTTGCTGGGGAATTTCAGTAAACGAAGAAAAATATTGCAAATTTCATCAAAAGATCGCAGAAACGCATAGCAAAGTTTGTTTGAAGAGTGCAGATTACAAATTTTGCCAATATGTTGCTGAGAAATATAGGAAAGTTCGACAAATGGCCACGGAAAAGAAAAACAAATGTTGTCACTGATCGTTTAAAAAAAAAATCGTAAAAAAAAAAAACTGCAAATTTCGTGAAACGATTTGGGGGGGGGGGGGGAGATCGTGCATTTTGTGAAACGATTTCTGAAAACAACGTGAATTTCAGTAAACGAAGAAAAATATTGTACATTTCATCAAAAGATCGCAGAAACGCATAGCAAAGTTTGTCTAATCTTTGGCTAATGGTCGCAAAAAAAAAAAAAATAACGCGAAATACATTAAAAATCTTGCAAAAACAATCACTATAAAAATAAAACACAAAATTCGATAAACAGTCGAGGGAATAAATTGCAAATTTCATCAAAAGATCGCGGAAATGTATAAAAAAATTTTGACAAAAGAGTGCAGAAGCACACGCTGAATTTTTCCAATCTGTCGCTGAGAAATATCGGGAACTTTGACAAATGGCGACAGAACAACAACAAAAAAAAAAAATCATAATTTCTCTTCACTGAATTACGCCTAAACTTTAAACTGCTATGCCTGGCACCACAGTTGCAGAAAATTCTCCAAGTGTCTGTGAGAGATACTTCAGTGGCAGAAAATAATCTGCTGGTAAAATATTTTACAATTGAAGCATTAATTAATCAAACCACCACTTACCTGCAATGTCTTTAAGCATTTTATTAATTTTTATAGATAATCTTAGTTTTGTATTAAGTAGTAAAGAGCTAAACATAACTGTAAAGCGAAATAGTAATAGGCTTGATGGAAAAATAATCTGCAAAAGAGATAAGAAAATCTGTGACGCCTGTCTTTCATCTTGAATTTTCTGCTACTGGACCTGGCACTATGAAAACATTCAGTAGAGTGGAAGTTATGTTTTCATTACGATTTCTTATCAGTGGGAAAGTGGAGAGAAAAGATTAACAAAAGGAAAAGAACTGAAAATGGAAAATTCTGAGTGCGTAAAATAGTTATGATGTGCATTTTGTGACATGGAGTTTCAGAAGAATCGCACATGCATGAACTCTTAATCGCCCAAGAACGGAAATTATTTACTGAATGTTTTAAAAAAACATTCGATTCTTAGGGCGATTAGACAAATTTGGAGTTTCAGAATAATCGTCCAAGAATGGATATGCAGTCAGGTATAAAATGTACGTTGTCATCGCCCAATAATGTCAACAATAATAAATCAAAACATTGAATATTTGTATATGAAGCAAACTGAGTTCAATAACAATTTTAAAAATGCAGAATCAAAATTAAAACTTATATTTTTGTTTATTTAAATGAGAAAAGTTTAAATTTTACATTTAACATTTCGAGTTATACCGATTAATAAATTTTATCATGTTATGGTTAAGCATCACAAAAAATTTCAAAATAGTAACTCAATAAATAAAAATTATTTAAAAATAGGTATGTCCCGGACCTCCTTAAATGAAACAGAGTTCAATAACAAATCTTAAAATCAAAACATACATCTTATACTTTTGCTAAGAAATGAAAAGAAAACATTCAGTGAAGCGTTGATTCAGCAAATATGTGAAAAGTTTAGTTTTCAGGTGAAAAAGTTTGTAAAAAGCCTACTTTTATGACAATTTTGTGAACGGGTCCATTTTTTAAGGTGAAAACTTTTGTGAAGGGTCCTGCTTTGATTTGAAAAAAATTGTGCAGGGTCCAGTTTTGACATAAAAAATGTTGTGAAGGGTCCAGTTTTGACATGAACAATGTTGTGAAGGTCCTGTTTTGAAATGAAAAATTTTGTGAGGGGTCCTTTAAAGAACCCAATTTTTCCTGAACAGATCCCTGTGCTTGTTACATATCATGACTTTGATAAGAAATCAAAACACTCAGAAAAGTGTAAAAAATATGTTTTCATTGGGATTTGTTATGAAACTCATAATATATGGGGAAGTGGAAAAAAAAGATAAAAGAAAAACCCAAATAACTTCATTCATTTCCCCTGAAAAGAAATATTTGTTTTATTCCTATTCTTGGGCGATGACAACATCCATCTCTTAATCACACGAGAACGGAAATTATTTACTGAATGTTTCCATTTCATAGAAAGTACAGTTTTCATCTTACACTTTACTATAAAATGTACAGTTCTATTTTTAGTAAGAAATGAAAACATTCAGTGAAGCGCTCATTCAGCAAATTTGAAAAAAAAAATCAGCAAATTTGAAAAAATAAATTACTTTAAGATCCCAGAAAGTTCAAGAAACATTATACTATTTCATTCTTGGGCGACTACGCGTATGTAAATAGATATTAATACGAAAAACGAATACAATTTAAAGTAACTTACGTGAATTGTATTATATCATTTCTTATAAACAATATAAAAAACATTATGAAATAATGTCAATAAGATTAAGTCTTATAGTAACAAAATAAATAAAGCATGGGAAATAAACAGTGCAATTTTCCGTTACAGTTAGCCGCTGTATCTCATATTTACCACCTGCTCTCATTGGCTGGTTTCTTCTTTGCCGCGGATTGGCTTAGAGCTGTAAATAGCCTGTAACCCATAACGTTTTATTGCAGCGGATTGGCTTAGAGCTGTAAATAGCCTCTAACACATAACGTTTTAATTACGTTTTAATTTTTTTTAAACATCTAAATTGAAATTTTAAAATCCGGCGGTGAAGTGCACTTTCCGATAATAGCATCTACACATGACAAAAATTTCAGAGACCTAGGTGTTATAATTTCGGCGCTTTCCGCGGTCAGGCAGGCAGGCAGGCAGGCAGACAGACATCTCTTATTTTATATACATATATATATATATATATGTGTGTGTGTGTGTGTGTGTGAATATATATATTATTCTGTCTGTGAATTACGCTGAGTTAATTCATGAAAATCTATAATCCATAAAAGTTATCTCCAATATATACATTTAAATTAAGATAAATTATTTTTTATCTAAACAAACACTCTGAAAAAAACTTTCTTCAATTCACGGAAATTCTACTCGCAGCAGTGCTGCAGGCATATTTCCATGAATTGACAAATATCCGTTTTTCTTTTCCTCCGTTACAGGAGGTAAAATTTTCGGAAAGATTTCGTCTTTAATGAGATTGTGGCTCTGGATTTTATACTTTAGTATTAATATAGTATAAATGTATGAATTTTAAATATTTTTACGTAGATTGCTGGAGGTAAAATACGAATATTATATTTTTATTCGACAAGATTTTTTTTTTTTTTTTTTGAGAAATATCGTATTTTTTTCCATTTAATTTTCTTAATTAAAGTATCTTTTAAATTTGTTCATTTAAAGAATATTTTAATTGCGAATATTCATTTATAAGCAATTTTATAAATTCTACTTTATTTAACTTTATTCAACTTATTCAACTTTAAAAAAATAAATTGTGAGTACTTTTGAATGAATGAGAAAAGCAATTTTTATTTATTTTGAGATTCGAAAACTTTTTTGTCTTTTTAAAATAAATTAGAAATCTTAATTTATTTAATTTTCGTTTTTTCATTTTAAAATTAAATTCGGATATATTATTAACAGCCCCAATACGCATACGTGCTCGGAATGAATGAAATTTCTGCCTTTTTTTCAGACGTTTGGGGAGAATTTACGGGTAAAACATGTTTTCTAGTAGTATGGAAATTATTTGTTAAAAAATGAGGAATAATTTAGTGTATATTGGCGAGTTTTTCTGACAGTGAATATTATCGCAGAATATATCGGAGTAAATACATAGAGAAGATTAATTCAATGGAAAATTAGACTTTGATATTTCAGAACAACATGTACTATTAAAGTATTTTGGAGAAAAAAATAAAGGTCGAATGTGATTCGAGTAACTACGGTATGTCAGCAGTGATAAGGCGACATAGGAGTTTTTCAAACCAAAAATTGTACATTCTACCTACATACTGCTTCGATTCATCATAAAAAGTATAATATAGTAGAACCCCGCTAATCCGAAATTTTGTTTAATCTGAACCGATTTTATTTTCGAAAATTATACTTAAGAGATAACTGAAAGTATTGAATTATTGTATTAAAAACAAAAAGATACTTTTTACACTTTTTACTAGAAAATTTTCCGGATTACAGGATGAATGTCAAGAAAAACGTGTAGAAGTTAGAATTAAACAAAAAATGGCAGTAGAGCATGTTTTTTATTCTTTAAATAGCTTGAATAAAAAAAAATATTCAATAATGTTAATAGTACAACATATATACACGAATATAAAAAAAAACATGCATTTTAGGCCTACTCGTAGAAGCCACTTAAAAAAATATCGAATTTCAGTTTACCAGTCAATATAAAATTGTTTTTTGAAATACAAAAAGCATTTAATTTAGATTATGAAAGTTTATTTTTCTTTTCAACAGCTTGATTTCGTAAATTACCTACAGAAATGTTTTTTTCTCCCCCCTCCTTGTTGATGTAGTGACTGTGCTATTTATAGATTTGCGATTTTGTACCATTTGTAATGATTTGTTATGTAATATCTTATTCTAAAGTTCCATTAGATTATTATAAACATAAAGAGTGATTAAACAAGCAATACTTTTTTTTGTGAAAGTTGTGACGGATTATCCAGCATGCCAGACTTTAGGATGTCGGTTTAGAGGATATTTACTAGACTACTGTGTACTTATAACTTACATTTCCTTTTAGCAAATACCTTTTCCTTTTCTATTTTTATCAAAAATTCGATTAATCCGAATTTTTTGTAATCCGAACAGGCACCGTTCCCAATTAGTTCGGATTAGCGGGGTTCTACTGTATATATAAAGAATGAGCAGCATCTTACACATAGTACAAATTTTTAAAATGTATATTCATTTGTGATTGAAATTAAAATATTTTCTGGTAAACAGTGAAAAATATGTACCCACAAATAAATAAATTTTGCCTCCTGTTTGGGGCTATGCATGTATAACGTTATCAACATTTTGCTAATTTTCGACCCCCTCCCCCCTTACGACATCATACGTTATCATTCGCCGAACCCCCCACCCCCCTTGATTTTATCGTTATCAATGTCTAAAATTCTTTTTAGAATCTTTTTTTTTTCTTTTTATAGCTTGCAGTGACACATATGATTACACATTTATTAGCATTTATTAGTCGTATACTTTACGGATTGAAGAAGGCAGTAAAATATCAATACATGAAATAAATTTATATCAAATAACATCTAAAATAGTTACTATTTAAAGTTTACTGTTTAAAGGTTATTTAATAACAGCTTATTGTTACATAATGCATTCAAAATTAATATTGTTTTCTTGCACTTGCCCTTTGCCCGGGGAAGTTAAAAGAAGAAATTATCAAGAAAACAGAGGACAACATTCTTTGCCTTTATTTTTAGTACACAGGTATGACTTCCTAAATATTATGCTCCTGATTTCTGTATCAGGGAATTATATGCGCATAAAGTAGAAGAAAAGGAATGCCAATCGTTGAGCTGGTCCAGATTTTGGAATGAAATGATTTTATAAACATGTAATGGCGTTAATAATAGCTTTGTATCTTAATAAAAACCTATAAAAATAGTAACAATAAAAAAGGGTAACTGACTTTTTGGATGTAAAGAAAAATTTACTGAAAAAAGAAAAGTTTGGTTGGATCAAAAATGGTAACGATATCAAGTTCCAGACACCCCCTACCCCCTAACGTGTTAACGGCTATATATGCATAGACCCTTTCCTTTTAAATATTTAAATAAAAAAAGAAAAGTGCCCAGTTAAACTAATGTCACTGAGCACAAAGGCTATTCACACTAATTGTATATTATACTCTTATTTCAAAGAATAATGCCCCTTTAAAAATAAATGAAAGGGGAGTAGCCCCCGTTTCACTCCTTTATACTTAACCAATGAACCTGCAAATCAAATCTGGGAAGATCTTTAATATAACAAACCGGTATACCAAATTTGAAGCAAATCAGATAATTCTGCATGAAGACACCATTTAGCTAAATTAAGGAGGGAGGGGTCTAACCCCAATTTCCCCCCTTTATACTTAACCAATGAACCTCCAAATCTAATGAAGGAAACTCCATATCGGAATAAACTGGTATATCAAGTTTGAAGCAAATCGAATAATTCTGCATAAAAAACCCATTTGCCTAATTAAGGAGGGACTACCCCTCCCCTTTATACTTAATCAATAAAACTCCGAATTTAATCAAGGTAGCTCCTTTAACATAATAAACCGGTATTCCATATTTGGAACAAATCGAATAACCCTGCATGAAAAAGACATTTATCTAAATTAACGGGGGTTTAGCCCCCTTTCCCCTCTTTATACTTAACTAATGAACCTCCAAATCTAATCAATGCAGCTTCTTAACATAATAAACCGGTATACCAAATTTAGAGCAAATCGAATAAGTCTGCATGAGAAAACCCATTTATCTAAATTAAGAGGGGCCCTTTCACCCTTTTATACTTAACTAATGAACCTCCAAATCTAATCAGGGAAGCTCCTTAACATAATAAACCTGTATACCAAATTTGGAGCAAATCGAAAAACGCTGCATGGAAAATCCATTTATCTAAATTAGGGGGCTAATCCCCTTTACCCCCTTTATACTTAAGTACTGAACCTAGAAATCTAATCAGAGAAGCTCCTGAACATAATAAGTAGGTATACCAAATTTGGAGCAAATCTAATAATTTTGCATGAAATACCCATTTATCTAACTTAAGGGGGGACTAGGCCCCCTTTCCCCCTTTTATACTTAACCAATGAAACCCCAAAACTAATCAGGGAAGTGCCTTATCAGAATGAACGTAGAAAAATGATTGAAGCAATTTAGATGTTTCTATCTAGAGTTATCGCATTACGTACTTACATACATACATACCTAATCGGCGAGCGCATTTGCTCTCAGGTTTTGATAGCCTGTGAGCTAAAAAACTTTTTATTATATGAAAAAAGAATATCACCTTCATTCAGTAAACATCAAGGTTTAAATTATAGTTTTGAAATAAAAATTTTTCATCATGCTCAGGGTCCATCAAACCCCGGGCGCCAGGTCGCCAGGGCGACTAAAAAATTCCTCTTGGCGACTAACTTTTTTACCTACTTATTTACTTAAATTATTTTTCTTTAACCAAAAAAATTCCATTTGGGAAATTTCCTTGCCATTGTGCTGACACTTCCTGTGTCAACAGCTTCTTGTTAAAGAGGTTTCAGCAAAATGAACTTTATAAGAAGTGAACTACGTTTAAACTTAAAAGAAGATGATAGTATGAACAGTTTATTGTTTATAATTTTAAATGGACCATCTTTAAAGGTTTGAATCCTGAAAAATTAATTGACCAATGGTATTTCAAATCAGAATCTCAAAGATATTATTAATTTATGTATATATGGGGGTCATTCAACTGAAACCCGGTCAGTGCGTGTAACTTTGCATTAGACGTAAGAGGGCGCCACGTAACTTCGTGTATGGCGGCACCATCTATTGGTAGAGAGAGTGACGCATGCGCAACCTCTCACGTTGCATAGCGACATTGTGGATGCACGCCGAAGAGAAGGTAGTCACACAAGTTATCGTCCAGTACTGAACATGCAGGTGAGTAAGCAGGAACAAGGATGAGTGATTCGATTTTTAGCGGCGGAGGGAGTTGGGGGCCGTGAACTATATCGACGGACGAAAGATGTGTACGGTGAGTACAGTCTGAGTAGTTCAACTGTTGTGGAATGGCGCAAAAGATTCCTTGACGAGTGCGAGTTACTGGAAGACAATGCTCGTCCTGGACAGGCTCATCGTATCATCACACCGGAAATGATTGCGGAAGTGAGTGATTTAGTCTTGGCCAACCGCAGAATAACTGTAGGCGAGATCCATCGGTTACTGGGTATTAGCGTGGGCACCGTTCACACCACATTGCATCAACACTTGAACTTTCGAAAAATTTGTGCTCAGTGGGTTCCCCACCAACTGACCACCGTACAGCGCAATACTCGAATGGCGCTGTCTTTGAGTCATCTGCAACGTTATCATGAGGATGAATACGACTATTTTTGAGTTTGTGTACTGTGTATAACTACATTTGTGTGTGTTAATAAAATCGTTATTTTACAGTAGTGACCGGGTTTCATTTGAATGTCCCTAATATTTTCTTGTTGGGAATTAAAGGTAAGGATATTAATTTGTCTACTGTTTTAATGATTAATTTCATAGTTTGTTTGTATTTAATTTTTACAATGTAAAAGTGATATTGTCCTAAAAGTTTTGCTCAGTTTAATTTTTTATTGAATAGTTAACTTGTTCACTGCAAAATGACACATATCACTCAAAAATGGCCGAATACGATTCTGAGTAGCCAGTGTTCTATTTTGCTTTGAGTGCATTAATTTCAAAGAAATTATTCTTCAACCTGGCTCCTAAGAATTTTCAACTTTTGTCAGTCCCTGATCGTGCTACATCTTTGCTTCCATCATCAAATTGGAGATTTACAGAATAAAGAGTCATTTGTGCAACATGAATGCAAAATTTTATCCCAAAGTTCATAACTGTTTTATTACTCTATTGGCGAGTTATACAAATTATATTCTGACCAAAATTTGAAGATTTAAATGCAAGTGACGATTAATATTTGACTCTTTTTGCAGCAAGCGCATATCTTGTTAGATTTTCACATGCTTTACCATAAAATATTCCTTACATAACGACTTATTGTTAAAAAATTTTTTGCAAACCCGATTTTTTCAATGTAAAAAATTACTATGTGTCTTTTGGCAAGATGCTTGACTGACTATTAGTTTATGAAAGCTTTTTAGTAAGCGGGTAAGATTTTTGTCATTTTGAGTGCGAGCGTACTGCTCTGAATCTCAGGCTCAGACCCAAAAAAGGACTTCGGACTCGAGTTCAAAGTGAACATTTTGTTTATCAGTAAATTAAAAAAAAGGAAACAAAAACTTGCCAGATACTATTTGAAGAACAAGAATATAGTCTGAGTTTACAAGTGTTACCGCCCGCTAAAAGTTAGTTTAAAATTGAATTGGATTGTTGATGGAGGGATATATAGAAAAGTATTCTAGCTGATTGTAAAGTCTTAGTAAGATCAGTCTTAAAAACATAAAGAAGTCGCTGGATATCGCTTTCTCTTTGTAGTCCATTTTTTAAGGAGTAGTGGAAAACATAATTTTATATACTTTTGCCATAATTGTACACGTACAATGATATCTTAAAATAGTTTCAATTGTGATTATTTTCTTCAATTTTAATATTTTAAGAAGTTAATGAAGTTTTTAAACACGCAACAGATGAATGGTGCTAAATTTTCCACTTAAATGCTATACATATACATATCGTTTTTATATACTTTAAGCAATTTAAAAAAATTAACAAAGTAATATTTTCGAAAACTAATTATTCTCTGGGTGACAAAGTGTTCCCCCCAAAAAGGATAATTTTAACAGTTAAGAAAAACGTGGATGTGCTTCCATACTACAATTTATATAGTACCGCAAATAAGGCTGTAGGAATGTAGTTCTGAAAATGACTGTTGAAAATATTATTTCACACACTTTTTAGATTAAAGCAATGAAAATATTTGTATTCAAAAATAATTTATTTAAAAAAAAATACATGAAATTATACATTCAGTATTAAATAAGGGCCATTTCACAAGTCACATCTAACGATATTTACTCTTTCAACTCCTTCTTTTGTGTATCCTATGTACTTTATACCGGGAGGTTGTGCTTAACTACTGTTTTTATCTGCTTTATTTGCCTACGCTGTGCGATTAACTCGTAATTCTGTCCTATGTATAGGAAGACTACTTCCATCAAATGTTTGTCAACCGTGCTGAGAAAATCATTCGTATTATGTAGTCATAACTGTTGAAAAAAATCTAATAAAAATGTAAATACAAATGTTTAATTTATAAGGTATATATCAAATATGTATTATATTTCGAAATCTGCACACATATATTTTTTTGTTGTTGTTGTTGTCTGATGTGTTTAATCGCCTCTAAAATTAAATTTCTTAAGGCTTTATACTTTCTTATATCACTTCGATAAAGGGAACCAATCAATCATTTTCCAGAACTTATTAATTGATCAACTACTAATAGTTTTACTATTTATGTACCAATTTATGAGACGTTAACGCATATATTTTCTTCCCCAGGCTGTTATTCTGCAGTATACATAAGTCTTTAAAAATGTTGTATTTAAAAATGTATATTGTGCCTGGAAAGGAAAACATATGCAACCACGTCTGATACATTTGTATATAAATAGTATTGCAAAACAGACAATAAAGGCTGAAGATGTTGATGTCTACTTTTTATTTAATAATTACTAATAAATACTAATTTTAGTTACATTCGTTAAGAAACATGAACAATGACTAGTTTACACCGTACGATGGGTTGAGTAATTGATAACAATAAACAATTTGACAAATAAATATAACGCCAAAACACATTACGTTACATAATATAACCTTTAATAAGTACTCTAGATTGGAATTAATGTTAATAGTCAGTTATAACAGTAAGCATACCACAAACACAAGATAATTAATAGCTTTTAGCTGCTTACTAAAGAAAAAATTCTAAAATACCTATTTGTCTTCCAAATCACGAGATTTTGTGAACAGAGTATTCTAAAAAGATTTTGGATGATGTTGGTTACGAGATTACGCCTCATTTGCAAAAGGATCAACAAAACTCTAGACAAAACTACCTTCATTGGTACGCGACCCACCTTTATGTATAAAAGTTTTGAGACCCACATAATATAAGGGTACATATCTGAAAGGGAACTGTTGCATGACTTGTATAAGCTATCGGCTACCATCCTACGAAAAAGAAAAATTTTCATACGAAGGATAACTTGTCAACAAAAGCAAGAATTGGTAATCCCAGTATATGTAAGTGAAATAATAATTAAAACAACACACGAACTACAATGATTAATTATTATCAAAACATAACCTTATAATCAGGGAGATATCTGGCACTGGTGTCACTGATGAGGGTTTCTATGTCCTGCTTAGAACTGGTTATTTTTAAGCTTAAGTCTCTTTCTACACGCAGTTTCTTATTGTACTTGTTTTTCGCAACAGCCAAGTAGGAAAAGCATGTTCACACAAGTATGTCATGTTGAACACAATCATGGACCTCAGAGCTAGCTGATTTAGATATTTCTCCATATTCATCCAGAAGAAAATTAAGGATTTTCCCTTGAAATATTATTTGTTGTTGCAATTGTTATATTTTTTAAACAGGTGAAATGTAAGATATTTTTTGTGACAAACTTCAATAGTTCCGAGACCCACCAGTGGATCGCGACCAATATGTTGCGAACCGCTGCTCTAGATGTTCAACTAGCGATGTAACTATATAGTTTGAAAATTGGATTATGAAATGATCATAAACTGAAAATTTTAACGATAAAGTTATTCAAAATTGCATTTAAAAAATCAGGATATATCTGAAAATTCTTAGTCTGTGCATTTCAGCCAAAAAAAATACCAGGAATATTTAGTTTCCCTTAAAGAACAAATTGTACGCCGTGAAGTGTTATAATTTATATCTCATAGAAAATAGTTACAGTTAATAAAATTTTTAATAGGTGCTTAAATTTGAAAAATCCTATAAACTCGTGACATTGTTTTAAAGTCTACAATAAAAAAAATATATATATAAATTTACACTTCATCTTTAACGTTTGTGTTTCTAAATTTTCTTCACTATTGAGAAAACTTTTCTTAACACAAATTATAGATAAATACACTGTAGATAATTTAAACTAAATAATAGAATTCCAAATAAGAAGTTAAAATGGTGAAGCTCACTTCTATTAAATTTACTAATTTTTCTTTTCATTTATTTCAGACTTACACCATGTAAAGTATCATTCAAATGCGCCTATCTTTGTTTCGTTAAAAATTAATTTTCGTCGAATGATTGCCAATTCATTTATCATATCTGTTTCGTAAAAGTCCGTTAATGACTGTTTAAAAATTAAATTAAAGAGTTAATCTTGTGTGCATTTACGAACAATGAGAGCATTTATCATCTTTTGTGTTGGAAGTGTTCATTTCATAAAGGTCTGACGTCTCAGGAATTTTTCAGGCTGTGAATTAAAAACCTATTGAATAATTCTTTCATTCCGCTTCTGTAAAGGTTTCATTCTTACAACTGCTTAAAACTTCTTCTATATTTTTAAATTGAAAGAAATACATGTCTTTCGATGTAGTTCTTTGTTCTATCCAGTATGCGCAAAAATATTAGAAATATTGTCTGGGGTTTTGGATTTTATTTCGTTAGAGCTTGTATTTTTAATGGATTTCCTTTGCCCGCATGTTCTATCTGCATACATGGCGCAAGAAGGGTCCGGATACACCTTTAAATGATATTTGAACGGGTAAATGTAGGATTGTCGAACAAAGTTTTTCCTATAAAAAATGTGTATGCGTTATCATATCGCTCACCCGCAAGAAAATGGACGCATCTCGCAAAAATTCGTTTTGCATTTTATTCCACTAATAAGTCTGACGTAGATGTATCCTGCTACACAAAAAGTTTCATAGGTGTCGTTACCCGGAAATTCATTTCATTGCACCATATGTCCATTCGCGAGCGCCAAAGGTGGTAGATTGTGGGGAGGTAAAATTACTCAAGCGTCCAAACATCATCCTACGTCTTCATTCTTAAGCGTTTTATGCTTTTATGGACGTTTTTACTCCTGCATGAATAGCTAACTGCTTTTATTTCGTGTTATAGTAAAACCATACAAATTTTCTTTTGCCTCTCCCGTGAAATTTACTTTCCAGATGAGGGATGTCGAGCTGTGGCACTTTTTTTGTGGGTGAGAGATATGAGGGAGTCTGCAGTGCCGTCCAGGGGCGATATTTGGCAATTTAATACCCTAACTAGAAAACTATTCGACATAGAGAAAGAAGCCAATTAGAAAAGAAACGCACCAATTAGCCCGCTATTTATTAGTTTAAAATATCGTGTATGTATAGATAAATTTATTAGAAGTCCTTAAATGAATGATTTTCTGCATCCAATCACCGGAATAAGTACGTCACAAATCTTGAGCAAAAATGTGGTATTATGACATAATTGGTTATTTTCTAATGAACTAATACTGAAAAAAGCATCAATCTATTTTATAAGAAACATCAAGTTGAGTATATTTAATCTTACCAGATTTTACAGCATTCACATAAAAATTATTTCAATAAGTGAACTAAAATAAGCATTCTTCATTTTTTTTTTTTTTTTTTTTTTTTTTTTTTTGTATCCTCATAAATATTCTTAAATGCCAAATCACAACTTTAATAAACATGTAAAACAGGAAAATGACGGTCCGATATCAGTGATCGCTTGCACCAGATGGAACGTCAATTCCAAATTATTTTATCTTTAAGATGTAGCAACACCAATAAACCACAAGACATTTTAGGTTTATTGCATCAAAAGGAAAATAACAAACTGTGTTATATATCTGAAAAGTAAAAAATAATTTTAGAAATAGTTGGCGTATTTAATGAAACAAATAATATTTTTCACAACAAGTTGACAACACATTTTACCTACGAAATAAAATAATTAGCAGAAGTTGAACAAAAAAAAGATCAATTTTTTAAGGATACATCGAAATTTAAAACAAAATTTTATTACTTTCTTAAATTTTACTTGAAAGATTGAAATAAGAAAAATATTATGAAATCAGTATAGTTTAGTGGCAAGGTAAATGAACATTAAATATTGATTGCAATTCTTTGGCGAATAAAAGGAAACTTTTATTTTATTCTTATGCAGCAAAGAAAAGAAACAACCGAAATTCTTAAATTTGTTCTTTCGAAGTACTTACATTTCCGAAATGGACTCTTAGCGTGTCTAGAAAAGAAATGTAAGTATTAGATACTGATATTTTCATTTTGTACTCACTATATTTTAAAGAAAAGATCGATTTTTACAGATATAAAAGTTTTTAAACGATTTCCGATTGATTTAAAGATATAAATGGTTGTAAAACCGAGTACCTACATAAAAATAAATTCACCCTTGAACTAAAATAGCCAATAGATTCCATTCAAGACAAAAAAAAAAAAAAAAAAAAAAAGAAAGAAAGAAAGAAAGAAAGAACGAAAGAAAAAGATGAAGACACGCATTTTAAAAAGAATGCTTCGATTTTTTTCTTATCAAAAGAAAAAAATAATGATAATAATAATAAATAAATAATTTGTTTTTCTTATTTACAGGGCTCGCACCGTTCCTAAAATGTTCGCACTTTGCTACCACTAAATTAAAACGGTAATATTTGTTGTATAATTCTATTATAGATATTAAAGGAATATGCCATAAAGAATTCTTATTTAAAATACTGATAGAAAAGTGCGAAAATTTTAGGAACGGTGAGAGTATTTATTGTAATTTGAAGCTGGTTTCCACAGAAACAATAAGTTAGAATGAATATCTGTCTCTACATTAAAATATTATTATTATTCATTTTTGATATGTTAAAAACTGACCTACATTTCTTCTTTAGTATCACACGTTTCATTGTAACACTGTTGGTTATCTCCTTGGTTTATATGATTCTAGACAGATCTTCCCAATCCTGAATCACTAATGTTATCAGTTGAAAAAAATCATTACTTTCTAACTGCAAAATTTATTTCCAAAACATATTAACTGCTTTATGATTTTAACAGTGCTTAATTTATTCTTTAAATTTACTTTCAAGTTCGTTTTTTTTTAATTGTGCAGAATATGTTTGAAGATAGACTTACTTTTGCTCTGTTAGAAGACTATAAACGGCGAAATGTTATAAATAATAGACGTGTCTAGCCCATTTTCCATTTAGCATATTCTTTTCCAAATTTTAAGTACGAATATTTTAAAATTTGTGTTCCTTATATACAAGCCTTTTAATTTATTAATAACACAATCAATTATTTTATTCGCAAATTTAATGTTTAAATTTTTATTTCACTATCTTAATGACACTAGCATGATATAAGTTTGATGAAATGTAAAGTCTTTTTTTTTTCATAAGTTTGAACTTTAATTGCCTGGGCACAAACTTTTACATAGGCTGTTTTTTGCATAGCCGTTCGAAGAAATCTCACCATAAGCTCTATTTTGGATCTAATAAATGTTATTACGACTGTTTCTTACGGCATTTTGTGCTTCAGCATCAAAAGTTTTATGTATGTAAAATATGTAGAATTTAAAATCAAGTTTGCAGTTAAGACTTAAGGAAATTTTGATGTCATTTAAGCTATTAAAAATTCAATAACGAAAACATATTTATAATTTACATTCATTGTGTTGTGTTTAAGATAATATAAATTTAAATAAACATTGAAATTTTTTAGTAAGTGTATGTAATAATTCGTCAAAATGTAACTTCTTTTAAGCATGATAAAAAATATTGGTGTTTTGATTTTCAGATGACCTTAATTTAAAACTCACACGTGATGTTTTGACATGAATACTAGGAGTAGAGTTTTTTATGAGATAATCTGAGCTCTAATGTAATTAAAATGTATCTCCCCTTGAATAGCAAAGCATCCGTTAAATATGTGCAAAAATAAAAATAAGGTGAATAGAAAATACATCTTATAGCTCCGATGCACAAATTTTGTGTTAAACAGAAAAAAAAATCTTTAGATTCAATATTTGTCGAAATATATTAGCATAAGTATAATAGTCATAATGATTTTTGTCTTTTTATACATTTATCTTTGCTTATGGATATTTAAGCAAAAATAAAGTCAGAAGATTTAATTTTCATTTCTTTATTGACTTGTTAGTATACAGTGCCAAACAATGAAAGGGCACACGTCTTAATTGGGAAAATTGTGTGTATGTAATTTTGAGATATTAGAGTGAATTGCATTACTCTCATCTTACCACTGTGTACACATACTGGTAATTCCGCATAATTAACACTACCCGTCGCGGAATATTATTTATCTTTTAAATAAAACTCCACAATATTGCTCCTGCTGATATCGCTGAATAACATGTATTGCTTTTTTACTTTCTTCTATCTTCAATAGAAGAAAGTATTGCAATCGAAATTTTTTTACGTTTTACACGTTTTAGGGGTCAGAGATTCCCAAAAACATGTTTATAGAAAATGTCTGTCTGTCCGTCTGTCTGTCGCCAATGTACCATCTAAAAGTATATGAAGTTATGCATAGAATTGAACCAAATTTTTATTTTAAGTTTTTAGATATAGCAAGTAGGTCCTCCCTGAATTTGGCAAAAATTCGCCGGTAGGGGGCGCTGTAGTAGCTATTTTTGTGCGATTTTGAATATTGTACCGTCAAAAAGTGTATGAAGTTATGCATAGAATTAAACCAAATTTTTATTTTAAGTTTTTTGCTATGACAAGCAGATCCTCCCTGAATTTGGAAAAAATCGACGCTAGGGGGCGCTGTAATAGCTATTTTTGTGCGATTTTTAATATTGTACCATCCAAAAGTGTATGAAGTTATGCATAGAATTGAACCAAATTTTTATTTTAAGTTCTTGGCTATGGCAAGCAGATCTTTCCTTAATTTGAAAAAAAATTGCCGGTAGTCGGCGCTTTATTAGCGATTTTTGTGCCATTTTGAATATTGTACCATAGAAAAGGGAATGAAGTTATGTATAGAATTGAGGCAATTTTTTCGTGTTTGTTTTTGGTCATGGCACGAAGGTACTTCCTGAATTTGGAAAAATTCTGCCGGAAGGGGGCGCTATAATTGCGATGTCTGTACCATTTTCATTATTGTACCATCGAAAAGTGTATGAAGTTATGTATGTAACTGAAACAAATTTTATGTGTATATTCTGGCTATGGCAAACAAGTCTTCCCTGAACTTAAAAAAAAATTCGCCAGAAAGGGGCGCTATAATTGGATCTCTGTGCCATTTTCATTATTGTACCATCGAAAAGTGTATGAACTTACGCATAGAACTGAACCAAATTTTTTGTGTACGTTTCTGGCTGTGGCAAACAAGTCCTCCCTGAATTTGAAAAAAAATCTGCCAGAAGGGGAGCGCTGTAATAGCGATTTTTGTGCCATTTACTTTATTGTACAATCGACAGGTGTATAAAATTATGCATACAATTGAACCAAATTTTCTGTGCATGTTTTTGGCTTTGGACAACAGGTTCTCCTTGAATTTGGAAATATCGTACGGTAAAGGGGCTCTGTGATAGCGATTTTTGTATACTTTTCTTGATTTTTCGTAGTTCTATTTTCCATCGGCGCTCGTGCAAAGGCGGGAACTCGCTTCCTACTAAGCCGGCTATTCGCAAACATCTGATAACAACAGAATAAGGAAAAACTATTATTTTTAACAAATATCAAGATATTGATTAACTCGTTTTTACTTCGTTTAATTGACTTAAGCAGAAATTTAAGATGAAAAACAAAGTTGGTATAGTATTGAACTAATAATATTGAAGTATTAACATGTGTAACTAGTTTTTGAAATATTAAGATGTATAAGATAAAAGAAAGTTTTGGGATTGGCACATCCAACTAGTTTTCACGTATCCTTTAAGTGAGGAATAAACTTTATTTTTTATCGCTTCCTAAATACTTTTATTAATATGTAAATGTCCAAAAATGTCTCTTTTATTATTTTATAAATAAAACTGTAATATGTGTTGTTAAACTGAGTTTTCTTGGAAAAATATGAAGCAATATGCTAATTTGTAATCTAATATCATCATATAATATTACTAAAACTAGGGGATCGTACCCGGGCTTCTCGGGTTAAATAATGTAGGTGAAAACTTTTTTTTAATTGAAAACTAATAGTTTTTTTGCATGCAATAAATTTTTTAGATTGCCCACTTACATTAAAAGAGCATTTTTCATATGAAAAATACGAATTATACAATCAAATATTTTTTTGAAATTTATCAAAAGCGATATTTTCTTATTAGCTGTATGCTAAGAGTTATTTGACCAAGATTTTGCTACTTACGGCATCCTTTTATATTCTGATAATTTCAGAGCTTATACATGTCTGTTAAATTTGTGTTTTATTTATATTATTTTATTTATTTATTCATAGGGAAGTTTTTTTAAATGGATATTAGCCGTAAGAAAATGACGAACTCTTTATTTTGTTTTAAGGGTAAACGGATTAATCTTTCGTAATCGAGCTCCGCGCGATATAGATTAATTAAAAAATATTTCATGCTTTAAAATTATTTTTAAAACAATAGACAATCAGTAAACTGAGATGAACTTTGCAAACAAATTCCACTTGAAGAAAAAATATCCTATTTGGTAATCTAAAAATTTAAATTGCACGATTACAAATATGTTATATTTCTGTTTTTTCAATATTATTCTTTCATTTATTTAGAAAAGAAGTATCAATTTCGTTAATTTGTCTTTTACAAATATGTTAGATTGGTGGGTTTTTTAATATTATGCTTTTATTTGTATATAAAGGAAGTATTAATTTCGCTGTGCAAAAATAGTCAGAAACAAATGCTGAAAAATGTTTGTTGCGTTATATGCAAAATATTTATTATTATTATGTATTGAAACCGGTACGTGATAAGATAAACTTAAAAAAAATCCTGCTTAAAAATTATTTTAGAGCATATAATACATCAGTCAATTAAGATACAGTTTTTAAACAAATTGCATTTGAAAGTAAATTTTTTCCCTATGCGACGAGAATTGAAAATGTACGAAGGTCAGAATATTAAAAAATTGCAGTAGCGAAAATTTCAAGACCGAAATACGATCGTGAAGTGTTGCCATTCGTAGAATGACGTCAGCGTTACTCACAGAGACGTTTGTTCTTTATAATATAGATACTTAATCAGTGAAATATAATAAAGATCAGTTATTAGGGTGTGGTTATCAATTGAGACTCTTGTGCTTTGGTATTCCGGAATGAAAAACAGCAATTTTCAGCTTCTCAAAATTTGCATACGGACTTCTCATATCCATATTCATTATTTTTAAAAAATTGTATTCTGTTTGATCATTTAAAAGTCATTTTAACTCAAAACTTGAAGTCACGATTGTCAGCAACATCTTTTTTGTGAACAGACGCACTCATTACTTGAGATTCTAATCTCAATTTTGGAGAGTAAAAATTTTCGTAATTTATGTTTTTTAGACGCATTTGTGTTAAAATGTTTAGTTTTATCTAAGCAAATAATCGTTTTCTTTTAAATATGACTTCATTTTCACTTAAATAAGCACTTCGCCCAGTGTCTGAAACTTAGTATTAGTACACATTCAGAAATAAGTAAAAACAATATAGAAAATGTATGAGGAAAAATGCGTGTTTTCAAAAGCAGTATGTCTATTAAGAAAGTAATAATTGTTCTAATGGGTGCTTATAATATTTCTAAAAAAGAAGGTTCACAACTGTCTTTTGCACACTAGAAGTGGATTCATTAGAATAAAACGCGATCATCCAGTTGCCTCGACTAATCATTTACATATGCGCTGTGAATGTACACTAATAACCCGATCCTAGTAAGTGATCAAGCTGAGAAAGGAAAAAGGAAATAAGATACAGTACCTCCACTCTTGCAATAAATAAACTAACTGTTGTACATGTTTCAAACAAGGAAGACTTTTATTCATTCAGTAAGAGTATGCAGGTGAAAGGTGGGGTCCACTGCTCGGCATCCGATGATCATGAAGCATCTGTGAGGCTAGAAATCAGTCTTGATTTTCACAAAGGATCTTCTTAATAATTCACGTGGATATACGCTAAAACTAGTTGAATAAAAATACTAAGAAGAGATCCCTAGGAGAGGAGACTTAGCCTCGTTATAAAAATATTCTCTAGCAAAAAGAAACACGGCATTTACTTCCGACATTACCGGCACATCCGGAGCACGAGGCCCGCGGAATGCGCGGCGAGCTAAAACCGTATGACGCTGTACCAGTAACTGCACTATTACTGTCTGCCAAGAGAGAGAGAGAAAGCTTTTAAACTCACGCGCGGCAGCTAAAGGGTTGCCTTAAAAAGGCGAGAACGCGCCAAGAAAAGCCAGGAGCGAGACGACCTCGCTAAAACGGCACAAAGAGGATCGCAAAATGCGATTTACTAAACATCGCGTGATGAATTGAAAACACTGCTTAAACTGAAAATGTGAAATGAAACCAGTAAATTTAAAACAGAAAAGGTTAGATTAAATAAATAAGAGATGTTTAAAACCAAGATTAATTAAACTGCCTGGGGAAAGGAAACAAAATATATTACTACACAATATATTACACCCCAACAAACGTTGAAAAAGAACTTTTAGTCCATAGCTATAACAGCTGAAGCAAGGTCTGAAACTCCAATGCTTTATTGCAGAAATAAAGTTGATTTCTTCACACTAAGAATTCCAAACAAGATGCAAAAATGAACAAAAGGACTAAAAGTGACTGATATTGAACTAAAGGAGACAAGCAATTAAATGGAAAAACAATTAAATGAAATGACTGAAAAAGAACTTACCCAAAACAAGGTAAACAACAAACCCGAAAAGAAAAATTGAAGTTGAGAGAATACCGGAGGATCATCAGATTCCGTCAGGACTACACGGGGAACAGACGTTACCCTACAGGTGGGTAGCTTTGAAAAAACAATTAGTATATGTACACAAATGTTGAGAAAAAAGTTACAGTTATACCTTATTAAACCTATATAAAAAATTACATTATTTTAAGTTAAAAGAAAGAAAAGGGGGAGTGGTACCACAAAAAATAGGAAAGGTCAAAACATTATACACATAGTACTAGTCACATGAAAAAGACTACTCACAACATGGGCAAAACTGCATAACCCTAAGAGCATACTTCCTATCAAAAAATTTTAAACACATACAAATATAAACACACTGCTATAGCAATAAAATTTAACACCAAAAAGTGATAATCAAAAGTAAAAAGGAGTGTGTGAGCTCACAAATTGAAACAATATGTACGTACACAATTTATTAAACCATGGTAAAAATTGATAGACTAAAAAAGATTTTGTAAACATGTATGTTTACATGAAAGTAAATATTCACATAGAATATTCTTACTTTTGTTTACATCTCTTTTGAGATTTTGCTAGCATGTTATTATTCTGAAAAAAATTTGTAAAATGTAAGTATATCTTTTTTTTTAAACACAAATTTGAATATTTTCTTGTAAGTACATTCTAGAGAAGAAACATAACATAACATGAGAAGAACATAGACACATAAAAGAAAAATTAAAACTTTTCCTTTTTTTTTTTTTGAAAAAATTCAAGAAAATTTTGAAAATTCAAAAAGGTTTTGAAAATTCACTAAAATTTTGTCAACAGACAAACACTGGTAAAAATTCTAAAATATTATTACAATACTCAAAGCATTCTATTATGTCTATAAGTATCATTGACATGATACATAAAAAATGAGTCATTCGCAAGAATGATTGAGAAAAAAATGATTGATACCCGTAAACTATTGTAAAATTTTAAAAAAATGTAAATAAGTGGAAATGTGAAACAAACATGTTTCATGAAATATTAGTCTAACGACTACATTGTGACATGAAGTCACCACTGGAATGTTGCTAGAAATTGAATCTTAAAAATTGAGAATGATACCAAAAATGCATTAAAAAAAATTACAGCCTACTAAATAACTAACAATGTGACACGAAGTCACCACTAAAAAATTTATTGGAAAAATTAACTTTTTGAAAAAAAGTCAAAATGTAACGTACAAAAAATTTCATTTTATTCTTTTTCTTTTTGTACTTCAAAATGTGACGCAAAGTCACATTTTGATTATGTAAATTGGTAAACTAGTAATTGAAAAATGTGCAATCTTGAAAAAGAGTCAAAATTTTTTTAAAAATGTGCCCAAAAAATTGCATTTCATTACAATTTTTGGAAAACGGTGTGACCACTATAGCCACCACTGGAATATTGTAAAAAAAAATTTAAAAACAATTATTGCTAAGTTTAAAAATGCATTTGAATCTTATAACACTACACTATAATTGAAATGTGACAAAGTCACCACTAGAACCTGTTGAAAAAAAAATGCATTATAAACATAAAACAACAATGTATACACATATATTAAAAAAACTGAAAGAGTTCAGAACATAAATTAATTTAAAAGAAATACTATGACAAAGAAATTCACCATCTGGCTGCAGATGTTGGATGTATTGAACAGCATATTTAATACTAGAACCGCGAAACTTTCGATATACCTAGAAACGCGGAGCGGGTCATTTTGACCCTAGATAGAGAAAATATACAAATAGGCACAAATGTTTAATTTAGTTAACTTTGACATTATATTTTTATATAATAATCAATATTTCCCACTTTTTACATTACATTTTATGTATAAGTCACCAGAAATTACCTAACACTTTAGAAAATGATATTATTCATAATTGTATTCCCTTAAGTATAATAATATATATTTCAAACAAAAGTAAATTTAGACTTCATACTTTTAATATAAAATAGATTATCTCATTTGAATAAGTTTAGACATAATTTCTAAGAATAATTTAATGAAATACATAAAACAAATACTAGTTAATTACTAGTTTTACATATTTGTTTAATCCATGCTATTGTATGCATCCAAAACTGGGTAATAAATTTTGTACATATACCGTAAATGTGTGAAAAAAAAACAAAAAAAAACATCCTGAGATTTTTTTTCAAATTTTAAAGTTCGACATCAGTTTTGTTTATGGTTTTCCATCGTTTTCAAGTGGTTGCTTTGCAGCCAAATGACACCCTTTTTTTTGCATTGAGAAAACAAACGTTTCTCGCAATTCTTCAACTAAGGCTTTAATAAATTGCCATTTTCTATGAGGTTTTCCAGTAAAGGCTTTACATGAAACTCAAGCATTGATAGCGGCAAGATCCCAAGGATTATAAAATACATGCCCTTGACACTTACGTGAAGCATATTTGAGAATATACTTCCTTGTATTATGGTCAATCAAATCTATACCGAATTTAGTTGCGTTGTAATAAGCAAGTGTATGGTTTTTTTTGTTTTTGTTTTAGAATTATTTAACACTTCAATAGCTGGATGTAGACTATACTGAGCATCAAAACAGTTTTATATTTACTCCCCTGGTAAACAGCTAGACTGATTTATTTACGTGTTAGTACAGTAATCGCATGCAATTCCGATTTTGACATTTTTATGGAGACTGATATTTTTCTTCTTAAAAGTTTTACACCTTCAAGGCTGATGTTTTTGGATTTCAATGCTTCTGACAGCTCCAATGTTGTATAAAAATTTTTAATAGTATACACATCATTGCGATGAGAAGGCCCAGTGAGTATTAGGACGCTGGCCGAGTGATCGTCACTATCATTTCCTTCATCAGAATTCAAATTTCCTTCATTTACAGGCAGAGTTTCATCCTCGCTATTAAAAATCGAAAAACATCATTGTTGTCACTTTCTGAATCATTTTTAGATAATTGTTGCAATTATTCCAAGGCTTCTTTAACTCTAAGTTTACGACATCGTAACATCTTGTCTAAACTTATAATAAATACCGAATAGAAGCAACTTCAATAAATTTATATACATATATTGTAAATTTTCATTACAATCGACCCATCTTGACGGCGAGCATAATGACTTTTAATTGAAAATCTTCACTATTCCTTCTCCAGGTTCTGACCATTAGAGGAATTTAGGGTAAGACAGATATTCTTTTTACTTACTTCCAACAAAATGCTCCACTTTTTTGTCATTTATGTGTAAAAGCATACAACGGTTCAAATTGACCAGCTTCGCGTTTCTAGGTATAAATGGTTATAACTGGAAATTTATTTATGTTATTCGTTTTGAAATTCGATAAGTTTTTGTTTAACTTAAAATATTAAAAGTCACGGAGGAAAATATTTTTTCAATTTTTATTTTTCGCGCAGTGATAAATTAAACATCGATTTGGGTCAAATTGACCCGTTCCGTGGCTCTAGTGTTAACTATGTCAAACATAAGTTGAAAAAAACAAAAGGATTATTTAAAAATTATAAGACAGATGTCCTAATTTTGTAGCTGTAAAAATATGCTGGTATCAGTAGATAGTATCACTGCTTGTAAGATTTTATGCTGAAGAAAAAAATGTTCTGTTCTGCTTGGAAGAGTTCATGCTGTGAAGATAAACTAAACACTGGACGTAAAAGTCACAACAGTTTCATTCTATTAATATTGTTCTGTATTTTATCACACAACAAACTATTTATAAAATACTTGAATTTTTCACAATTCTATGCCTTCTTTGAAATGCTAATTTTGAATGATAACTATGAACTGGCATGGAAGATACACTGTGACATAACAAAAAGAAAAAAGTGTAGAAAAAAACAAATTGATGAAAATACTTGATGCTGAGATGAAATTTTAACACTGTAGAGTAAAGTTTCGTAAAGAAAAACTGGATACTGTTCCATATGATATGATACACTGCTGTAAAGGCATTTCACTAAACTGGTATTCTTCTGTTTTCACAAACTAGTAATCACTATTTGACTTTTATAAACATGGATAAAACATCCAAGTAATTAAATCTGTGTCATAATGGTTCCATACACACACTATAAATCTGTATAATAAAATACAGCTTTTTGAAATGCAATTTCAAAATTGACACAAAATATAAAAAAACTTGAAATTACTTATCATTCCTTAAAATAAAAATTGACTATTTAAAATTGTGCTATAAACATGGATATGTTTTGAAGAAAACAAACTGCATCATATACTGGCTGACTACGCAGACCACACAAATTCTGTATTAAAATACAGCACTCTAATTTTCTATTGTAATGGAAGAATTTTTGCACGTACCCTCATAATGCAAAAATAATTTTCATGCCACACATAAGCCCAAATAGTGCTAAACATGAAGATAAAAGTTCCATATGAAATGGACACCAAATATGTATGTGAAATTTTGATGCAAACTTGAATTCTTCTACTTTTATATCTGCTTATACAAGCATTCTTAAAAAATCTTGAGAAATAATTGTATTTAATATTTAAATTCATGAAAAATAAAACTTTGTACCGAATGCTGTGACAACATCCGACTGCTCTCTATAATTGATTAAAAAACACTTGAATTTTGTCTTCTCCTTCGCATCACACGATACAAACACTTAAAATTTTCATTTTAAAAACAAAATCTTCTTACTTGAGGCGAAAAATTACTTAAAATGTAAAATTGTTGTAACACATCTTGACAGAGCACAAAGTGCTAAAATAAGGCATAATCTTGTATTGCATTTCTATCTATTAAAATCCATAATTTGAACTATTAAATCTTGAAAAAAAGCGTTATAAATGTCGTAAGAGACATCATATTTTCTCATATTCACTAAAATTTTCATTGCAAATGAATATTTAAAAGAAAAAAAATGAACTTAGAACAAATACTACTCGTGTATAATATTTCATCTTATTCAGCAATCATCGTCATGTCTTTATTTCTATATTTTCACAAAACTGCCACATTATTATTTTATTTATTCTTTTTACTTAAACTATTGTTCGAAATTATTATTATTATTTTTTTTTTTTGAAGAGGAAAAAAAAAACTGGAGCACGTGGTCGCCGAAAATAAAGTGATGCAATCGCTATAAGACTTAAATCCGAATGCATCCATTAAAATACACTTGTAAAAATGAAAATCAGTAAAAGAAAAAGCTGGAGTAAATACGATTAATCAGTAAAATTTGTTATATACATAAAAAGTCATTGAAAAACTTATGCTTCTATATTTCTGCTCGATCACTCAAATGCACTATCTATGCACCTGGCACTAGCACCATTTATTAAGAAGTAAATAATTTGTTCTAATGGATGCTTATAATATTTCTAAAAAAGAAGGTTCACAACTGTCTTTTGCATACTAGAAGTGGATTCATTAGAATAAAACGCGATCGTCCAGTTGCCTCGATTAATCATTTACATATGCGCTGTGAATGTACACTAATAACCCGATCCTAGTAAGTGATCAAGCTGAGAAAGGAAAAAGGAAATAAGATACAGTACCTCCACTCTTGCAATAAATAAACTAACTGTTGTACATGTTTCAAACAAGGAAGACTTTTATTCATTCAGTAAGAGTATGCAGGTGAAAGGTGGGGTCCACTGCTCGGCATCCGATGATCATGAAGCATCTGTGAGGCTAGAAATCAGTCTTGATTTTCACAAAGGATCTTCTTAATAATTCACGTGGATATACGCTAAAACTAGTTGAATAAAAATACTAAGAAGAGATCCCTAGGAGAGGAGACTTAGCCTCGTTATAAAAATATTCTCTAGCAAAAAGAAACACGGCATTTACTTCCGACATTACCGGCACATCCGGAGCACGAGTCCCGCGGAATGCGCGGCGAGCTAAAACCGTATGACGCTGTACCAGTAACTGCACTATTGCTGTCTGCCAAGAGAGAGAGAGAAAGCTTTTAAACTTACACGCGGCAGCTAAAGGGTTGCCGTAAAAAGGCGAGAGCGCGCCAAGAAAAGCCAGGAGCGAGACGACCTCGCTAAAACGGCGCAAGAGGATCGCAAAATTCGATTTACTAAACATCGCGTGATGAATTGAAAACAGTGCTTAAACTGAAAATGGGAAATGAAACCGGTAAATTTAAAACAGAAAAGGTTAGATTAAATAAATAAGAGATGTTTAAAACCAAGATTAATTAATCTGCCTGGGGAAAGGAAACAAAATATATTGCTACACAATAATGTCATTTTTCGTTATTATGCCCCTAATATAATATTCTGCTCCTAATGGGATTTTGCGCCACTAAACCCTATACAACAATTTTTATCAAAATTTTGATTTTTTATCAGCAAATAGCAAGAATAAAGATAAAAATGTCTCATTATTTCTCTCTTGTCTGTAATAATGAAAGCTATCTAATTTTCACCATGTTGAAGACATTTCCTAAAATGCTTTTAAAATTAAAATATAAAAGGGGCGATATTGGAAAAAAACAGATATTGCAATCACATCTACAAATGAAGAGCTTTCAGTTTAAAAGAAACGTTAGTAAAATTGGTTCAGCAGAAAGATCAGGGCAGATGACTAAAAAACACACTTGTGTTTTAAATATATAGATTATATAAAATTAGGAAAAATTAAATTAAGCAAATTATGTTATTTTTATAAAATTATAGTAGAATGTTCTAAAGAATAGCATTAAAATTTTATTATTCGAGAGAATTTTGGACAAAAACTTCGGGAATATGATATTATTTTAAACCACGAATTATTTCTTTGCTTCTCTAACTCGGCGAAGAAAATCCCTCCAGGCAAGAATCATCAATTTCCGTAACATAAATTGCTATTATTTGCATATCACCTCTCTTTTATAAAGACACTCTGAATTTTTGTAAAACATTGCATTTTATCAGTGTGTGATTTCGATTATATTATTATCAAAAGTGAAGCATTTACACCTGGGAAGAATTTCGAAGCAGCTGGGCTGTGAAAATGACGCAATTCTTCAAAACATAATTCAGGTTTAAGAATTAAAATACACGCTTTTTTATAAAATGACGTCATTTGCAACCGCTAAAGCAATCCACTTTTACAATCTAGTCTTAAACTTCGTCTATATAAAAGTATGCATATGACGTCATTATCACGGAATAACAGACAATATTCTTGACATAGGCAATATTTTCATTTCTACTTTTATTTCAGGTTTTATGAGAAAATGGTAACAAAAAGATACAGTGTCTCCTATTTTTATTTTCGACTCCTTTCCGTTTACTTTCAAAGAAATGGGGAACTTTTGTTGCCACGATAAAAAAAAAAGATATTAAAAACTATAAAAAAATTACTATCTGAAAAATAAATTGAGATACAGCTTTCAAATTAATTGCATTTAATAAAGCATTATTTTCCTTATGCAACGGTGTAAAAATTTAAAATGTTCGGTGTTTAGAAGTTTAAAAATTTGCAGTAGAGGAAATTGCAAAACCAAAATTTTATTTCAAATTTCAAAGTGTTGCCATTCACAAAATGACGTATGCGTCACGCACAGATCCTTTATAATATAGATAAGGATTCTTCAATTTCTTGTATCGACATAAATTTTCTTAAATGCCAAATTGCAACAATAATAAAAATGGCAAACAGGAAAATGACAGCCGGATATCGGAGATCGCTCGCACCAGATATGACGTTAGTTCGAACTTATTTTATCTTTAAGATGTAGCAACATATACAAACCACAAGTCATTTTAGGTTTATTGCATCAAAGATAAAAATTACCCACTTTGTTATATACCCACAAAGTCAAAAATAATAATAGAAAAAGGCAGCATATTTAAGGAAACAAATAATGTTATTCAAAGTTGAAAACACTTCTTACCTGCGGAATAAAAGAAGTAGCAGGAATTTTAAAAAAATCATTTTTTTAGGGATAAATGAAAATTTAAAACGATACTTTATTATTTACTTAAAATTTTCCTCGAAGATCGAACTAAGATAAAAAGCACGAAATCACTATAGTTTAATGGCAAGAGAAATTAACATTAAATACACTGGACAACAGTGGGTTTGTCCTAGAACTAGAATTAGTTGACTCTAGATCAGTTTTTGCGCTGATGCCGAATATGCTTTCCGTTTATCTCTAGGTGGTCCAGGTTTTGAGGAATTTGCATATTTACATTTATGAAAATTTAAGCTTTTTGTGCTATTTTATGCAAATTTTAGATACAATATATGTCACATCTAATTACGTTTTCTAGATAATAACTACTTGATTATTTGCTTCAGATAAATGTTACGATTTGCATATCCTTAAAATATATTTATCAGTTATTAAGCCTAATTTGCATAGTTTTCAATGGTGTAATTTTTACATCACTATCAACTTTAAAATAGTTGCTACAGAATTGACGAAATGCTTTTCTAGACTATATTTTTATGCTGATTTCAAATCTGCAGTCTGTTTTCTTATGTCATGTCTAGCTTTTAAGTAAGATGAATCTCTACTTTTGCACGGCATTAACACAGGTTTGATATAAGATGCTTTTTAGGGGTGCGTAATTCATTGACAAGAAGGTGAACAGGGTCAGATTCATATCAGATACATAAACAAAAATTTATATAATCGAAAAAAAAATAAGTAGTAGAATCTATCCTAACTAGTTGAAGTTTATCATACAAAGTATCATAAAAAAGCTATTTCTGGCTTTTTTGACCAAAAACTAAAATTTCACTTTTTTTCAAAAACTAGACGTGATAGAAGAAAACAGATAAAAGATTTGAAATCAGCTCAAAAAACTGGTTTTGAAACATAGTAGAGTACTCATGCGGCAGAAATATTTGAATGTCAAGAAACATTATTAGAAAAACATGAAAAATACGCAAATTGGGTACAATATTTCACAGCCGCATGTCAATATAATCTCAGAAACAACGTTTTTGTGAAGCAAATTAGGTAGTAATCATAACATAAAACAAAAAACCCTGTCTGATATTGCTTTATGCCTTAAATTTGCAAATAATTGTATAAAATTTACTAAATTTGCATAAATTGAAATATGCAAATATCTCTCAAACTTGACGTGCTGGAGTAAATCTAAAACTAGATTCGGAATCAGCACAAAAAATCGCATAAAAAATTAATTTCTGTTTTAGGACACAGCAAAAGTTTAAATTTGCTAACCAGTGATATTGATTGAAATTTTTCTTTGGAGGATAAAATGAAACTTTTGATTTTATTCTTATGCGTCAAAGGGAAGAAAAAAAAAAGTAAGAATCGGAATTCTTAAATTTGTCCTTTAGAAGCACTTACATTTCCAAAATGGTCTCTTAGAGTGTCTGTAAAAGAAATGTATAACATGCTTCTAAGTATAGTATGCTGATACTTTCATTTTGTACTCACTGTATTTTAAAGAAAAAAATCTATATTTACAGATATAAAAGTCTATAAAGGATTTCCAATTGAACTAAAGATATAAATGGCTGTAAAACAGAGTACCTACATAAAGATAAATTTAGTTTAGAACTATTATAGCCAATGAGCTGCATTCAAGCAAAAAAAAAAAAAAAAAGATGAAGACTCACATTTTAAACAGAAAGCTACAACTATTTTCTTACCGAAAGGGGAAAAAATAAATAAAAATTACTTTTTTATTTATTGTAATTTGAAGCTGGTTGCCAAAGAAACAGTAAATTCGATTGAATTTCTGCATCTATATGAAAAATGAGTATCATTATTTATCATATCCTTCTATATATATAAAAAAGGGTACTTTTCGGTTAGCCGGGCGCCAGTGTTATATATGCATACATATGTACATATATGTACACATATATTTACATATACATATACATATGTATGTATCTATATATATGTGTGTATGTGCATATATATATGTGAATATATGTGTATATATATGTATATATGTATGCATATATAA
Source organism: Maratus speciosus (assembly GCA_963932465.1). NCBI lineage: Eukaryota > Metazoa > Arthropoda > Arachnida > Araneae > Salticidae > Maratus > Maratus speciosus. Next base: position 289,397,320 of record OZ010792.1, on the reverse strand, counting down.
CACTGGCACCCGGCTAACCGAAAAGTACCAAAAAAGTTTTGATTTGGAAATGGACCAATAAAAAATCTGCGTAGATACCGTGAAATGCATCTGATTGGTCAGAGATTTATGACGCTATAAGGGAGGTTACCAATGGGGGACCCGTCTCTCTTTCGCCAAAAGTGACGCCTACTTGCCACTATTTCCAGTATTTCGCCTACCTTAAGGGTACTTTTCCGTTATACGGACAGCATGCCAAAATGTATGCTAATGCGCCAATTATTTCTGCCCTCATCGTGAAAAGGATTTTTCTTGTAAACCATGCGAAACATTGTGATTTGTTATTTATGAAACGTGAATTACGTGAATGATTATTATTTAACTTTAACCTTGGAAAGCTTTTTAATTTGCTATTATTCGAAATAAAAATGCTTTTATTTTTAATTATGATTTACTTTTACTGCTGACGCTGAGATGGATTTTACCGTTTGTCAATTACCAGATGATGAGAAAGTTGCGATAAAACTGTTTCAGGAATTTGAAATTCTGCATAATAAAAGGTTGTGTTCAAACAACCATGAAATGAAATTATGGATGAGTTCCGGAAATCCAAAATGGAGATGTAGCTTACGATCATGCGAAGAAAGCGTAGGAATACGACAAAAACATGGTTTGAAGGATCGCGGTTGTCTTTTCTTAATGCTTTGTGGTTTATATATTCATGGTGCCAAGAGTTGACATCGATTGAGCTTTGTGAGCTACAACTTGATATGAACCACAACACAACAGTAGACTGGAATAGTTATTTTAGAGAAGTTTGTGCAAATGCTATATGTTCACGACCAAATAGAAAAATCGGTGGACCTAATAAAATTATAGAAGTAGATGAATGTCAGGCACAGATGTCATACTCGCCCCATATTGGCGCGATTTTTTTTCGGTTGCCAATTTGGCGAAAACATCAACAGCATAAACAACATAATCCAGGTTACCATATCAAGCAAAATAATGACACTTTGGTGCCAGTTAAGTACCCGTTGCATATATGACATTGTCGTCAGAAAAAAAAATCGCGCCAATATGGGGCGAATATGACATCTGTGCCATATCTCATTGCAGTAAACATTTCATTTTTTGAATGAAGACGTCGCCGCATAAACTCTATTAGATACGACTCTAGATGATGACGAACTGTTCCCCGATGTCTTTTGTTGCGCCATTTTGCGATGCCCCATAATCTCTCAACATTTTGTGTATGACATCCAGTATTAGGTTCGACAAAATAGTATTTGTGATTTACTGTGAAATGATCATAACCAGCACTTCGCAGTTCATCTGTTTTATATCCTTTCCAGTAATCTGTATAAGTAATACTTCCATCAGCTACATTGTTTTCTATTGCTGCCATTAAAGTTTCAGCTGTGCGATCGGAAATAGGAGTAAGGAAACATCTTCGTGTTTCACGGCATAAACAATCTAACAGAGGAGGAAGAACACGCCCTACGTTGCTTTTTCTTCTGGTAAAGAGGCTTTCGGCACAGATGTCATATTAGCCCCATTTTGGCGCGGTTTTTTCTGACGCCAATGTCATATACGCAACGGGTACTTAACTGGCGCCAAAGTGTCGTTATTTTGCTTGATGTGGTAACCTGGATTATGTTGTTTATGCTGTTGATGTTTTCGCCAAATTGGCAACCGAAAATCGCGCCAATATGGGGCGAATATGACACCTGTGCCCTTATACGGACAGCATTGTCGCCAAGCGCAATAGTTGGCGCAAAATGAAAATCACGTGAATTGAAACATTTGAAAAATAAAAGAAAAACGTTGTCGATAGTAAAGTGAGCATTTTAAAAATATAACATTTGAAAATTACAGTATTTTACGAACTATTTTATTAAATCACAAATATATAATTAAAATTATTGAACAAATAACTGTTATACAATAAAGTAGTAAAATAAAAAAATCATATTAAACTGCTGTCATAAAATTACAAATCTCTTAGGCACAGATGTCATATTCGCCCCATATTGGCGCGATTTTTTTCGGTTGCCAATTTGGCGAAAACATCAACAGCATAAACCACATAGGTACAGATGTCATATACGCCCCATATTGGCGCGATTTTTTTCTGACGCCAATTTCATATACGCAACGGGTATTTAACTGGCGTCAAAGTGTCGTTATTTTGCTTGATATGGTAACGCGGATGTTGCTGTTTATGCTGTTGATATTTTCGCCAAATTGGCATCGGAAAAAAATCGCGCCAATATGGGGCATCTGGGGGTATATGACATCTGTGCCACAACATAAACCGGGTTATCACATCAAACAAAATAACGACACTTTGGAGCCAGCTAAGTACCCGTTGCGTATATGACATTGTCGTCAGGAAAAAATCGCGCCAATATGGGGCGAATATGACATATGTGCCCGGAAAAGTACCAAAAAGCATAGCCTACTATGATATAGACGGCCCACGCATTTCGCCGAAAACCGTCGAAAAAGTGAAGTCGGATTCAGCTTCAAACCCTGAACCAAAACATCACAACGTGCTCTTTTTTGTTTACATTTATACCCAGCCCAGATAGCGGCTTGTTTCTCATCGTCGAAGTTTCAGAACCATTGATCGTATTTTCAGAATAATAAATTAAATACTTATATTCTTCAATTTCTTTCGATTTAAAAGGATATTTTACACAGCTTGTAGTATTTTAGTGTTCACATACTTTTAAGGGTACTTGTTAGTTATTCCGTCGACCAATTTCGCCAAATTATATAAAACGCAAAACCACACGCCAAATTATACAAATTGACATAATTTTTATTTTAAATAACGAAAGAACAAATGAATTAGTATAATATTAATAAAAATAGAAATAAAACGTCGAAATAAAAATCACTTGATGACGTGAACCCATGTTGACAAGTGAATGTGACATTTACGATCAACCATTATTGGCATTTAATCTTACAATTTGGCGACAGTAATTTGGTCGACGGGACAACTAACAAGTACCCTTTTAAGATTAGCTAAATTACTTATTGTTTACTTGATCATTTGGTTCATTCTGTTATTCTTTTTTGAATGTCTCGTATTTACATAAAAATAGCTTGTGTTTCATATACACGTTTTAAAATTAAAATTTGGTTTTTATCAAACTACAGTTCTCATAACTGGCTTGAAGCAGTTATTTTTGACGAATTTATTGCTACCCGTAAAATGTTTGTGTTTTATATCGTCCGAACTAAATAATAATATTAATAATAATAATAATAATAATAATAATAATAATAATAATAATAATAATAATAACAAGACGATTTTCCTTAATCATTAAATATTCTTATTTTTAATCATAGAAAGAAATGGTGATCGCAGATTTAAATATCGTTGCAATATTTTATGTTATCCAAGCAATTTTGATTAAATCATGTAAGTGTATTTGTTACTTAATAAATTATATTTACTAATTATTACAAGGAAATTTATGAGTATTTTAATATAATTAAAAGAAATTCCATTAGTTTTATTGTTTCAGCAGTGAAGATAGCAAATAAATTTGTGACATTGATGTTTTTAGACTATGCATGTTTTTATTTATTGGGGTGAATCGTAGAATACTCTACTTCTCCCCAACCTGGCGATAAATGTGCCAAAGTGGCAACCTTGGTATTTAGTATTAACTTGGTATTAAGTAGCAACCTTGGAAGTATTCTCCGGTCGCACCATTTATTATTCCGATAATTGTTAAAATGATATATATTTTTTTTTTTTTATGATTAGAGTTAATGTTTTAATTAAACTCTTGTTGAATCATATCTATACGGGGAAAAAATGTAAACACATTGGAATTCTCTGAACCCTGCCCAGAGCGGTTTGATTGGTTGCTGTCGTTGAAGTTACGGTCAGAGTCAAATTTCTCTTTTGGGCAGCGTCTCAGAGTCCTCCGGCGAACAACTTCATACATTAAACGCAAATCGGTATGCCGGTAGTAGTATCTAAGTATGTCTTGCAAAAAGTAATGCTTTGGAAATGGAACAATGAAAATCTGCGTAGATACCGTGAAATGCAACTGATTGGTCAGAGCTTTATGACGCTATAAGGGAGGTTACCAAGGAGAGACCCGTCTCTCTGTCACCAAAAGTGACGCCAACTTAGCGCTATTTCCAGTATTTCGCCAAATTTCCATAGACTCCCGTTGAAATACAATAGGGTTTACTTGCATGAAGGAAATCAACAAATTGAGATATTTCAATGCAATAAAAACTAATATTAGCTTATGAATAGAGTTTATTTGAACTATTTACATTATTTTTAAGCACAAACAATAATCTGGGGTTGGCTAAAAAATAGGAATTGCTTCGCTATACCGAATTGAATAGCTAAGCGATTACGCGAGGGGCTGGTGAGCGTAGCGAGCAGGAGGGCGGTGCCCCCCTAGTTTTATAAACAGAACTACAGTTATTTATTAATATAGCAAATTTCATTTTAAAGTTGTTGGTTATCCATCTGCTATATATGAATCTCACGACTGAATTTTCTACACAGGTCTTCAGAATCCTTAATCACTAATGTTATTCGTTGGCAAAAATCAAATTTTCTTAAAACTGCAAAATTGATTTTCAAAACATAATAACTGATTTAATTTTTTCTTTAATTTAACTTCCAAGCTCGTTTTTTTAAATGGTCCAAAAAATTTAATATATAATTGATTTTTGTGCTGGTAGAAGACTATAAACGGTGAAAAGTTTTAAATAAAAGACATGTCTAGCACATTTTCCATCCGGTATATTCTTTTCCAACTATTACAGACGGAATATTTTAAAACCTATGTTCCTTATATACAAACTTTTTTAATTTATTAATAGCGCTGTCAATTAAAATTTATTCACAAATTTAATGTCTAAAAATGTTTCCACTAAGTTAATGAACACCGGTATTATATTTGAACAGTTCAAAGAAATGTAAAAACTTTTTTTTTTTTTTTTTTTTTTTTTTTTGTTTGCGCTTTAATTGTTTGGGCAGAATCTTGTACATTGACTGTTTTTTGGACAATCGTCCATAGAAATGTGGAAAATGTTAAATTTAAAATTAAGTTCACAATTAAGACTTTTGAATTGACTCACAATTAAGAAATTTTTATGTCATTGAAGATATTAAAAATTCAATGATAAAAAAATATTTATCATTTATATTCATTATTGGTGAGTTTAAGACAATAGAAAATGAAATAAACATAAGAATTTTTTAATAACCGTTAAGGTATCTGCCTACATAAAATTGGCTATTTTGGTGAAATTTTTCGATTTTTTTTTTGTTTTATATGAAAGAGCAATCTTTTACGATTCCAAATCTGTTTTAATTTTATTCCCACTATCATTAGAAGAGGAGTTATGGCAATTTTAATAAACTTCAAAATGGCCATTTTTGTGAAAATTTTCGATTTTTTTGTTATTGTTTTATATAAAAGAACAATTTTTTACGATTCCAAATCTGTTTTAATTTTATTCCTACGCTTATTAGAAGAGCAGTTATGGAAATTTTGACAAACAGGAACTAATGGGGTAAATACAGGAAGTGGGCGTATTAAGGCCAGGAAAAACATAAACAATGCTTCTCTGCATGGTTTTCTTACGTTTTTTAGATAAATTGAACATATAAAAACAATAGTAAACCTTAATTGACATTTCTAGATTAATTTTGTATGTATGTGGCAACGATGACTTTCTGTCATTTTCTTCTAATATTTGGCAACACATTTCTAATGTTGTGATTCTTGTTCACATACTGCTGTAGATTATTCGCTTGTTTGTTGCTTTATTTTAAATGATTTTACGCACTAATATAGTGGATTTTTAATTTTTATCTGTTTTGAAAACAAATTTATATTATTCTGTGCATTTCTTGATGGCTAAATCAAGATCTAAAAAATCTAAAAAGCGATCTTTTTGGGGAAATCGCCATACGATTTCACATGTGGATAACGCTGAAGGTTTTGTGACTGCTAGCTCATCTAAATTAAAAATTCCGGAAGACATGGAGAAAATTGCAGCAGAAAATGACCAAGGATTAAAAGGTAATAGAATATTTGATGTTGAAACACTATTTTATATTTTTTCAATACTCAGTTGCCCAATATGTTTCAAAACCGGGCTGCAGTTGAATGAAGTTTGCATCTGTGCAGTTTGCATCTGACCAAAACATGGAACAAGCTTCAAGAGAAATTAAGGATAAAAATAAATGTATTACTTGTGGTGTGTCAGTGGATGGCACCTGGCAGCGTCATGGCCACACATGGCTGAATGGTTGTGTATCTGTTATTTCTATTGACACTGGAAAAGTTTTAGATATTCAATTGATGTCAAAGTATTGTCGAATCTGTGAAGGTGATGATAATAATACAACAGACCATATATACTCAAATCACAAGGGATCAGCTGGCAGCATGGAAGTAGCAGGGGCCTACAAAATATTCGAGAGGTCTTAGAAAACTCGAAGCTTGAAGTACACTGAGTATTATGGAGACGGCGATTCCAAAGCATACATGGGAGTGAAAGATATTTATGGAAGAGACAGTGTGAAAAAATTAGAATGCATCGGTGACGTGCGAAAAAGAGTTGGAACCCACTTGCGGATTTTGAAAAAAAGCAAAAAAGGATTAGGAGGAAAAAGAAAACTGACGGACAAATTTATTGATAAACTGCAAATCTATTACGGAATTGCTATCCGTAGCACTACAGGCAGTTTGCAAAATATGCAATCTGCAGTTATAGCCGCATTTTTTCACTGTTGTTCCAATAGAAAAAATGAAATGCATGGACAGTGTCCGAAAGGATCGGAGAGTTGGTGTAAATATCAGCGAGCAATATCAACTGGTCTAAAACTTTTAGATAATTCGGCTGGCCTACCACCATCTATCATAAAAATTACAAAACCAACTTATATGTCACTCTGCGATGCAAGTTTACTTTCCAAATGCTTACATGGAAAAACTCAAAATGGTAATGAAAGTTTTAACAATGTTATATGGACTATTCTACCAAAAGAAACATTCGTTGAAATGCAAACACTGATGTTGGGTGTAAAACTTGCAGTTTTAATTTATAATTCAGAATATTTAGGACTTTTACCTGTTTTCGAACAATAAGGAGTATCAGTTGAACAAAATATGATCACAAACTATTTTAAAATTGATGATGAGCGAATAAAAAATTCAAAACGTCACTCGCTATCCTCTGCAAAACTTCTCAGGAAAACGAAAAGAGCTACTAAGAAGTTAAAAATGGTTAAATATGAAATTAAGAATGGGTTGGAATATGAATGTGGTGCATTTTAAGTTTATAAATTAAATATATTAGATTTTTACAAGAAAATAAATCTATGCGATTTCTGGAAAATGAATTTTTTCGTCATTTCTATGTTCGATAAGCTTCATTACATAAAAAGTTCTAAAGATATTTCAGTAAAATTTGGTAAGTATGCTTTCAATATCACTCACTATGCTCGGAAGTAGGATTTAAGCTATATGTGATAATTTAATTATTTTATAGGCACTCAAATATGAAAAAAATGGTAATTTTTACTAAAAAATGTACTTTTTTACATATTTTCAAAATTTTCGGTTATTTTTGAAGATATTGTAAAACTCCTAGTTCAGTGCACAGACAAGTGTAATAGAATTTTGCAGCATAAAGGAAATTGAAATATATTTATTTGAATTGAGTGTACGCTGTCTGGCGTAAGCATGAAATTTTGCTAAAAAGCCAGCAAAAAACCCCAATTTTTTAAAATATTAAAAATATATTGCTAGGTTTTATGTTTTCTTATCATTCTGTAATACAATTGAACAAAAAATTATTATATTTTTTCAAAACTGTCCTTTTTTTAAAAAAAAGTGCTCCGCACGTAGGCAGACACCTAATTCGTCTATATGTAACTTCTATTAAGTACGAAAAAATTAATCGTGTTTTGTTTTTCAGAAAACCTTTATTTGAAAACTCAGCTGTTATTTTAACCTGAATATTAGGAGAGGAAATTTTTATGAGGTAATCTGAGCTCTAATGTAATTCCATTGAAATGTCTGGTTACCTTCAATAAAAAACATTCGTGACATGTTTGTGAAAATTCCAAAAAGTGAAATTGAAAATGCATCTTATAGCTCTGATACACAAATTTTGTTTTAAGCAAAAAAACCAAACAAAACAACCTTAGATAAAAAAAAAAACCCTTTAGGTTAAATATTTCTAGAAATATAATCAGGGGCTCACAATCATAATAGACCAAGTCCACTTTAAAAAAAAAAAATGAGATAACTCATGTAGAAGGTGCAGTAGACTATGTTTCATCTCCTGCCATAGTGCATCAAGTCTTTAGTTCACATACTTTCACATAGATTACAACTGTGTCCAGAGTTGGTGAAGTAATACAAGAAATCTTCACAGCCATACTGAATCAAGTCCATTCATTAGTGTACGACTCCATCACTACTTTTAATCTGTGACCCATTCTTGTCTAAATCTTGCCTCATTGCTATAAAAAAAAACTTTTAGTTTAAATAAGTAGCTATTTCAAAACTTCTGATGAAAAATAAACGTTCCTGGATCATGAAATGTATAAACTATGAATGGAAAGTAATATTTTTTATGACCCCCCCCCCCTCTTCTCGGTAAACAAACGGTAAAAATACTGGCAGCGTTTTTCTTAAAAAAAATCATTACAAGAAATAAAAAAAACTCTAATCACATAGTTCGACCTAGAGATTAATGTACGACAAAGATTAAGACTTCCATGGAAGAGAAATTCTATTACAAAGTCTTCAGCGCAAAGTTTAATTTAAACTTCAAGCCACCAAGTACAGACACATGTAAATTATGTAATGACATATCAATCAAGCTTCCGACAGTAAATGATGAAAACACCTGAAAAAGTCTTCTCCATTTGCGGATAGCTAAACAGATTAGAGAGAAAATAAAAACTGATGAAATTAAAGCCTAAGATGGAACTTGCTGCTGTGCATTCGTCTTACGAAAAATACCTTTCCTAATCTTTCAAAATCCATATCTTATTATAAACGCAATCTAGATGTTTATAACTTTGGGGTGCATTCCTTTAATAATAATGTGGGATACATGTACGTCTAGGATGAAATAGAAGGAGGAAGAGGTTCTCAAGAACTTTCTAGCATTGTTGTAATACACCTGAGAGAATACCCCTGAACATAAGAAAATTATTCTATATTCTGATGCCTGTTGTGGCCAAAATAGAAACATCAAAATGTCTCTTACGCTTTTGAAACTGGCTAATAGTACAAACATAACAGCAGAGTGAATTAACCACATATTCCTAGTATCAGAGCCATTTTTTCCGAATGACGCAGAATTTCATCTGATTGTAGTCTCAAGAAAAAACATATCGTTGTTCCTGGAGACTGGAAGAAAACTATTATGAATGTAAAGAGGAATTTCCTAAATTTGATGTCATTGAAGATAAGACTTCCAACTTTGTTTCTGTTACAGCTTTGGAACAAAGTATCACAAACAGAAAGGATACTGCGGGAGCTTGTTTTAGTTGGATTGATATTAAATGTCTAAGAGTGTGAGAGGTTCTCCCTTTATGTTACTGTTCAAAAAACACTCAATGAGATTCAACCTTTTCGCAAAACAAATTTGGAAAAACGGGCTCGTGGGCGCAAGTTAATTTATTTGTCAAATACCAGTCAAGATGCATTGTACGCCGGCTGTAGAAAAATCACATTGGCCAAGATGAAAGATATGATGGATCTTTTGCCAAATATTCTGTCAATTCACCATGTGTACTTCAAGAATCTTTCAGAAGAGGTCAATACTAGGTATCAAGGTACTTCCTCTTGACTACATCATGATGACGTTGATGATGATGATTGTAGTATTGTGTACAGTGATTTATTTACGATAACTGGCAATATGTTTCACTCTTTGTGTTTAATTTAGAGTAAAAAAAAGAATAAGTAAATGTAAAACAAAATCAAGAATTTTTGTAATCATAATAAACAAATAGTTATTTAAACTTGGAAATTTCACAGCCATACTGGACCAAGTCCTTATTTTTTTTAACTTATAAATTTACTATTGAAATATTCAATTTGTTATTTGTAAAAGTAGGCCACTAAAATAATAGTACTTTAAACATAATATTAACATATAGAATCTTTATAAATCACTTGACCCGAATTAATTATTTATTAAGAACTTTAAAGCGTTATTATTCACAATATAGAGATAAATGGACTTGGTCTATTCTGGTTGTCAATCCCTCATATTAGCATAAGTATAATAATCACAATGGTTTTCTCTCATTTCAACATTTATCTAAGCTTACGGATATTTAAACGAAAGTAAAGTCAGAAGATTTAATTTTCATTCCTTTATTGACTTATTACTATACAGTGCCAAACAATGGAAGGGCATTAGTATCTGTTTGGAAACGGTTTATGTAACTTTGAGATATTACAATAAAGTGCATTATACTCATCTCGTATTTCATAATTACTACTAGCTGTTGTGGTATATTATTAATCTTATAATTAAAATTCCACAATATTTGTTTTCATCAGATCGCTAAATCAGATATGTCGCTCTTTTTTCGGATATCCTCACATGGAATAAGTTTTACTTTAACGACGCTTTTTAAATAATTTTATCAATATGTAAATTATAAAAAAGTGTCTCTTTTATTGATATTTTAAATAAAATATTAATATGTGTATAAACTGAGTTTCATAGGAAAAATATGATACATCTACTGTAAAATCATCGTCTTCCTTATATTTGAATTCTTTTGGCAATATATAGATATTTTTTCACGGAGATTGATATAAAAGTCTTAATTAGAAAGTAGCATTTTATTCATTCAGAATACATGGACGAGTTTCGAAGTGTAAACATGTAATGAAATATCGAACTGAAACTTTACAATTCAAACAATATGATTTTACGTTTCATAAAGTTTTTTGCACATTTTTATAAGCAATGAAATGATGGATTTATATAAGAAAGATAAAATCATCAACTGATGAGACATTTTATTAGCCCTTAAATGCACGATTTTTTTATTTTGTTTGGAAAAAAAATATGTATGATTCTCTGAAGAGTTTATTACACAGCAAAAATAATGAAAAAAATCAGAGATACATTTTTCCTATAATACGTCAATCTTTTCTTCTGTTGAACATCTGGAATACAAGTAACAACTACTGTCGTGTGGCTTTTTTACGCAAAAATATTGCAAATTACTAAATATTTTAATAAGTATGTCTCCAAACATCTTAAATTATATAATTATATTTTTTATTGAGCTTAACCTTTAACCCTTTAATTCTCATTATAGAATACGTTCCAGAAATTACGTAGTTCAGAGAATCTGACTTTACACCAGAAAGTTTCAATGGTTAATTTTCCTTTATTTAAATACAGAATATCCGTTATTAATTAAAACAAATATTGCTATTTTAATATTCTGGTGTGAATTAGGTAAATACGAAAAAAAAAATCTCTTAAATTCAAAACACTGTTGTTTGCATATATGCAAAGCTGCGCACTAAAGGGTTAAAAAAATGCCTAGCAAAAATTTCAAAGTAGAGCAATATTGAAATATTTTTCTTACATTTTCTGCATTTGTTATTTCTTAATAGAAAAGCAATAATGAATATAGGAACACGTTTTTTTCTCTGCAAGATAGAAAATAATCATTGTTAAGATTTAGAAGCCATAAATTTGTCTTTTTTCCCGTTTTTAATGAATCTTGGTTCTGTTCCAACGAATTTCGTTATATATATGCAGAATATAATTGAATCGAATATAATTTTCTTTATGTAATATTCTAAATTTTTATTGTCATTTCATAACAACAAGAAGAAATAATAAATTGTTTATTTTATTGGATTTGTGAAAGTAAAAAACGAATATATTAAAAAATTGCCTCGGAAGATATTTGACAGGGAAATAATTTATTTAGAAATAAATAAATACATACAAAATAAAATCAATTACTATCAAATATTTAATCCTTGCATTGAAACAAATAACTATAAATGATTATAAAGAAGAATTTCTTTTAAGTTTTTAAATGAATGAATGAATATATTATTAAAAGTAACACAAATTCAGTAAGTTTGTTTATTTCGTTTTTCCAAAAATCTTCCAATTTTTTGTTGAAAAGGATAAGTAGGAAATTTATTCTTCTATCAGATATTTAGTTGTTTTTGCCTCTCATGCTTTAATACCATATGCAAATGTAAAACCTAGGAAAATTATAGTTATTTTTTAAAACTAAAAACTAAATCTATAATTCTTTCCATTTCTAACGCCGTACAATTGCGAAATTTTTAAAAACACTGGTAAAAACACAAGAAATAGTGAGGTTTTGGTGAAAACCGAAAAAACCCATAACTTCTTAATTTTTATGCATATCAAATCAGTTTAAAGTTATTATTACTTCTATGAAAATGTCCAAAAATTTATGTATCACAGATTATAGATAACATTAAAAATATGCTCGAGGGAAGCAAAAAATAGGGTTTTAGGGCGAAAAAAATTCACAACTTCGCCAATTCTGAAGATATCAAATTCGCTTAGACTTATTATAAATCTTCTTAACATTACCTACAACTTTTATTTTGACAAGTTTTCGATAGGGCCAACTCTTGCTGCAAATAAATAAATAAATATAAATAAATAAAAATAAAATAAAATAATAAAAACGAAAAAACTGGGGGGGGGGGGGGGATTGAAGAAGAATAAAGTTCATAACTTCGCCAGTTGACGAGATATCCAATATGCTTAAATTTATTATACATCTTATCAATATTATCTACAACTTTCATACCGACAAGTTTTTGATAGGATCAACTCTTACAGCAAAAATAAATAAATAAATAAATAAACAAAAGTAGGGGCTGACCAAAAATTTATCGTATTCAGGGTGTACTCAAATCCAAACGGCTTATTTTCTGACTCATTTTTTAATTCATTTTCGCCTTCAAATGCATCCGATTGGCAGATTCTCTTATTTAGAAACTGTATAATGTGCTACATTGTTCGGTTTTTTGATAAAGGCAGAATATATTTTAAACAAGAAAGAAAAATCATGCGTTAAGCATATATTATGAAACACTTTCCAACATTTCCTGAATGCTTTAACAAAACTTCGTTATTTAGGGAAATAAGGTAAATAAGTCAACTAAGTAAACATTAGAAAATGCATAAAACATTTGAAAAAATTATTTCAGCAGTAACCCTCCATAGCCGATAGTACCTTTATTACACGCCGCTATTTAGCTGAAATTTAATTTAATCTAAAACACTCTTAAAACTACTGAAATCACATTTCCCGATATTAACATCTATAGACCGCCGTATATCGAGTTCTTTGCGTTGACCTGTATATCATTTTATCTATATTCTACAAACCTTTATTAGTAAACTAAATGCAGTTCAGCGTAAAAATGCATAACTCCTTTAAATCCATCTGTAAGCAATTTACGTTCATACTAAGTAACACTTACGAATTCTTTTCTGTAGCTCTGTATAGGAACTATAGCATTTCTACACACTGAGTACGCATAAGTATAGTGAAACACAAAATCGCATATCATAATTAAAAATGCACTTTCAGCTATCATCGTTTATGTATAGTATTTCGGACACAATATAGTGTCTGAAATATTTTGTGTGTCCCTGTAAATGCTATGCACTTCTTATTATGCATGGAATAACTTATAGTACACCCCAGAGACGTATATCAATTTCATTATATATGAAATAGTTTAACATAATTAAAATACGCCGCAAACAACCCCTCCCTCCGCCACATATCATTATGTAACGGAATTTTTTTGTGTGGTCCTGTAAATGAATAATAAGTATTCTTTGCACAGCATATTCTTCAGAATGCTTATTTTAGTGCACTTCACAAATGCAAATTAATTATTTTATGCTTGAAAGTGTGTAATATCATTAAAAATAATTTGAAACGATTTTTTCCCAATGGCTGTAATGTAACGGAATACTTTTGACTGTCCCTGTAAAAGAACTAAACATGCTGCAAACTTCATTTGAAATAGGGATCGTGCTATGGTAAAATTTAATAACATCCAAAAATTTCAGGGCAATCCGAGTATATTTACGGGAGTTAGAGAGTGGAGAAATGGACAGACTGAAAGACATACCGAAATCATAAACACTTTTCAACTTTCTTGTTAAAAGTGTTAAAAGACTGTCAAAGTGGGCATTTTGAACCAAATTTCCCAAAGCGATAGTGCTGGAAACGAAAAAAATGTTCGTACTGAGAAAATAATTTTAAATGAAGTTCTAATTAATTGAACGAAAAATATAAACAAAGGTCGCTTATAAATCTCTTAAAAAAAATCACATCAGCAAGTTTCATGTTTTTACTTTTAAAAATGAGTCTGAAAATATGTCAGAAAATTTTGAGTTGTTGTAAGGGAGAAATATTTTTTTTTATACCGACTTAATATGATTTTGATAAAACGAGCTCTTACAAAAAAAAATAAAATTAAAATTCGCCAAAAGCCGCCAGATAAAATTGTTATACTATGTTTATCTCTAATCTTGATTTAGTTTTCGTTGGTGAAATCAGTACTTAACTTCAAAATCTACCTCCTCCCGTAGGCCGAGCCGGTTGGGACTTTTTAAACTGAAAACTCCAGTATTTTTTTACATTAAAAATATTTTTCTTATTTGGCCAATGACATCACTAAAAAGTATTTTATATAAACAACACCAATAAGGTATTTTAATAAGTTTTTCAAATGTATTAAAAGCGATACTTTCGTTTTAGTCGCATGTCACCAGTTAATACCCGAAGATTCTTCTACTTATAGCCGCAATTTTATTCTGTTCATTTTAACGGTTAACCGCTTAGCTGGGTTACATGCATGCTGCACTTGTGTTTAAGAATATTAAAAAATTGTAGTAAACAGTTCGATGACATTCCCTTGTAGCGGTGTTGTATATCTACGAAAATAATTATTATAAATCAACCAAATAAATTTCCTAATGACTTTTAACTGTATAAGGAATATCGACTAAAACTGAATTAAACCTGCGGCTTTGTGATCCATTTAGGATAAGGGAATACAGTGACCAGCCCTGTTTTCTTTGCCCTAAGCCCAGAGGTGCTATACAAAATAAATCCGGCTCAGGTGGTCAGCCCAACACGTGACCACTAATTGTTTAGTTCAAAAGCTACCCTGGTACACAATTCATCGACCTCGAAGTAGTGAAGGCTTGAATGACTATGCACTATCTGATTAAATTTCATATAGTGATATTTTGTACTTTTTATATCTTTTACAGTATCAAATTCCATTATGTATATAAAATTTTATTCAAGAGATCGTGATTATTTCCACACAAAATTAAATATATATATTTCTTTAAATTAAGCTATATTTTCTCTATTAGTTCAATACTTCCAGTTACCAAGGCTTCTTAGAACAGAAGGAAAAAAAAAACACAGCAGTAATTATTAAAAAATTAAAAAAAAATGATGACACAGATATGTAGCCTGTAATATGCTTCGTGACCACATACCTGATACTTGCCTGACGTGACTCGCTTCGGCTGCAATGCAGAAATGTACAATCAAAATAAATCCTACTAATACTTTAAGCACTTTGTTTACGATCCCTCGAAGCATGACCCAACTGAATTCTGTTCAGATGCACAAAATTGGTGTAAGTAATGCAATTCAAAATTTCAGACCTCTTCACCTTATTATGTTTGGTGAATGGGACTTTTTTTTGTCTTACTTGTTAGTGTAATGGGAATTTTTTATTAATTGCCACTTATAGGACCTGGGGGGGGGGGGGTATAAAAATTTTAATCTCGTAACTTTCTAAGAAATTATTTTATTGATCCAAACGACTTTAAAAGTACTTTTTGTACCCCATTTAAAAACATTTTTAAGTGGAATTATATGTCTATGGCTAACAGTTCAAAAAATAGCCATTGGACACTGCTGTCAGTGGATACCCTGTATAGATTGATAATAGAATCTGGTATAAACAATCATATAATAAAAATAGTTATATTATTGTTCTTTTTTCTTGCGTTTAATACTTTGGGAGACATAGAATTAAAAAAAAAATGCACACGCGTAGCTGTAATTTGAATAGCTTTACTTGATGACCGCGGTTCATGCTGATATCATTTTATGAAAGTAGTGAAATCATTACCCTTTTTTCATGCAGCAGTTACAACCGACAGATAGTTTTCAAAGCGAAAAAAATATCAAAAATGATTTTTACTATGGAGTTTAACGATGATTGCATTAGTTTTTGTCTTTTTTTCCACTTTAGGCATTTGCCGAAAGTAACTTTCTTTCTATAAAGACTTTCTCATAAGTAATGGAAAGACATTAAATATGTTCCGCTTTTGGCTTCACTGTAAAACACTAATTACTCTGAAGTTTTAACTAAGGAATGTAAAAAAAATGAAGTTGCAGTTTAGGAAGCGTAAGTGGGTATTTAACTGTGGCTTAAAGCAAAAGTGGGAAAAGAAACTACATATGGTTCTCGTTTAGTATAATGACTATCTCAAGGAGCTTCATCTGCAGAAAGCTGAGTATTTAATACTCTGAATATAAAAGTAGCAAAAAACACGTAGACGATATTTTCATATTTCTAAAGATGATGAAAGTATTTAAATATGCATTTTATATAAATATTCCAAAATTATTATTAACGCATTAATTTTCCGCATAATACTCTTGAAATATTTTTAATGAGTTATTTGTAAGTTTAATATTAAAAATATATTTTCTTATAAAATATTTCTAATGTCAAGTAACTATAATCATTGCCGAAACGCCAGTGATGGCTTACAGTGGAGACACGAAATGTTTTTGGTTTCTGTCTAGCTATCTGATACGCGATAACTGACACAAATACTATACCTGTTAATATTTTTAAACACATGGTATCAAACAGAAAATAAATCGTTAAAATTTACAGCGAAAACTTTCACTTCAAATTTCTTCAAATGTAATTTTTGTTACTTAACATGTTCTTCTACTTAGCTCTTCAATTAATGCTTTATTTTAAACCGACGTGAACGGCTACCAACAGGAACAGTTACTGG
This sequence comes from Maratus speciosus, assembly GCA_963932465.1. Classification (NCBI taxonomy): domain Eukaryota; kingdom Metazoa; phylum Arthropoda; class Arachnida; order Araneae; family Salticidae; genus Maratus; species Maratus speciosus. The sequence continues at coordinate 289,380,196 of OZ010792.1, read as the reverse complement.
TCTATAAATAAATCATTAAAATAATCCCGATTACGAAATATTAAACTGAAAGTCCGTCTTCGAGAAATAAATGATTAGATAATCTTTCACAATTTGGTCTGAAACATAGGTTTGCATCAAATATGAACAATCTAGTAACATTATGGCTTTAAATTGAATGTGGCTACGGTTAAAAGACTATTACAAAAAATACTTTATAGCACCAAATCATGTTTTCCATTTAGTCAAATGATACTGGACACGATGAAGAATGAATAGCAATTTTATTAAAAGTCTCCAAACATGTCTATTCTTGCGTGATTTTAATAATCTAATGCTATCGAGTAGATTAGGATGTTTTTAGATAAGATCTTACAAGGAGAGGGCCAACCTTGTTAATCACAAATTTTAATTATTTTAATATATGTTGTAGGGTAGAGACCCCTTAGTGTCAGGTTCAACGGATTTTATCCAACGCTCCTTAGTTCCTGAGAAACCGGGGAGTCTAATAATTGTACACAATTTAAATACTTGCTTTGCAACCGCAATGATAGGTTGGTCGTAGCTCAGTTGGTACGGCTTTAGCTGGCTGATCCGCGGGCCCGGGTTCGGTACCCGAACGCGCTACGTTTGTTTTTCTCTTTTTTTGTTCTATAAATATACTTGTAATTATAATTTAATAATTTCAATTACAAATTTTAATATCATACATTAATTATAATGTTAACAAACTTAAATTTATCATTTTTTTATTTTTAAACTATTATTTCTCATTATTTAAAGAGGTTTAAAAAGAAATTGGATCTATTATTGAATGATAAAAATTCCAAAATCGTGACAAAATCTATTGTGGTGCCATCTAGATATGATAAAATATAAGAATATTCAAATAAAATAAAAATAAAAGCAGAAAGAAGATAAAGGTGAAAGCAAAATAATTGAAAGCGCAAGCATACGTATTACAAATTTAAAAATCTTTAATATGCAAAAAATCGGTTGTAATTTAATTCTGATGCTAATTTTTAATATAATTATGTTTGTTACTTTAAAAAGAGAATAATAGTATTATCGCATTGACTTCCTTTGTTAAAGCGATGCGTAAATGATGTTTCTTTAAAATTACGAATTGACACAATTGCTCAATATCATTACATCGATAAAGAATATATGAAATACATTTTAAAAGTGATTTTTTAAAAATTAAGAGTTTTATGATGTTTTATACAACTATTTAGTTAAAAGTAAAAAATTAAATAGGTTAAAAATATAATTGATATACAATATTATAAATTTTAATTGACAATGAGATTATTAATTATACTTACAAGTATATTTATAAAACAAAAAATGAGAAAAACAAAAGTAGTGCATTCAGGTATCGAAACCAGGTCCGCGGATCAGCCGGAAAACGCTGTACCAACTGAGCTACGACCAACCTGTAATTGCGGTTGCAAAGTAAGTATTTAAGTTGTGTACTATTATTAGACCCCCCCCCCCCGGTTTCTCAAGAACTAAGGAGCGTTGGATAAAATCCGTTGAACCTGACACTAAGTGGTCTCTACCCTACAACATATATTAAAATAATCAAAATCTGTGATTAACAAAGTTGGCCCTCTACTTGTAGATGTAAATTTTATAGAACGGCAATAAAAAACTATTTTTCGGAAACAAAATTTGTAAAAATATTAGAGTTCTAAATTAGGTGATTCAGTTTACATTTCCATAAGTTCCTTATCCATCAGATGAAGCTGTTTGTGGATAGCAGGTAAGTTAATAATGCTATCAGGATATTAGGATAGCCTGAAATGCTTGTCCAAACTGTTGCTTATCCTTCTAAATCACAGTGTAAAAATAATTCTAAGATATACTATTATCATTAGCGCAATCAATAGACAATCACAAATGTAAATTTAAATTAACTACGTGGTTTCAGAGGGAAGAGACCTCTGAATATATGCACCGTTTTACCTAAAAATTTACAAGAATAAACAACTAGTCAGAATTTCAGAATATCATTGTATGACATATGTTTTATTTAAAAATTTAAATTTTGAAACTTTTCGAAGTAGAGTGAAACCTCTCTAAAGCGACCACGTTCCGTTCCAATAATAACTGGTCGCTCCGAGAGGTAGTGTATTAATGGAGGTCATATTAATTCTAGGTTTTAATTGTTGAAGAAAGGTAACAATTAATGTTGCTAATTTTATTCACATTAGGAAAAAATATGAAAATTTAAGTATCAGAACAAAAGCTAATTACTTAAGTTAATTACTGCAAAGTTAAAAAATGAATACATTGATATTTGCTTTGATTTTACGGTTTTATATTTTATAACTTTTATTTCCAAGTTCTTTCGAAGTTCAGTAAATAAATGCAATTTTTTTGGACGGGAACATAGAATGAAGATATAAATAATTTATCTATTTCTTTGAGAGTTTTCTGACATAATAGGACAGGGGAGTTATTGACCGTCATCCTTAATTTGTCATCAGAGTTAAATTCATTGATAAAAAGGCACAAAAGGTTTTAAATTCTTAAAATTTACCGAAATAAATAAAAATTCTAAACTTAATTTAGAAGTATGATGAATAATGCGCTCTCCGGAATAATTTTTCTGATAAACCCTTCTTCAAGCGACCAGGAAAAAACGGAATTTGTTTAATTTTAGTCAAAGAAATTGGTCGCTCATGGACGGAGTTCAACTGGGATGATTTCTGAATAGAGGTAAAATTAGTATTGAGCCTATGGGGATAAATTTCGTTCCATGAAAAAATGGTTGTTTAGGGAGGTGGTCGCTTAATAGAGGTAGTCACACATGGAGGTTGTAATTTGAAAGCTTTAAATTGAGATTTGTAGGAAGTTGAATATTACATAAAGTGTGTTAAAAATCAATTACTTGCATAGCTGTTGTTGAGGCTCCTGATCAGCAGATTTACTAGCTTTAAATTATGTGGAACGTGTTTAAAATTTAAACTCGACTGATTCCACTTGATATTCAAATAAATAAATTAGCTTTTTATTATAAACTTTTAATTTTGAAAGATAAAATATATTAACATTTTTCATTTTGGTAGAATTTTCGTTATAATAATCACTAACGTCCGGATTAGATACACTACAAACAGGCAAAAAAACGAATGCATATATGCATTAAAAACTTTTTAAATAAGCAGAAATATGCAGTAAAACTTTTTAAAAATGCAAAATTGTGCATTAAGAACTTTTTAAATAGGCAGAAATATGCACTAATAAATATTCATTTATATTTAAACACACTGAACATTTAAAACATGAAGAAACGCTATAAAATAATGCTAGAGAAAGGGGAAGCAATAATTAACAATTAACACAGTTATTTTCCTTATAGGTAGGGAATAATTTTTGTTACAGTTTATAATTATATATTTTTCCAAATTACACAAAGTAAAACTTTTTCTTTTCTGTCAATGATGTTTTTTTAAATAAAAAAATTCTTTAAACATCTACTAATGTTAAAGGGCAATATTTATAGAATTTTACATTTGATCATGATGCGACTTCTTTTGGTAGATCGTCTCCATTGCCATTAATGAAACTACTTATCTATTTAAGTTGAGCAAAGCCTGAATTTGTATTTAACATTTTGTGAAGTTTTCTTGCCAGTTTTGTCGTATTTCTTCTGGGACTAACGATATATGATCTGTAACTTTTCTTTTTCTGTAAATGTATCATTGCGATAAATATCACGCATTTCTAATTTTTGCAACGTCTCGAGTAACCATGAAAAATGGTTTTCAATCAAAGATAAAAATTTTCTAACGCTTGTAAAGTTATTGGCAGATGTAATATCCTTATGAATAAGGAAGAGTCTGAGATAACAGATCCTTTAACCACATTTTAAATATAATTCTAATTTTTCCAAAAAATAAAGCTCCTCAACTTTTTAATATTTGTTCTGGTGGTATCGGAATGTCGTCAGGATATATTTTCTTATAAATTTTTACTGGCATATATACTTTTAGAAAAAATGTCTCAACACAAGAAATGATTTATTTAATCTTTCACAGTTCTCTCTGATTTGTTCAGCGACGACATGAAGAGCCAAACACGCCACATGAATTGATTTGGGGTAGAATACTTTTAACGATTTTGCAGTTTTAACCAAATAAGGAGCAGCATCAGTTATAAATACAAGAACATTTTCACAAGAAGTATCTTTGTCAAGTTACGAAATACGGAAAGATTCGTAAATGAATCTTGCAATAGTAAGGTAGTCAACTTTTCGGGTTCTCTGCAGGCAATGCGATGCGAATGAGAGGGTTTGATGTTCATTTCCCCTCTTACACAATGTGCTAAATGGCGACCCCACCTATCAGTTATTTGATCTGCACTTTATCCATTTCATTATCTCCAATGTCACTTTTAATATCATTCATGACTTCCTTATGATTCATCAGGTAATGACTTTTATAATGCAATTTTTCTTCAGAAATGTTTTGAAATTGGGATTATTCAGTTTGATCAAAGGTACATTATCCCAATAGTTACATCACAGAAATTCAAAGCAATGTAATTTTTCTCTCTTTGTTTTTTCTTTCTTTCGCTAGGGGGCTCGGCCCCCTACGAGCTACGCTGGCCAACCCCCGTCCAGACACCGCAGACTCTAAATGCACGCTAATTTGATCGACTTTAAAAAGATTTCGAAAGATTGAATTATAATTTAAAAAACAGTGGCGATCTCCCTATAAACGAATTTCTATTCATTTCTCTTTGATTGGGGAATTTTAACGCCAAATCCGCTGCGGTACTACTTGATTATCCCGTCGACCAATTTCGCCAAATTATATAAATCGCCAAACCACTCGCCAAATTATACAAATTGACATAATTTTGATTTTAAATAACGAAAGAACAAATAAATTAGTACGACATTAATAAAAATACAAATAAAACGTCGAAATAAAAATAACTTGATGACGTAGACACGTGTAACAACATTTCAAAATAAGCTAATATAAAAGGAATTAAGTAAACAAAGTCTTTGTCTCCTGGTATTTTTTAACAAAGCGAAAAGAAAGTTCTTTTAAATGAGACATTTAAAATTAATCGTTTTTAATCTGACGTAATTTTTACCAAGCTATTCTTTCTCTTTTAAATATTCACGTGAAAATACTTTTGTTAGAAATGAAATATTATTTGCGCTTTCCTGACAAAAATAGTTGAAAAGTATCCTCTCAAAATATAAAATAAATGACGAGCGCAATTTCTAAATTTAAACAGTTTTGCAATATTATTTTGTGTTCATTTTACGCAATAACTGTAATGTGAGGTAAATATAACGTAATTTCTCCTATTTAGGATTTCTAACTCATGTTAATAAATTTATTATTTTACAAATTCCTTTCTCTCTTAAAATGCACGTGTAATTATAGTTTTTATGACGTAATTTTTAATAAGTTCCTGCTTTTTGTACATAATTATTTAATTCTAAATCCAAATGTTCTTTCTGTTTATAATAGTCACGTGTAAATAAATTTCTAATTTATTTACACGTATAAATATTTTTTTTCTTGAAGCAAACATTATTGTTTGCGCTGTTTATACAGTTGGCAACAGTTTAAATTAATATCACTTTCTAAAAGCTGTAAAAAATATCTCTAGAAATGCTGAAAATTTGAATTTAAAATTAACTACTCTTTTAGAATATGGGAATACTAGATTTTAAGTGTCGATCAACTTGAAACTTTTTTTCACAAGGTATATTTTTGTATATTTTTTGTCACATGTTATTTAATGAATTACAATATCATCATATACAAATTCTTCTTTGCGTTCTTTTATCAAAGTCTGGTTTTGTTAACCTCAATAAAACCTCAAAAAATGACTCAAAATAAAAAAAAATTAATGCAATCTGCACTGCGGCAAATTCTAACGCATAAAATGATCTAAAAATGATTACACTGCCATGTATAGTTTTTGCTGCTATAAAACTTTTTCAGTGGAACAATTTTGTCCAACTTTAGCATTAAATATCTCTTAAAATAATTCTTAGATTTGAAAACTGTCCGCATCAGCGTGTTTATCAAACATTTCTGTATAAAACCACTGATTTTCATATTTTTGTATGCATTATTTTTCATAATATTAACGAAGAAAGACCTCCGGTCACAAAAAATTCAAAACCGGCGGCGGCTGTGACAGCGGTAGTTACTTTTTTTTAGAATAGAGAGATTATTTGAGAGTGATTGATTCGTCAAAAATGTTTGCCCCTTTTTAGAATTAGCCTTACTACTCTTTTAGAATATGGGAATACTAGATTTTAAGTGTCGATCAACTTGAAACTTTTTTTCACAAGGTATATTTTAGTATATTTTTTGTCACATGTTATTTAATGAATTACAATATCATCATATACAAATTCTTCTTTGCGTTCTTTTATCAAAGTCTGGTTTTGTTACAGGCATTTTACTACATCACAGGTATTTCTTTTCGAATCGTAAGCTAAAATTTTACATTATTAAATGATCGAAGCGATATAATTAATCAACGTCTTTCAAGAACAAAATAGATTCCCCACTTACTACTCCCTCTATGTTTCCAAATCTGAAGCATTTAAACGTATGGCAGAATGGCACCAAATATCTTCCAATAAAACAATTATTTCTTGTCTACACCCCAGTTTCACAATCACGCATTAAATGTATTCCTGTGTTGTAATTAATAAGGATTTCGGGAAATGGTAAATACATATATACAAGGTGTCCACTCTGACCAGTGGCTAATTCCTAAACCGTTAGTCATAGACATATAGTTCGAATTGCAAAAATGTTTTAAATGAGGCAAAGAAATATATTAGAAGCGATTTGGGTCAATAAAAACATTTCTTAAAAAATTACGAAATTTAATTTTTATACGGTCCCCCAGTCCTATAAGTTACATTTAGTAAAAATTTCCGATTAAACTGACAAGTAAGGCGAAAAAGGTCGCGTTCATATAATACTAAAATTGACCGAGTTATGAAACTGTAAAAATGTATGACTTATACCACTTTTCTACATGTGAACACAAATGAGTTCGGCAAGGCTTTGAGGAGTCATATACCAAGTATTTAAAGTATTCAAAGAACTTATTTCATGCTGTTTGAAAAAAATCTTACATGTATTACGATTGAGTTAACTTCTGAACAAAGTTTCAGATTGACTAAAATCACTGTATTTTAACATATGTTTTATTTTCTAAGGATTTGAGACTCTTTTTTTTTATTTCTTTTAGAAAAAATTATGTTATTTTTATAAGTTTTTATCTAACTTCAACGATTGTATGCATGTTTTTCCAGTTCAAAATTTGTACTCGAACTTTAACTTACTTCTAAATATCCGATCGAGATTAAAATGTACATGTTGACGTAAATTCGATGACAATATAACATTATTATGATTTTCCGTGGTTACCATTTATACTTATTTTACAGGTTAACAGAAAAATTTAGGATAGATTACCGCCAAGAAGTTTAAGAAAAAGTTGTAGATTATAGATAACACAAGACTGCGATGTCTGTGTTTTTTAACTTTTATGTATTTTTTAGCACTGAATCCGAAAATTACCTTAAATTTTAACCATCATGTCAGATTTTTTCGCAAATCATAAATCATCAAAGTCAAAAAATAATAAAAATAGGATACTATAAAATAGAGGATATGGCTCTGTTTTTTAACTTTTGATAATTGCTTTTATGTAACTTTTAGCACTGAATCTGAAAATGACTTTCATTTTTAATCATCACGTTAGAATTTTTTTGCAAGTCATAAATGTCAAAGCTGAAATAAAACGAAAGTCTGATAATATAAAACAGCTATAAAATTTTTAATTTAATTCATATCCATTAATATATTCATTTTTTTTACTTATATTGCGATTGTTACAGCTAAACAGCTGAGGGTTTCGATGAAGTGGGGGAGAAAGTTCAATTTTTACTGTGAATTTTTTAAGTTTGAAATTTACAATTTGAGAAAAATCCTGACGTGATTGTTAACAAGTAATATAAAAAAAAAATTGTTTTTAAGTCAATTCCTACTTAGGTCTTCAACGAAAAATTTAATATAATCCCTTAAGCTAATATTAGTTTTTGTAGCATTAAAATATCTGATTTTGTTGATTTTCTATAAGCAAGTGAACCTTGTTGGTTTACAATGGAAGTCTATGGAAATTTGGCGAAATATTAGAGATATCGTCAAGTTAGCGTCACTTTTGGCGACTCATTTTTGTCGCCAAGTTGGCGATAAACTTGGCGGTTTTTGGCGACAGAACAGGGTCCCCCCTATGGTAACCCCCTTATAGGTATGAAGATGCATTGAATGCTGTTTAATAACCAATGGCCGCCATTTTTTTCTCCCATACAAAATTAAAATTAATTAATTAAAATTTAATTAATGAATTAATACTTGAAAAAACTGTATTAACATAAAGTGTCATTCACTACAAGTTTAAAAAAATATATTTGAACTTGAGTGGATGAATAATAAGTATTTTATTAAGGATTGAAAATTTAAACAAAGTATAGTATATAGAGAGAGTGTGAACTAATAGTAGAATTGAAAAAATGAAGGTCACTTTCTGATTCAGCGGCAAAAAATACATAAAAATCAACTATCAAAAGTTAAAAACTCAACAATTACATCTATTTTATAGTATCAAATTTCGCTATTCTTTCTTTGTTTAACTTTAAAATTTATGTTTTGCAAAAAATCTTTACGTGATGGTAAAAAATGAAGATCAATTTCGGATTCAGCGATACTGAATACATAAGAATCAATTATCAAAATATAAAAAAAAACATATTTTACCTAACTTTTGCAGACTAGTGTAATCTAATGACATTTAAAAATATGTACCATTTTGTAAGGAATTGAGGCTGTTAAATTTCATCATTTTGTTTAACAAAAATTCTGGGTTTTTTTTCTTCCTATATGTCTTTTACAAATTGAATATTTTGCATTACTAATGTCAGAATGATGGAAGATTTCAAATTTATATTCCAATGTTAATTTTACTCTCAATCATTTTTTTAATATATCTGACGAAATTATATTTCTACTGAATTTGTGATTGACCCCTAATTTGCATCAAAAAATATGCTCCAACTTTAAACAGCTATTATTCGGTCAATATTAATAAAGAATAACGGGAGTTTTTCTGTCTTACTTGTCAGTGTAAGAGAAAATTTTTATTAAATATAACTTATAAAAACGTGGAAACGTAAAAAAATTTAAATTTCGTACTTTTTAAAGAAATTTTTTTATTGTCCCAAATCGTTTTTAATATAGTTCTACACCACATTTAAAACATCCTTGTAATTGGAACTATATGTCTATGACTAATGGTTTAGGAATTAGCCATTGGTCACCGTTGAGAGTGGACACCTTGTGTATATATGTATATATATATACACACATATATATATATATGGAACGTTGTATAAAATTCTTGTCGAACTAGTGAAAGGTAGTTGTTGAATGCACAAAATCATGGAATACTGGCGGCTGGTGAAAGGTTGTGTTAATTTTGCAGTCGACAAATTCTGTCAACTTATATGAAATTGTTGTTAAAAGCTGAGATCAGTGAACTCCAATTCAGACACAAGTATTCGTTTTGCAGTCGTATTGTTAATCCGATGGTCTGGCCGTAACTGTAGAAAGGCGATGGATTCAGCAATCTGGTTGTTTCTCCAGGAAAAACAGAGCCAACTATCGTTCTAAATCGTTTATTCATTAAGACATGAAAACATGAAAACGTAAAAACAAGTACCACATTATGAGAAAATTCGTAATGCCTTCTGCTTGGGGCATGAATAACTGCATCATGCTATAAGATCTTAAAAGCAAGTTTAGAGTTCTACAAGACTGTTAGACACCGGGCAACGTAGTTTGAAGCACTTGAAATAGGGAAAAATCTGAGCTCCGAAGCCATGGCATCTGGTTTTTGTTAGAACACGCGGAGGGTTACAGATTTCGACGTAGTACAGAAGAGAACCAATTGGCGAAAGGCGCACTTCGAGAAACGGGCAGGTAAACTAATGGCACGAGAGAAGAAGTTCTTTAGGAGAACGAATCCCATACATGGTGACGTAAGGATTTCGAGATAAAATTTCTAGCGTCAAAAAGGCGCAGAAACATGATTCGTGGAATTAATATTAGAAATAAAAATAGAAAAACGGCTTTTAAAAACATTAAAAAATAAAAACAAGCTTCTCTCCGAATATTATAGCTTGGGTAGTTGATAAAAAATTATGAAGGGATTAAACGCTTTAGATTAAGATTTCGAATAAGATAATTATAAATATACGAGTTTTAAATTTAAAGGAAATTAGATAGGAATAAATAATAGACATTATTAAGAAATAGGGAAATAATTAATACGCCGGAAACTTAGAATAATTTAAATGAATATGTAAAATTCTTATATAATATATATGAGGCATTCTCACAAAATTTTAACTTTCAGGAATAAAAATCTGCTGAAACTAAACTTAATAAAACAACATTTTAAACTTATAGACGAATGCCTTAATGATTCAAAATAAAGAAAAAATTGTCAACAGCGACGATTGTTTTATTTAACTGAGGTTTAAGTTAAACTTGCGAGTTTAATTTTCCCTTGCTGTTTTACCTCTCTAATTCTTTATTTTCTTCTAAATTTTTACTTATAATTATGTTGCATATTACTCACAGAAAATTCAAATAAGAAATAATAACAATGTAGTATTTTTAGTACGAAATTTTAGTATAATATTGTCTTAAAGGGTTGTTAAGGAAGGGACGGTAAGGAAAAAAGGGGCCGGTAAGGGAAAGAAAGGGACGGTAAGGATACAAAAAGGGACGGTAAGGATGGGACGTTAAGGAAATTTACCACCTATTTTTAAGCAAATCATGTTAAGACTAAGTGATAGCCACAATGTTCATTGATTTTTAGAAACAGTTATTTACATTGGATTAAATAAAAAAAAATAATTAATTTACCTCGAAACGTGCAGGAATAAACCTTGGAAACGGCAAGAATACCAATAAAGCTACGATGTTTGAAATTGATACTTAAATGCTCATTAAAATTCTGCAGTAAATTCCCTGTCAAAGAATTTTAGCCATTCTTTCTTTAGCATACTTCTACATGAGAAGAAATTTGAAACAAATTCTGTGGCTGCATCTAAAGTGATTTTCTGTATAATTTTAGCAAGAGGGACGGTAAGGAATCTAAAATCCAGGGACAGAGTTAAAAAAATAATGACAACAGTGAAAATGTGCGCGGGTTAATTGTTTGCTGCATATTTATATAAAGCAATAGTCCCAGTTTCGGAAGAAATTACATCGAATTGCTTTTCTTGAAACAGTTTTATACAGACAGCTCCAAACTTAAAAATCGGCATCAGGGACACGGGACGATATGAATTTCGTGGTATATTTGGACCCCCAACATCGTCCAAAGCTTATTTATCTCGTTAAACCCTGACCGCCGAGCAAAAGGGCCGAATTGTAATGTTGTTTTCACTGTAACTTTTTAAAAAGTCTGAGAAAAGATTATTTTTATAACATGACATAAATAATTTAATTACGTATTGGAGTATAAGCCTTAAGAGTATTATACATAACACAATATTTTAAAACTGGATTATATTTGCAGAATTATATTAATTTAAAAAGTCCTTCCGGCCAGTGCAGGAGGAAGAAGTAGCTTTCAAATTCCTTATTTTTAAAAAGCTAGCTGATGTTATTCAAACACACGAAGCTCAATTTAGTGGAAACCGATTATAGAAGATTCAATACTAATTTTTATCAATACTAAATCCTTATGAATGAGAATTTCGCGGAATTAGTCAGCTTTATCCAAGCTGATTTTATTTAAAGTTATATTTGGTTTCCAAATTCGGCGATATGTGAAGTGCCTGCCATTTTAAGAGAACATGGTGGATGAGGCTAATTAGTGAACTTGGTCGAGACCTTAGTAATTCCTGTGCACACGCTCGCTCACATCGGAATCGGTTGATATATATGGGTGCTGTCGCAGGCAAAAATCAGATTTTTCAAAATGTCACCCACATAATGAAATTCAAACTGCTGTATCTGAGCCATTTTTTAAGATAAAGACAAAACAAAAAATGCTCCGGAATCCTTATATCAAATTCAAACACTTAAGAAAGAAACCTTTTTCAATTTCTAAATTTTTTGCACTTCACTTTAAATATAATTATTTTTAATTTAATGCCCGCCATTTTGATTCAAGATGGCGGATGAAGCTACCCAGTGAACTTAGTCGAGACATTGCTATATACTATCCAAATGCCTTCTTACATCCAAATAGGTTAATAAATACGTGTGTTATCGCGTGACAAATATCAGATCGTTTCAAAATGTCAGCCATGCTAGAAATTGCAAAGTGCTATAACTCAACCTTTTTTTAAGATGTAGACGAAAAAAAAAAAAAAAAAAAAAAAAAAAAACCTGCCCTGAAATCTTCGTATCAAGGTCAAACACATAAAAAACCTTTTTCATTTTCCAATTTTTTCATACCTCATTTTAAATTTTAAATAATTTTTTTAATGTTCCCTTTTGAATCAAAATGGCTAATGAAGGTTGCCTACGAACTCGGTCGAGACAAGCAAAATAACGATACTTTGGCGCCAGTTAAGTACCCGTTGCGTAAATGACATTGGCGTCAGAAAAAAATCGCGCCAATATGGGGCCGTATATGACATCTGTGCCGAAAGAAAAAAAAGCCGGGTGCAAATCTGGCCAATATCTTTTTTTCAACTCGCCAGTTAGCATTTTTTTTTATTGTTCGAGTGGTAAATTAAAACATTGATTTGAAGTTGAAATTAAATGTCATGGTTTGTTACATAATTTAATATTTCGCCAGATGTCATATACGCACCGCATGTTTGGCATGATTTTTTTTTTTTTTTTTTTTTTTTTTTTTAACGAAAATTTGCCGAAATCCTCGTTTTTGAATACCAGTTACATATGTATTTTTGGTACTACTTAGTTATACCGTCGACAAAAAATCTATCGCGAGCTATAAGATTAAATGTTAAGAATGCTTGATCGTAAATGTCACATTCACTTGACTTTTAGCTAGTTACACGTGTTTACGTCATCAAGTGATTTTTATTTTGACGTTTTATTTTTATATTTATTAATGTTATACTAATTTATTTGTTGTTTCGTTATTTAAAATAAAAATTTTGTCAATCTGTGCAATTTGGCGAATGGTTTGGCAATTTATATAATTTGCGAAATTGGGTGACGGAATAACTACTACATTGTACCGTATTTTTTAATTATTTTCAATTATTTTCAAAAGGAAATAGCAAAAAAATAATTAATTACTATAGAACAAAATAATTTATATAAATGAAAAAAAAAATAAAAGTAAATATACATTTACTATTAAATAAACAACAACAGCCGGGTTACCATGTCTATCAAAATAATGCCATTTGTGCGCCAATTAGGTACCCCGGTGCGTATATGACATCTGTGTCTAATATTTTTCTTTTCGTTTTATTTATTATTTTTTTTTTAAAGAAGTGAAAGTCATCAATTTAAATGCTTCATTTTTAAATGAAAGTTTTGTATTTAATAAAATGATAGCGAAATACAATAAAAGCATTGTTCTTAGCATAGATTTAAAGGAGGCCCAACTGTCGCCAAATTAAATTAAAATAGTAACCTTTTCTGAATTATGAAAAAAAAAAATTCTGTTATGATTAAAATTTCAGTTGCCATCATTAGAAAAAATGTATTTAAATTTAGAAAAAAATTAATATTTCAATAACTAATTCGAATTTAAAAATTCTAATACCAGTTTTGAGATCTGTGGATCAACACGGATTTTTGGTGTTAATTTCATCGCAAACTATTCCATATTTTAGGAGAAATCGCCGTGAAACAAAACCAGTTGTTTAATCGATCGACTCAAAGAATCGATACATTTCAGGCATTTCATATATTCGTTTCATAAATTCGTTTCATTAGGATTTTATATATATTGGGTATATATATATATATATATACTTTTGAACGGAGGGTGGTTTCGGGGTCTGGGGGTCATGATCGATGAAAATATACCAAAATTTTTTGAAATCGCTTTCCTCCGAACGGCTGCAATAGGTAGTTTTTTGTAATGAAAGCTACCTAAAAATGTTTCTACTGCAATGAAACCTACAGCTTAGTGAACGGTTATATCTGTTCGCGGCGGTGAGGAGGTTAATACTATTATACAATCATGCAATGTGATGTTTTTCAGTATACGAAAAAAAATCTAGAATATCTATTTAATAAAAATTATTATTCAGGGACATAAAAGTCAAAATTATGTGAGATTGCCTCATATATATATATATATATGCCTGGTGTCCCAAAAATCACTGATGGATTTTAAAATTCAATAACTTGCAAACGGTGACATATATTAAAAAAATTCTTGCAGGGGTGTGATGTTATATGTCAGAAGATTTTATGTTGTGATTCTCAGTTTTAGTTACAAACAACATCAATAGATGGCACTGCAAGCAATAACCGCTAAATATAGGCTCGATGTTTCGACCTCTCTCTTCTTCCATGCGAAAAAAGGAGATTAAAATGTGTTGAATGCATCCCGAAGTACCAAAAATCGGGTCTGGATTGAGCGCCTATTGCTCTCAGCACCATCTATTGTTTGAAATTTGAACTAAAATAAAGAATCACAGTACGAAATCTCCTGACATCATACATAACCCTGCTGCAAGAATTTTTTCAATATCTGTCACAGTTTGGAAGTTATGGAATTTTAAAATCCATGAGCTTTTTTTGGAACACCCGATACATTTTACCAACTGAAAAATATTCTAAATTTTCACGTATCATGAATTTTAGAATTATCTATGCATTTATACGCTTTTATATGCATTTATATTCATTTATATGCATTTATAGAAAATATAGCCAAAATATGAAAATGCATATGCACATATGCAATTGCAAATAATCCGGACTCTGTTAATCACAATTGATAATTTATTTTTGAATATTTATAAATCCAAATTTTATATATTTCGTTTGCACATACCTAAAAGAAATTATAAAAGATTACGTCTAATATTTATATGATTTTAATTATTTACATGTATGTTTTGTATAACACAAATTTCGGACTATTTAAAATTGCGTCTAAAATTAGATGGTTTATTAAAATTACCGCATAATGCGCTTTAATTCTGGTTTTTAGAAGTAAAGGGCCAGTTAAGAATTAGGCCAGTAAAATTAGAATTTTACTAGCCGAAAATTCGCGGAAAGCTGGAAATTATTTAAATCACTTTGTTTTACATCCAAATGAAGGGGCTTGAAGTTTGTTCCAGTTTCCCTGTTGAGCTTTGAACGTGCTACCACAAAAACCTCAAAATTTTCGGACTTTTTTCAGTATTTCTCAAATAGCTCAAACACCGTTCAAACTACTGAAAATGTCTTAGTTTATAAATTGTAGAGCATAACATTCTGCGTATATTGAGTACCACATACTAAAAATTACACCAATAATAAGCTAGATATGATAGATAAAAAAAGTGCATTTTTCCTAATTTTTCTGAAAATACTCATAAAATTGTTTTTTTGAGTACCAATTATCGGTTAAATGAAACATTTCCCTTACAAAACAGTAGGACTGCATAAATTGCCAAATTGTACTGTTTGATTAACAACTTCAAAATTTAATTACATCTGTATGGGAATTTCACCAACCTTTCCAACAGATGATTACACTTGAAATGCAAAGGATGCCCCCAAATTAATTTTGATTCTGTACTTTGTAAGTAAATTATATTTTGAGGTGCATAAATAATTGCATTTTGAAAATTCTATGAAATGATGAATATAAGGGATATGTAATTTAAAAATGAAAGAATTGCACTTGTACTTCAAATATATATATATATATATATATACATATGTATTTTATAAAGTTTTAGAGAACAATTTAATAATAACAGAAAATCAAGAAAATTAATTTATTTAAAGAAAATTAGTATATTAGCAATGGTAATAAAATTAACTCAAGTTACTTGAGGGAAATACAGGAAAATTGAGCAAAGAACTTTTTTTTTTGCTGGACCTTGATCTTCCCATTATTCTTTCACCTATGCATGGAAGCCCTCCTTGTCCATATCTACTTTCTCGTCGTATCCGGTTTGTGAGTCTTCTTCTTCTGCGGTATTTGTGCATGACGCACCTTCAAAGTCGTAACATACAGTTGAACATTTAACCCCGATCTTCCTACAAGAACATAAACCGCCTTTGCAACCCTTTACACATTTGCATGACACACTGTTTAGGAGCTCTGATGGTGCAGTTATATCGTTTGTGGCGACTGGAAGTATACCATGTCTGAATGACTTCCAGCCCCAATCTGAGGGATTCATCACCCTTCCATTCCAGATGTTGATCTGCAGAAAAGCTCTGTATGAATGTTGTTTAGCTGCATCTTCAGTTGGAGGCAGATAAACGAGGTTAAATTCTGTCTTCATAAGGTGTTTTGCAAATGTGTTTGCAATTTGTGCAGTGTTGTGGATTCATCGTACTGGGGATTGTATAATGTGACAATAAATTTCTTCTCCGCAACATTTACGTCCTGAGGCGTAGCACATTGGTTATTAAAGACAGTTGGAACATCCTGTAGGTGAGCATGATTTTCCAAAAGCTTGACGAATTTCAGTTTGCCCTGCCTGAAGAAGGCCGATGTAGAAGCACAGCCACTAAAAGCATGTAGGAATAGGATCTCATTCTTCAAAATCGGCGAGTATTTAAACTTAATGGTGAATAGAAAACATTGCCTGACTGTCCTTTCCCAAGTTTCAAGACGTATATCGTGGATGAGTTGGGAGCAAATGCAGTCAAAAGCACAAGCAAATCAATATCTTCCCCAACTATGATAAAACGTTCTGACTGCTGATCAAGTTGGATGGCTTCCATCCCAATGCTAGTATCTGCATCCTCCACAGTTTGTTTTACAGTAAAATTGTGTTGCTATGGTTTTTCAATGAGCATTTTTATTAAGCGGCTTTATTGCCTTCATTTGCAAGGAAGTGTATTTTTTACATTATGAGCGTCGTATTTTTTCAAGTCAGCACTTGCTGCAATGTATTTCTTTTTTTTCGACGGAAGCGCTCAGCAGACTTGGTGCCATGTTCTGACGATTCTTCTAGGTAACCGTCAAATACAATGGTTGCAGTTTTATCGTAGTTGTTTTTAGAATATCAAGTGTACTTTTCTTAGCTCCC
This sequence comes from Maratus speciosus, assembly GCA_963932465.1. NCBI lineage: Eukaryota > Metazoa > Arthropoda > Arachnida > Araneae > Salticidae > Maratus > Maratus speciosus. Next base: position 289,362,939 of record OZ010792.1, on the reverse strand, counting down.
CAACACACTCAATTAAGGATGAAACCACAATCAATCACATGGGCAGTTTGTATGGTTTATTCTAAATTATCAAGGGGAGTGAACAAATCGTAAACTACCGAATTTCGCGTTTTCCTCATCCCAAAGTTATCAAACAGAAAAGTCGGAAAAGGAGCTAATTCATATCCAAAGAATTTTCTGGGTTCTTCCTCTGATTTCTTGCGTTTTAATTAATTAATAAAATTAATTTGAGGACATTGGTTGCATTTCAAGTGTAATCATCTGTTGGAAAGATTGGTGAAATTCCCATACTGATGTAATTCAATTTTGAAGTTGTTAATCAAACAGTACAATTCGGCAATTTATGCAGTTCTACTGTTGTTTTGTGAGGAAAATTATTCATTTAACCGATAATTGGTAATAGAAAAGTAAGAAAAAATGCACTTTTTTGATCTTTCATATTTCGCTCATTATTGGTGTAATGTTTAGTCTATGGTACTCCATCGACGCATAATTATGTGCTTCACAATTTATAAATTAGGACTGTTTCAGTAGAGTGAAAGTTTTTTGAGTTATTTGCGAAATACTGAAAAAAGTTCGAAAGTTTTGAGGTTTTTGTGGTGTCACGTTTGAATCTCACTAGGAAAAACTGGGACAAACTTCAAATTCCTTCATTTGGATGTAAAGCAGAGTGATTAAAAATATTTCCAGTTTTCGAGATTTATTGCATAAAACGGCCCTGTTTTGTGCTAATTTTACTGCCTTATATTCAAATCATAGTTTAATACATTAACAAAATCTGAATTACTCATCTTTTGAAAACAATATTAAATTATCTCGAACCTACTATTCAACTTCTAGGCCTGAAAATGAGTCGTAAAAATGAAAACGAATTTCGAAAACTGACATTGAACTTTTGCATTAAAATTTTCATTTCTTCTTTTTTTTCGTACATAGGTATGAAATCGTAAACTCGGATTTATCTCATCAAAATATCGTACAGCCCCACCAGTGGCCGAGAGGTTCTGCTCTCGAAGCTGGTAGACGGGAGGTGCTGGGTTCGATCCCAATCGCGCCCGTCGGCCTAATCGTTCGGAGTTTTCGTGGTTTTCTTCGAACCTTGGTTCTCCAAGCGTTAATACGGGTTAGGTTCCCTTAGAAAGACATCCACGGAAGGCACTCCCCCCCCCTTAGGGCCTATATCCCACGAGCAGATAATTGGCCGACATAAATACAACCAACCAACCAACCAACCAAAATATCGTACAAAGGAGTTTTTTAAAAAAAGGTTATCGTGGTTCGCAGGTACTTCTGTCTTAAAAATTACCAGAACGTAAATAATATCTATATATCATGATTTTTTTTTAAGTTCTGTTGTTGTTTATAAACTGGAGTAAACATTTGAAAGCATTTTCCGTTGCATTTTCCATTTCATTATTCTGGATTCTTCTTATGAAGACTCCAGGCGAATACTACTCTTATTATTTTTGACTGAGCAGTTCCAATAGAAACGAATCACTATAATGACAGAATACATTTCACATACTGATTTCAATTGGAATTTTTCTTGCAAATGCTTAGATTTTTTCAGGTTAACCAACTAAACTAAGCTATCTCAGCAAATAGCGTAATTTAATATGCATTGTGCCAAAATAAAATCAGGTGTAACATATAGAGGTAGCTGAAATATTACACAAAGATTATTTTCGAACATAATTTATTTTTATTTAAAATTTAACTTACATTCGGTTTGATATTCGGCGAAAACGTGATTCATTAGATCCGTCATAATAATCAAGCAAAATTTGTGTTAAATTATTCAATGGAGATTTATGTGCGCATGCGTTGGATCTATACTGAAATAATGCGTGCGGAAAACCAATGAAAATAATGAAAAGTCTCTAAATCAAAAATATAATTTATAAAATATGGAATGGGAATAAAAACTTGTTCTTGGACAGGAATGCAAAAGCGAGCAGTGCATTCTTATCGGTGGTACAGAAATGTCGTTTTTGAAAGAAATACTATTTAATAATAATAAAAAATATATAAGAAGGTGCGAATAAAAATCTTGCGCATTTTAAATGGCCAAATATTCACAATAGAAATATATATTATTCGTAAAACGTGCTTTTTATCTCCTTACATAAAACACATATAAGATACACTAAAAAAACAAAATACATTAAAATACAATTTCTTCAAATTTAAGTTAAACTAAAATCTATTTGCACACTTTCAAATAAACAAATTTTTAATTTTTTTGATTTAAAAAAAGTTTAACTTTCGCTTAAAAAAAACATGTCTGTAAACATTACCCTTTTTTTCTGCGCATTCATGTTCCACATAAAATGACATAATAAATTGTATCAGGATATTATATTTCTTTACAATGGTCTTTTATTATATCTTTTTTCATTTAAAAAAATGGGTCAAGTAAATTAATTATTAATAAATATTTTACAACTTGTTACATTTAATTAGTATTAACATTACTTATATTTTCTTAAATAAAAATTTTATATTTTTCATTTTCTAATATTTGATGAATTTTCTTGTAAATATTTTTGTTGATTTTTTTAGCGCTTCTTTAAAAATGCAATATAAATGCAAATTAGTGTCAGAAAAAAAAAAAAAAGATTTTCCTTGTGCTTTTTTTTTCATCTTAAACAAAATTGCAAATAATGTATTTTCAATTGAATTTTAATGTACATGGTAAAGGAATGCCAGAGAAATTCTTTTCTTGTCTCAACTACTAAAAATTAAAAAGTGAAATAATTTCTGGGTTCAGAATTAAATTAGCTTTGTTTCAATATGTAAAATATATCTTTTAATTTAACAGAACTATCCCTATATTGTAAGTATGTTTGCATAATATATACACACTCACACGCACATTCATACGAAAGGACATTTATATTTTTCATACAAACAAAGATTAAAATAAAATCATATTAATACAAATAATATACAAATGCAAAAAACTGGAAGTAATGCATTACTTTACTTCAAAGACATTTGCAGCTATTTATTTTAGCTACAATTCTAAATATTTTAAAATTATCTATTGAGGTATGTTTCCAACAACTAAGCGCAGAATATCTGTTACGCATCAAAGCTTTACGATTGGAAAAATATAGTTTCTTCACTTATACAGGGTGTCCCAGAAGTAATGGGACAAACTTTAAGGGGAGGTAGGGGAAATCACAAGGATTCAGATTTGCATAGCAACCCAGGGTCGGAAACGCTTTCCTGGCGCGGTTGTGACGACACAAAACACAAGAAAGACAGGATATGAATAAGAGGAGAAAACATATTTATTATCCTTAGTACATCAAAAAACTAAGAAGAAAGAAGATTAAAGGGACAACGATCTTCATCAATACAGGTATTCGAAATTACAATCCCGGACCGTGATGCATGGAAGCGCATCTCCGGCGTATGGAAGATCTAATGTTCTCGAAAATACTGGGAGTGCCCCGGACTTCCCCAGCAGCTGCCACGATGCGTGCAACAAGTTCCTCAACACTTTCCAGGATTATCCCGGCATTTTTGCAGTACTAAGAATAATAAATATGCTTTTTGTCCCTGTTCGTGTCCTTTCTTTCTTGTGTTTTATGTCGTCACTACTGCGCCAGGAAAGCGTTTCCGGCCCTGGGTTGCTATGCAAATCTGAATCTTGTGATGCCCCTTATCCCCCTTTAAAGTTTGTCCCATTACTTCTGGGACACCCTGTATATATACACATATCTTTCTCTCTATATATCCCTCCGTCTATCTATCTATCTATCTCTATACACATACAGTATGCCCACTAAAGTCCTTTGCCACCCTCTTAACTTCGGAATGGCTGCTGATATTTTCATAAAAGTGGTGTTTAGGTATAGGAAGTAGCCATGCTATAATACTGAATAAAACCACCTACGGCTCCACCTGGAGGAGAACTGCTGTGTTAGCATTTATATCTGGAAAACAGAAAGAGATGGGGGGGGGGAGGGATTTACAAAGTTGTAGAGCATCATCGATTTAGTACGAAATGGCACCTTGTGGACATTAATGCGAAGAATAGAACGATTCAAACACGCGTTTGATTTTTCGTGATTTCTTATACTGTGGCATCATGAAACTTGAACGGAAAGAGAAATGATTTAACTTTCAGACAAATGTGCGTCCAAATGTGCATTGCGTTTGCGGTGAGAAATTTGAACATCTAAAATAAAAGGTATATTGTTAGAAATAGTTTTTTTTTTTTTCTAAGATCGTTTTGTCACGTCACAGTGTACGAAATCACGAAAAAACATGAAACCAATACTTTCTTCTTGTCAAGATAGAAGAAAGTAACAAATGTGCGTTTTAACCGTTCTATTCCTTGCAATAATGCCCAAAGGTATATTTTCGTACTAAATCGATTATGTTCTACAACTTTGTATATCACCCCCCCCCCCCTATCTCTTTATGTTTTCTAGATAGGAATACACTCTGCAGTTTTCCACCAGGTGGCACCGAAGGCGGTTTCATTCAGTAGCGCATGGCTACTTTACTATACCTAGACGCTACTTTTATGAATATAGCAGCAGTCCTAACAAAGTTAAGAGGGTGGAAAGGGACATTAGCGGGTATATTGTATATTGGCTTTCTACTCGCTTTAAGTGCTCACCTGTTGAAAATAAAATGTTTAAAATATTGTAGGGGATAAAATTTTGACAAAACAACAGTCCTCCAATTAATTTTCAAGTTATACAATTTTTAATCTTTTCTATAACTCCACTCCTCATTTAGACAAAATATCTCAGTTACACACTTTTTCTGTTTGCTGCCACAAAATCATTATAATAAGCTATCTGTAGGATTAAATGTAAATAAATTATTGAAAATTTGCCATTATGAATGGGAACCATATATCATATTAGAAATGCAAATAACGTACAGTCGTGGAAAAAAAAAAAGTAAACACCCCCTACTAACTTCTCAACAAATTATCGTAGAAGAAAGTTACTGGTACCGAACGATTGGAAATAAAGTCTACTTTTAAATGATGTATATAAAATTTGTTTAAGGGGACATCTACATATTAAAACGAACCATAACTTTGTTTTTTTCAATAGTAGTACATAATTCTGACAGCATAAATGAACTCTACATCTCTCAATTAGCCTATAAACAAATTTTTATGCAATCCATGCCATACGTTTCCGAGAAATCAATTATTTTAAAACGAGCGTATTTTAAGGGTAGTATCCAAATTGAAGTTTCGAACTCGATTGTTAACCGAGAGAGCCGCCTTCTTGATCAAGGCACTTTTAAGCGTTAATGAAACCTGTTTGATTACAGGATAGCAGAATAAATTTCAAATCTTTACCCACTTCTATCATAGACGGCCCCTTAAACCATCATTTTGCCGTTTTTTAAGCGTAATTTGAAAACTACTTAGAAGAAAAATGTGAAATTTTGGAATTCCATAAAGCAGGACTTAATAAATCTAAATCCATCAAAAAAATTGTAGGTTGCAATTCATAATTTTTTCGAATATTAATTTCATAATTCATATCATAAAATTATAAAAATTGCAAATTCAACATATTTATGTTTGGGTATATTAGTATTATTGCTACACAAAAAATTAGCTCATTAGGAGCATAATTTCAGGAGATATAAATAAAAATATGAAAATGTAATTTAACATTAGAAGTACTAAATTTTGAATGTCTATAATTCAAAAACTTATCATTCGAATGACTTGAAATTTGGTTTCTAGGCATATTTTGAACCGAAGATTTGAAATATCTCGTTAAATTTGGGTACTGCCATTGAAAAAAATGACGTTTGGATTCGTTTTAATATGTATATGGCCCCCTAAGCAAATTTTATACACACCATTTAAAAGCAGACTTTATTTCCAATCGTCCGGTACCAGTAACTTTCGTCTACGATAATTTGTTGAGGAGTTAGTAGTAGGTGTTTACTTTTTTTTTCACTACTGTACATGTTCCAAGAAGGTTAAAACACGTAGGACAGCACATATACATTTGATCTTCAACAAAAAATGACGAATGCTTGGAAGCGGATAACTACAAAACAAGTGAGAAAAGCACAGGTGTATATTAAAAATTAGAAAAAAACACTTTGATTATAGGGAGTTTTTTTATTATTACATTTCTAAGAATTGTTTCTTCACATTTGTCAACATGTTTTTTATCTATTGAAGCTATCGTCAATTTGTGTTTGGTCAGTTCACCATTCAAATAGCATTTTAATGCTACTACGAAAAAAGTTCAGAAAGTTTTTTTTTTCTTTTTACCGTTGTAATTAGGTTATTTTTTTAGATACATATATTGATTTTGTTGTAATTAATTATCTTGTCATATGGATTTTTTATTAATTGATCTGTTGTGTTTAGTCAGGACATATAAAATTTAAACAGCAAAACTTTATGAAAATTAAAGGAAAAAATATTTCTTTAACATAACAGTTTTTATACCTTATTTTGAATAGGTTTCAAGTTGCATTGCCTTTTCATCCCCAATAGCTAAAACATAGGTGACATTAAACATTTTTTAGGACAGTCTGTATATACATTTTATAGACATGAATAAATATTAATACAATTTTTTTTCAAGTAAATTTCGATTCATAATAAATTTTAATTTATATGGTATTTTAGATTTGATTTTAATATTACAGAATTCGAAAAATACTCTAACTTTAATAATGTAAGACATTTTTAATCAATCATCATTTTATACTTCTGAATTATTTATAGCTCTTTACTTTTTGGACCATTAACTCTGTTTACTCCATTCCTTTAGGACCCTTTAGTTTATCAAATAATTATTTCTAAAAGTTTATCAAAATAAAAGGTTTTTTAAAGAAATTATTAAGATTTACACTGTTCCTGTCAGCTCAAAGAAATCCTGGATCATTAACTAGGCATAAGTACAGTTTAGTAGTTAGCATCAAACATTTATTATTATGAAACGACCCTAGTAATGTTTTTAGTTAAGAGTTGATTTACGTATTGAAAAAGGAAAATAATCATGCAAATCTTTTGCTTGCCTTATATTTTCAATAGACAACCTACATGAAAAATTGGGATTTTTTTAACAGAATAATGTTCGTGCAATGAGAAAAAAAAGAAGGACAACAAATGAATAACCAACTGAGAATATGACTATTTCACTAAGTTACGTAAAATAGTATGTGTCCATTTTGTCCTATATTTTTATTTTGGAAATATGAAAGATGTTTACTATTGTTTTGAAATAGTAGCTAAATTTTAAAACTAGAAACGCGCACATTACACTGTTAACGGGAAATCTGAGAAATCTGAAAAAGCTAGAAATGAAGACCCAATGATTCCTTAAAAAATTTAAAAAAATTCACTTTTTTTGGGGGGGGAGGCGGAGAGTGGTAAGGGGCGAATTTTACGTTCCCAGAGAGATAAAAGAAAATGTTTTTTTATATGTACGGCAATTTGGGTTTAATTCTGAATCAAATAACACCATCCGCAACTCGATATGACCATTCGTTAAAAAGTTAGTGAGGTTTTATGAATATAAAGTCATGAATGGTTTTATGAATATAAAGTCATGAATGGTTTTATGAATATAAAATTATGAGTACACGGATTTTGACAAATGACTTTGAAGAAAACTTAGATGATCCTGATTTTGATTAGTACTATTTTGAGGACTTTTAATAAGTTTCAAATTATTTGATATGATATAAAAAAGTGCTTCCGGCCAGTGCCGGGAGGAAGAGGTAGCTTTCATATTCCTTATTTAAAAAAAGTCAACTTATATCATTCAAACACACGAAGCTCAATTTAGTGGAAACCGAATATAAGAGATTCAATACTAATTTTTATCAATATAATGAATGAGAATTTCGCGAAATTAGTCAGCTTTATCCAAGCTGCTTTTTTTTAAAGTAACTTATATTTGGCTGCCAAATTCGGCGATTTCTTAAAGTGCCGGCCATTTTAAGACAACATGGTGGATGAGGCTAACCAGTGAACTTGGTCGAGACCTTAGTAATTACTGTGCACATGCTCACTCACATCGCAATCGATTGATATATACGAGTGCTGTCGCATGCAAAAAATCAGATTTTTCGAAATGTCACCCACAATAGAAATTGAAACTGCTACATCTGAGTCGTTTTTTAAGGTAAAGACAAACAAAAAAATGCTCCTGAATACTTATATCAAGGTCAAATACTTGAGAAAGAAATCTTTTTCAATTTCTAATTTTTTTGCACCTCATTTTAAAAAAATATATATTTTTTAATTTAATGGCCGCCATTTTGAAACAAGATGGCTGATGAATCTGGCCAGCGAACTTGGTCGAGATATTGATGCATACTATCTACATGCCTTTTTATATCGAAATAGGCGAATACGTGTGTTATCGCGTGACAGATACAAGATCGTTTCAAAATGTTAGCCATGCTAGAAATTCAAAGTGCTATAATTCAACCATTTTTTAAGATATAAACGAAAGAACAAATTTTCAGAAACAAAAACTGTTGCGGAGTTTTTGCATCAAGGCCAAACACATAAAAAAAATCTTTTTCATTTTCCAATTTTTTAATACCTCATTTTAAATTTTAAATTTTAAATTTATTTTTTTTAAATTGCAACCCTTTTGAAACAAGATGGCGAATGAAGCTGGCCAACGAACTCGGTCGAGACATTGGTATGTACTATGAACAGACCAAGTTACTTCCAAATCGGTTCATAAATACGCCTGTTATCGCGTGACAAAAATCAGGTCGTTTTCAAATGTCAGACACAACAGAAATTCAAAATGCTATTACTCAGCCATTTTTTTAGATATAGACGAAACAAAAACTGTTTAAGAATCTTTGTATTAAGGTCAAACATATACGAAAAAAATCTTTTTTCAATTTTCAATTTTTTGGTACCACATTTAAAATTTAAATTTTTCTTAAAAATTTAAATGCCCACCATTTTTAAACAATATGGCGGATGAAGCTGGCCAACGAACTCGGTCGAGACATTGGTATGTACTATGTATAAACGAAGTTACATCCAAATCGGTTCATAAATACGCCTTTTATCGCGTGACAAAATTCAGGACGTTTCAAAATATCAGCCACGCTAGAAATTCAAAATGCTATAACTCAGCCATTTTTTAAGATATAGACGAAACAAAATCTGCTCCGGAATCTTTGTATAAAGGTCAAATACATAAGAAAAAAATATTTTTCCATTTTTAATTTTTTGGTACCACATTTCAAATTTTAATTTTTTTTTTAAATTTTAAATGGCCGCCATTTTGAAACAAAATGGCGGATGAAGCTGGCCAACGAACTCGGTCGAGACATTGGTATGTACTATGTATATATATATACATATATATATATATAAATTTTGAACGGAGGGTGGTTTCGGGGTCTGGGGGTTATGATCGATGAAAATATACCAAAATTTTTTGAAATTGCTTTCCTCCGAACGGCTGCAATAGGTAGCTTTTTGTAATGAAAGCTACCGAAAACATGTTTTGAACGTAAAATATATGTGATAAAGCTGTACTCAATAATATATATGAGGACGTGAGTTTCAAAATTCGCCTTATCCCAAATTTAAAAAATCGAGTTTTCTCTACCAATCTATTCTATTGGTAAACCTACACAAACAAAACACTATAATCTGTAAAAAAAAAAAAAAAAAAAAAAAAAAAAAAAAAAAAAAAAAAAAAAAAAAATTATCCTTTATTTTGGGGTTCTTAAAGTATTGGTTTGGTTTCAAATCTCACCTTATCCACTAGAGAGTTGGCAACAAAACTAGCTTTATCCCTGAGCATGCGTAGACCAACGGACTACTAGTTTTATCAGCTACTATCACAGTAATTTTACTTCATTTCTTTGCAACCTGTTGCTATTTTCGTTTAAAGTTTTTACCTGTTCTACTCATACAATCTAATTAAATAAGTTTTACAGCATGTCTTATGTATAACGGACAGTGAATAAACTCTTGCATTTTGTGGGGGAAGAGGGAAGAGGAGAAAAATAAATACGAACACATGGGCTAGTAAAGAATACACGCAAAAGAAGATTAAAATGTAAGTTTAAAATGGAGAATCACTTTCTATATTTCTTACTGTCAGAAGGTGTTAAAAGATTTAATTTTTATTCTCAAGCATAAACCTAAGGCATTTCCGGTCCCCTCAAATTGCACTCACCAGAAAGAGAACTTTGAGTATTCAACTCTTTCAATGCAAGATTTATGACGCTTTCACCAAGCTTTTTTTTTTCAAGAAATGACAAAACTGAATAAGATAACTTTATTTTGAAGTTCACATCTCAAACATCTCCTTCAAGAAACTGTACAGGTTTCTTTCCTTCCATTAAACATCGAGAAAGTAAAATTTTCACCTTGATAGTTTTTAAATGCTTCTCAATGCGCTTTCAAAGCCATTACCATAAGGTACTATATAAATACTAAGAACCATGGCCATCTACAAATTTGTGGAAGTGTATTTCGGAAGATTCTTAGAATGTCAAAATTCAGAGTGTAAAAGTTGTGCTAGAGGCATCTAAAAACAGGACTTTCTTTTAAAAAAGAAGGGGGGAGGGAGTCTCCGTGAAGCAAGAGGATTATGGATGTCCACGCATTGTTAAAAAAATTTTTGATGAAAACTGGTCAGAAAGGGAGGTGCTTACTTTCTATAGAAATATTATTTCTATGGAACCAGACCAGAAGGAGATGGCCGAGGAGGATCACGATGATATTCCAGAAGAACAACTCAATAAGTTAATTGTTTAATTATTTTGGGATATTCTGTAAGTAGGTTATACAACTTACTATATATATATATATATATATATATATACACATATATATATAAATATATGTTATATAGATTATATCAAATAAAAAAATATTTTAATCATAAGCTAGTTATGATAAGTTTTATTTGGCTCTTGATATGTTTGCTTTTTTATAATAAAACGTAATACTACTAACTTTTAATCATACTTATTGTTGTCATAAGGATTATTTTTGAATACAAAATATTATCATCCGATGACCAAAAATAGAAACTATTAATTTATTTCAGCAAGTATAATAAACATTTTTTTTTTTTAATGGTTGAAAAGCTGTTTGGAGGAATACAAAATTTTAAAGCAGTATTCTTTTTCTTCATGCCTTTATCCCCCTCATCAAGATTATTATTTATTTATTTATTTTTATGCACTAACTCTTTCACTCTTTCTCTTCATTTTCGAGCTACAAGAACCGAAATTACCAACACGATTGATCATAATCAACAATCTAGAAAACGGGAAACTATAGTTTAAGGACACGGGGCAGCTCCATTGAGGGTTAAAAGGGGATATTGAAAGTTTGCTCTTCTTGGATAGAAAGCAAAGAATCACAACGATTTTAATGCTCTCGGTGAGTTAGGTGCCTGGTAAGACCTATTCATGGTCATTGATCCTCATAAAATGTGTTAAAAGAAAGAATAAGTTTGGAATGTCCAGTAATATTTTAAGAAATTGGGAGAAAAAAAAATTTAGATCCCAAGGAAAAGTTCGTTAAATAGAGAATACATTTCGCTATTTGGAGGTTATTTTACGAAGAAATTTGCAAAAGTGTGCTTGGTTCCAAGTAAAAGTTCGCAAAATAGAGAAATTCGCAAAATAGAGGTTCGTTAAATAGAGGTCCGACTGTACTTTGCTGTAACATAAAAGGTTTTGTTCGATAAAATTATGCAAAAGGTCTCTTATAATGATGAACATAACAGTTTATTATACGGGGTGTCCCAAAAATGACTCATGGATTTTAAAATTCAATAACTTTCAAACGGCGACAGATATTTAAAAAATTCTTGCAGGAGCGTTATGTATGATATCAGATGTTTTTTTACAGTGATTCTTTATTTTAGTTCAAATTTCAAACAATAGATGGCGCTGAGAGAAGTGCTCAGTCCAGACTCAATTTTTGGTACTTCGGGATCCATTCAATGCATTTTAATCTCCTTTTTTCGCATGAAAGAAAGGAGAGCCCGAAAACTTAAGACTGAGTTTAGCGGTTATTGCTTGCAGCGCCATCTATCAATGCTATTTGTAACTAAAACTGAGAATCACAGCATAAAAACTCCTGACATTTTACATAACACTCCTGCAAGAATATTTTTTATATCTGTGACTGTTTGCAAGTCATTGAATTTTAAAATTCACCAGTCATTTTTGGGACACCCGGTAAAATGTTCAAATTTTTCATGCCGACACTCTCAGTTTTTTTTTTAAATTATTATTATTACTTTTGAAATATTTTATCTGTTTATTCCGCACAGATTGGATGAAGATTCATTTCTGATTTTAATATACAGTAATACCTCGGTTTTCGTTGATATCGGTTATCGTCAGTTTCGGTTTTCGTCGCGTTTTATCGTGAAAAATTTGTCTCTGTTTTCGTCAGTTGCTTCGGATTTCGTCGGTGTACTCTACTGACCTCCCTGCATTTTCTGTAAACAAAGGGCCGACGACACGTTATCCTGCTCAGTGTGGCATTGTTTCTCGTCATGTGTGCATCACTCCGGGCGTCTAGGCCAACAATTTCGTTTAATTCCATCGTTGTTTTGGGCATTTTTAATTGATTGCGTGTGGTCCATTATGGGACCAAAGAAATTTTCCTGATCCAGCAGACCCTACACATGTGGTGCAGTAGATTATTGACTTTGGGAAGTCCATGGATTTGGAGGTGAGTGGTGAGGATGTGGAAGAGATAGTAAATGAACACAGTGAAGAACTTGAAGTGAAGAACCCCTGAAGAGCTACCAGAACGTCACCTAGAAGTGCAACAGGCGACAGATGAGGAGGAAGAGGCAGGGGAAAATATGCCTTCTTCAGAGATTAATGCCATCTTCTCTATATTGATTAAGGCACAGGACTTTATGGTGAAAAATCATCCAGACAAACCTGTTGCAAGCCGTGTCTGCAATTTGCTTAATGATAATGTCTTGCCCCATTTTAGGCAAATCTTAATGAGGTGACAGAAACAGATCACTATTTTGAGCGACATAGGTCGTATGACTCTTAGCTAATCCCACTCGCTAAAATACCAAAAAGGGAAATGACCTGTGTCACTATATGTCAATATAGTGTCTTGATGCCATACGCCAAGTACACTATATTAATTTCTTATTGTTTTTGGTATTAAACATTATACTTATTCTGTATAAAATATGTTTTTGGTACGTATTTTGAAGTATTTAGAACGAATTAATTGCATTTACATAGATTCATACGGAAATAATTGCCTCGGTTACAGATTTCGCTGATTGTTTTCGAACGGATTATCAAAGAAAACCGTGGTATCACCGTATGTTTATGTTAGGGGTATATGGAATTAAAAAAACATTAAAATAAAATCGGTACCTCAGACCGGTTATTCTTTAAAAAACTAAACATTTCCATTTCCAAAATATATAAAGGATTTTATATTATGTATTAGTATATTTATTACAAAATTTATATATATACTGAGAGATAGCGAGCGTGATATAGTTATATTTTGTAATATCATTAACGAAATTAATAATTCATTATTTCATTTAAAGATAAATATTTGTTTTAAATAATCATTGACGAACAATGTTTTATTTTTACAAAATAGGGAGCTCTGTCCGCTATGAGCTACGCTTGCCAACCCTCCTTCAGTCACCGCAAACTCGCTAATTTGAATGGCTTTAAAAAATGTTTTCAGGAAGAATGAAATATAATGAAAAAAACAGTGACAACCTCCCTGTAAACGGGATGTTTTCGTCTTTGATTAAATCAGATGAGTGAAACATGTGAAAATAAGCTATTATAAAATGAATTAAGTAACCAGAGTCTTTATTTACGATTTTTTAAAGCTACGCTATAAGAAAGTTCTTTTAAATAAGACATTTTAAATGTATCGTTTTAACCTTTAAATGCGCGATTTTTTTTTTCGAAAAAAATTGTATATAATACTGAAAGGTTTATAACACAGGAAAAATAATAAAAAAATCAGAGATATATTTTTCATATAATACGTCAATCTTTTCTTTTGTTGCACATCTGCAATATAAGAAAAAACTACTGTCGTGCTACTGTTTTATGCTAAATTAATGCAAATTAGTAAATACTTTAACAAGTATGTCTTCAAATACCTTACTTAATATAATTGTTCGTTTTATAAAACTTAATCTTTAACCCTTTAGTCCCATAATAAAATACTATCTAGAAATTACGTAGTTCAGAGAATCTGACTTTGTACCAGAAAGTTTCAATGGTTAATTTCGCTTTATTACTGAATGTCTGCTTTATAATTAAAGCAAATATTGCTATTTTAATTTTCTGGTGTGAATTAGGTTTTTGCGAATAAAAAAATCGATTACATTCAAAACAGTGTTGTTTGCATATATGCTAAGCAGCGCACTAAAGGGTTAAATCTGACGTAATTTTTACGAATGTTTTCTTTCTATTTTTAATAATCACGTGAAAATACTTTTGTTGTTAGAAATGAAATATTATTTGCGCTGTCTTTGAATTCTCAACAATAGTTTAAAAGATTATCTCAAAATATGAAATAAATGTCTCGCGCAAATATACTTTTAAATTTAAACAGTTAGGTAGATTTCGTATGAAGTACCATTTATTATATACTGCTCTATGTTGGAATTTCCGAAATTTTTTGCAGATCTACACCGATTAAGACCTATAGAACCCAAAATCGCCCTCAGAAAAAAACTTTATCTATCTATCGATCTATCTATCTATATATATATACCGGGTGTCCCAAAAAGGACTGACTGATTTTAAAATTCAATAACTTCCAAACGGTGACAGATATTTAAAAAATTCTTACAGGAGGGATATGCATAAAGTCAAAAGTTCTTTTACAGTGATTTTCGATTTTAGTTCGAATTACAAACAATAGATGGCGCTGCGATCAATAGAGGCTAAATTCAGGCTCGATTTTTGGTACTTCGTGACCCGCATAATACATTTCCATCTCCTTTTTCTGCATGGAACAACAGAAAAGACCAAAAATCGAGCCTGTATTTAGCGACTATTGCTTACAGCGCCATCTATTGTTTGTAATTCGAACTAAAATCGAAAATCACTGTAATAAAACTTTTGACTTTATGCATAACCCTCCTGCAAGATTTTTTTAAATATCTGTCACCGTTTGGAAGTTATTGAATTTTAAAATCAGTCAGTCCTTTTTGGGACAACCGGTATATACATATATAAATTTTTATGGACACTATAACTTCCGTAATTTTGTACAAGTCTTTTCCAAACTGATACATAAAATCAAGGGGCATAAAATGTCGGTCAAGTTCGTTAATGGGCAAAATCTGACCAAGGGGATCGAAATATGGGAGGGGGTTGTGAAAACCAAAAAAAAAAACCATAACTTCTTAATTTTTGTACATATCAAATCAGTTTTAAGTTTTTATTACTTCTAAAAATAGGGCCAAAAATTTATGTATCACAGATTTTTAATAAAATTAAAAATGGGCTCAAGTGGCGCAAAAGATATGGTTTTAGGGAGAAAAAAATCATAACATCATCAATTTCCAAGATATCAAATCCAATTAAATTTAATGTAAATCTTCTTAATATTATCTAAAACTTTTATATTGACAAGTTTTTGATAGGATCAATTCGTACCGCAAAAAAATAATAAAATATAATAAAATGAATAAAAATAAAAACGAAAACAAAAAGGGGGGGGGGCGGTGAAGAAGAAAAAGATGCATAACTTCGTCAATTCACAAGATATAAAATCCGCATGAATTTATTATATATTTTCTTAATATTATCTACAACATTTATATTGACAAGTTTTTCATAGGACCAATTCTTACAGCAAAAACAAATTAAAAACACATAGTGGTTGAAGGAAAAAAATCATCGTATTAAGGGTGTATTCAAATCCAAACTGCTTATTTTCTGACTCATTTTTAAATTCATTTTTTTCTGTCAAACGCATCCAATTGGCAGATTCCCTTATTGAGAAACTGTATAATGTACCGTGATGGGCGATTTTTTGATAGAGGCAGAACATATTTCAAAAAATGATGTCAAAGGGGACATTTTAAACCGAAGTTTCTGAAATGATTGTGTTGGGAACGAAAAATATTGTCCTACTGAGAAAATAATTTTTTATAAATCAAGTTTTAATTATTTGAACGAAAAATAAAAACATAGGTCGCTTATATATCTCTTCAAATATCACGTCAGCAAGTTTAATTTTTTTTCCTTTTAAAAATGAATCTGAAAATGTGCCAGAAAATTTCGAGTTGTTGAGCATGGAAAAGCTTTTTTTTTTTAATATAGACTTATCATGATTCTCATAAAACCATAAAAATGAAATAAAAACTCGTCAAAAGCAGCCAGATAAAATTGTTAATGCGGGTTTAACTCTAATTATGATTTAGTTTTTGTTGTTGAAATTAGCACTTCGCAATCTACCTGCGCCTAGAGGATTTTTTGGCAATATTATGGTTTGGCAATTTTAAATATGACGTAATTTCCTGAATTTGCAACTTTTAATGCATATTAATGATTTTATTATTTTAAAATTTTCTTCGTCATTTAAAATTCACGTGAAAATATCTGTTTTATAACGTAATTATCAATATTTTCCTGCTTTTAATAAGTACTCATTTAATTCTCATTTGAAAGTTTTTTTCTGTTTATAATACTAGTGGGCTCTGTCCCCTACGAGCTACGCTCGTCAACCCCCGTTCAGACACCGCAGACTCTAACAGCACGCTAATTTGATCGCCTTTA
This sequence comes from Maratus speciosus, assembly GCA_963932465.1. NCBI lineage: Eukaryota > Metazoa > Arthropoda > Arachnida > Araneae > Salticidae > Maratus > Maratus speciosus. The sequence goes on along the minus strand of OZ010792.1, from coordinate 289,346,163 downwards.
AAAAGATTTCGGAAGATTGAATTATAATTTGAATCTGACAATTATAATCTGACGTAATTTTCACCAAACTTTTCTTTCTCTTTTTAATATTCACGTCAAAATACTTTTGTTAGAAATGAAATATTATGATCATCTTAAAATGTCAAGTAAATGTCTCGCGCAATTTTTAAATTAAAACTGTTTTGCAATATTATTTTTTGTTCATTTTACGTAATAAGTGTAATATGACGTAAATTCTCCTATTTAGGACTTCTAACGCATGTTACTGAATTTATTATTTTACAATATCCTTTCTGATTTTAAATTCACGTGTAACTATAGTTTTTATGACGTAATTTTCAATGAATTCCTGCTTTTTTATGTTTTTTGTTTATAATAGTCACGTGTAAAATAAATTTTTAATTTGAAGCAAACATTACTGTTTGCGCTGTTTATACAGCTGGCAACAGTTTAAATTAATACAATTTTCTAAAATTTGTAAAAAATATCGCTCGAAATGCTGAAAATTTGAATTTAAAATAGAAATAAAACCTCGAAAAATTATTCAAATTAAAAAACTAACTGCAATCTGCACACCGGGAAATTCTGACGCATAAAATGATCTAAAAATGATTAAATTCCTATGTACAGTTTTTGCTCCTATAAAACTTTTTTAATGGAACGATTTTGTCCAACTTTGGCATTAAATATCTCTTAAAATAATTCTTCGATTTGAAAACTGTCTGCATCAGCGTGTTTATCAAACATTTTTCTATAATACTACCGATTTTCATATTTTTGTATGCAACAGTTTTTTTTAATATTAACGAAGAAAGACCTCCGGTCACAAAAACTTCAAAACCGGCGGCGGCGGCGGCGGCGGCTGTGACAGCGGTAGTTACTTTTTTTTAGAATAGAGAGAGTCTTTAATTTGAAGGAAATATTATTCTTTGCGCTGTTTTTAAAAGTGGCAACAATTTAAAATAATACCCTTTTCTGAAAGTTGTCAAAAATATCTCTCGAAATGCTGAAAATTTGAATTTAAAATGGAAATAAATCCGGAAAAAACGAGACTAACAACAAAAAAAAGAAGCAATCTGCACACCATAATTTCTAATATGTAAAATGGTCTAAAAATGATTAAATTCCAATGAATAGTTTTTGCCCTTATAAAACATTTTTAATGGAACGATTTTGACCAACTTTAACAATAAATATCTCTTAAAATAATTCTTCGATTAGAAAAATGTCTACATCATCGTGTTTATCAAACATTTTGTATATATCACCACCGATTTTCATATTTTTGTATGCAGTATTTTTCTTAATATTAACGAAGAAGGACCTCCGGTCACAAAAAACAGCGTTAGTTACTTTTTTTTTTAGAAAATAGAGATTATTATTTAGAATTTATTATAAGTTATTTTATTGATAATTTAAACATATATTATTATTTTACTTAAATATACCTTTGAATCTTTGGCGTTTAATGGTTATGTGCTTCTCGTCCCATCCTTCTGATTTCCCAATAATTATACATATGCACTATGTGAAAATTTCTTTGAAACAGTACTTTAGGACTACAGTCGTTAGATCTTTGGATAAAATATAAACGTCTTATAGGAAAGATTTACTGCAGATGCTTTCACTTCTCCTTGAAAAGGAAGATAATTTTTATAAATATTTAATTCTAAAAGCTATATAATATGTTAATTATTACAGGTAAATAGAAATAGAAACTGTAACTGTGATTTCAACGTATATGAAGAGTAATAAATCAGTGTGGTAGAAAACTCAGTTTTCAGTAGGTCAGTTTTCAAGATTACAAGGTCAGTTTTCAAGATTGAAGGTACATTTTATAATTTTGTAAATTTAGAAAATTTTGAAATTTTGTAAATTATAATTCTGAGAGTTATATATTATGTTAAACGTTACGAAAAAATGAAATTAGCAATAGTAACAGTGATTTTAATATCTAAAGAGGAATAAAGCATTGTGATTCAATATTCTGTTAGTTTTCAAGATTTTTGTAAATTGTGATAAAAATTTAATATACACTGAACTAAAAAACATTGAAATATTTATAAATGCGTTACTGCTGAAGGAGCAGACGATGATGGTAGAACCGATACTCTTACAGTTCCATCATGCGTTACTGAAAAATCGATACGTTACCTGCAAAATTTCTACGTAACAACAAGTATCACAACCCATTTTAACAAATTAGAAAAAAAAACGTTTTAGAACAACCTTAAACTACCAGCGACGACTTTTCAACGACTGAATTCGCAATTATCGTATAAGAACAAATAAAGTTTTTTTTTTTTTTTTTTTTTTTTTTTTTTTTTTTTTTAATGTAAAATGGAATTATATGTTTGCATTCTAAACCCGTCCAATTCGACAAATGAAAACGTTTAAAAGAACTTATTTTTTGAATTTATGAGTCGCAAAATTAATTATAATAAATAACAATCTTATGTTGGCGGGACTTCTTAAAAAAAAACATTATTCCGATTCGTAATTAGTAACATGCAGTTAAGATAAGAAATTTTGAAGTTAGTAATTAAGCCTTTGATCTTTGGTACTACGAAATGAAAAAGCAAAGAAATTTGCGTCACTATGACACAATTATAATTTTTGTTTTGAGCCGAATCTAAAAATAACGTCTTATTTAAAATCGCAAATCTTACATGCATACTTTTCATATTCATATTTACTATTTAAAAAACATTTTAACGTGTCATAGATAATTAATAAATATATTCCCAAACTTAATGTCACCTTTGCCAGTTACAATTCTACATGTAAGCATTCGCACTCTTGACTTAAGGTGAGAATCTGAAGAAATGTGATGCGTTTTCGGTAAGAATTATAGAATATGTGTACAGAAATCCAGAAATTTACTTTTTGACTCATTCGCAGTAAAATATAGTTAATAAATAGTAGTAAATAGTATTATAAAATAAATGATAATCATGATAAAAAAAAATGGAATAATATATTGAATAAATTATAAAAACAGATTATTAATGATAAGAACAATTAGTTTGTAAATCACCAAGGTGGGATCTTTTAATCAGATGATAATTCAGAATCGTAATCTGTTTCTTCATAATCAGAATCCTCTGGATCACGAGCTTCAGAAGATTCCATAGGCAGTAACATTTCTAGAGTTTCTTTACGGAACAATTTTGATTTTTTTCTTATCGTGGGTCTTATTCCAGTTAAAACTGGATCTGAACTCAAAAGCAATCTGTTGAGAACATCACGGTTACAAGAAATTCTTGAAAATTTACGCGATAGATTTTGGCGAAATAATCGAAAATGTTTGTTCCGTGCTTCGGCTACTTCTTCAGACAATTGGCTACTGGTAAAGCTTTCTCTATCACAATGCGTCCATGGATTAATATTTTATGCATTGTGGGTGACATTGGATACCATTTATATAACTGGACGTAGAGCTCTGCTGTTTTTTCTGTTTATTCTTAAATTTATCAAGGTGAATTTTGTAGCCACTGGATATGGTTTCAAGAATAACTTTAAATCGATATATTAAATTTTCATCAATGCCGGTAATTTCCGCTGCTAGAGATGGGTCAGTAAAGAATCTTCTGTGTAAAATATGTGTAAGTATTTCCACATCAGTCGAGCTCCTCAAACTTTCAGACTTTCTGCGCTTTGACCTGTCACTTGATTCAGTGAAAGCCTTTGCTGGCCTTCCTGGTCGATTTATTTTTCTTGAAATTTCTACTGTACCTTCAAGCCATTCTTTATTATTTTTCACAAATTTATCTAACATATAATGGGCTTCGATCCATTTGCTCTTGAACTGAGATTTAAATTGGGAGAAATTGTGCTTGAGGTTTTTAATTTCATGATCATCAAAAATATCGCCATTAAGAAGGTAATTTTCAAGGAAATTTAATCTATGATTAATGTTTGGCAAATTCTGCTGTTGCATAATGTTTAAAAATTCTTTTCGAGTCATTACTTTGACATTCAAAGGTCCTAAATAAAAATAAATACAAAATATGAACAAAAAAAAATGCATAATAAGTATATGTAATTTAGATAGATAACATCATTTTATCCCTTATTTTTAAAAAAAAATCTCACAATCTTTCGCTAACTTTTAACAAAAACATATGAAAATTGCCTCGACTTATTTTTTAGATAAACAAATGTTAATAACGAGCAATAAATTATTTCAATTATCTGAAAAGAGCTTAAAAAGAGATAAAAGGGAAGGAATACATTACTTTAAAGCTTTTTTTTTAAATTATGTAAATTTAATTTCAATCAGAATAACTGAAAAATAAACAAATCTGATCACTTTCTATTGAATCATAACAATTTTTTTCATATTAAAATTTATATGATAAATATCAGTTAAAAATCAATATATAGTAATTTTGTATGCTTACTCAGAATTTTGGAAGAGCATATTTATATCGCCTTCATTTTAAAAAGGGGACAAAGGTGGAACTACTTTAAACTAAAACACAAATAGAAGGGTGTATATTTATTGGTACAACAAGTAACTTTGCTTGGAAATGTTTGGAAATATAACTAAACCCTTCGTGAATTGGGAAACAAGGGAAAAAATAATAGAAAAATATGCGTTATTTTAAATTAATTTTGTAAATACTAAAACTATTTCTTTCTCAATTCAAAGTTAAAAAAAATAATGATACATACCTGCCTCGTCACTATCCATAACGATTAGATTTTAAATACTTCCAAAACTAAAGTTATTCAAATTCAAAAATAGAAAGTCACAATGAAGAACGATTTGACACTCATGCACTTAACGCAATACTCCAGTTTCAACTGATAACAGGAGGTCATCGTTCACTTAAAGGAGATAAAAATCGCATCACGTGATTCCCCAATGATTCAGTTTCAACTTATATCCATCCATTCGATCCTGCGTTGTACTTTATGAAATCGACTTTTGGCCGCCCAGATTTGTAAAATACCCCACTGTGCAGCGGAATAAAAATAAAACTGAAATGTAACACCTTTATGAGTAAAAATGCGTTTTTAAAAATCGTTACATCATTTTACGTTCAAAAGTTTAAAAAAAAATTATTTTTAATTGTAATACAAAAATTGCATCCGTAATGATATGATAATTCCCATTGCTTCCCTTCTCACTTCAACAATGGAAGTAACCAGCTAGCCCTCAATGTGAAATAATTTCATAAATGACTTTCAGAATTAAAATTAAAATATAAAAATGGGACTACTTTAAAAAATAGCGAGTGCGGCCACTTCTACGTATAAAGTACTTTCATTTAAAAGAATAATTTTCAAAATCGGTTCACTAGAAAGCTCAGTCCAGATGACTGAAAAGAAAGCTTTGTACTTTAAATATATAGATTGAATTTTTTTATTAAATGTGAAAGTAACCTGTAAAGTTCAAGTATAAAGATTTTTTTTATTTAATAATGGCAGAATTTTAAATTTATAAAATATTATTAAACACTATGCGATATTGTAAAAGTTTCTTTTTTTGTCTCTCATAATGCGTAATGGGTATAAAGGCTAAGCACGTGTCTCTGTTATACATTTTAAATTGGTCCCTTCAAACGCGTATACATGGGTGGTCATTGTAAATATCAACACAATGACGGCTTTAAAGTATTTATATTTATTTATTTTTGAAGTTTTCAAAATTTCTTACAAAAATTACGTTCATATATAATTCATTTTTCCTTCTTAATATATATATATATATATATATATAATAAAAACTAAGACAACCAAAAATTCTATAAATTTAAATTTAAAACCAAACAAATAACTATAAGTAAACTAAAAGCACTTCATTAACAAATGAACAAACGGAAAACATAAACGAAAGAGAAATTTATAAAACCAACTAAAACGAAATAAACAGTCAGGTTCGAGTATTACTCGCACCCAGAGGGTTCCGCACAATAAATATATGATTTATTAACTGTATTATTAAAAAAATGGTTCAAAATTAAAGAATAATAAGACTTTGTAAAAAACTACACAAAGTAGGATTGGGCATAGTTGTATACACCAGAAGAGTATGAATGGTTGTACCATAAAAGTTCAAAGAGACATGAAGCCTAAATAATATCAAATATAGCTATTCTCTATAACTCTTATTTTTAATCTTATCCTAATCTGTTTATGATGAACTTGAGTATTTAAACGTCATTTTGCATTTCATAAAACTAAATTCAGCGTAGTAATAATAATTTCTTTTTGCAGTGTAGATAACACAAAAACCTTGCTCAAAGTTTAATCTTGGCATTGTACTAAGCACGCTTGGAAAGGAGGTCGCAAAGTTGTAAACCCGCCTTTACCACGGATTTTTTTTTTGAAAATCCTTATCAACAAGGCTTTTATACTTCTGCTACGATAGGTACCTCCAGCGCTCCTTAACACTATTGCTGAATGGCCGCAAATCGAAATTTCTGTGTAACGGAAAAATGCGCTTTTCTCAAAAACTATGCGACCTAGGGTAATCACTATAAATTTCCTGCAAGGTTTAAATTAACGTCTACTGCCTCTAATTTTTTCATAATTTTAGTTTCAATGGATTCGGAAATAGATGGGGGAAGGACATATATTTTTGCACTACATTTTCGACGATATCTCTCAAAATATAATACCTAAAATTAAAAGAAATGTATTTTTGCGTTCAGCATTACGAAAGTTTTCATACGATACCCCACTCCATATATAAAGAAAAGATTTTTTCAAGTAACTTAATTAGCCCCTCTACATTTTTCTTAAAAATATTTGTAAATGTTTTATAATCTGTAAATATGGGGATTAATAGTCTTTATTACTTCTTCCAATTTGAACTTTCCCCATTCCATAGATTACGAGTAAAATGGCTGTGGGAGACAGAAGTAAGAGGAGTGATCATATAATGGTTCCGTTTTTACTTTTTAAGTACGGAACTCTAAAAAGGGACAGCGGCTTATTTTACGACAATTGCGGGGTTAATATAGATTTACGTTGACGACGTTCCCCCTCACCTGTTAAAACCAAAATCAACCAGAAAAATCTAAATTCAAAACAGAAAGGAGATTAATTGTAAACCTAACAATTAATTACTGTTATGTTCATTCGATACATCTCTTCGAACAGTGAATATAACTCAAATCAATAACTTCTGCTAAAATCATAAATTATACCATCAATAAATCTCGGAGGATAATCCTGTAAACTGACGATACTATAATACTTGAACATTTCAAGAATCAATCCATCCGAACTTGAAGTCAATCTGTCAACACGATTTAAACCAATTACAAAGATGTTCCAAAATATGTGGACAGTACTTTCAAAATTCAAAATTTTCAAAAGTATCAAAATATACCTACATATATATATCAAAATAAAATTACATACATATATATATATGCGTGTGTATGTGTTGCATTATTGCAACATTTGAAGATTTTTCTAGTTGAAATGAAGTAACTGGCTGTCAAGATATCAGTAGTGGATCACATACAGCAGTAATAGAGTAGTGTAAGTTGTCAGAACAGGTAAATTCGATCCCGTTGTACTAGTATAACGAAAACTAGAATCTTGTCGTGTTAAAGACTACGACATTGACGCTAAACGATGATTTGGAAGTTGTATCAGTCGACGAATGAAGGCCATGGAATACATTTTTCCGTGAAAGTTTTCCCAGAAATAATTGAGACAAAACGTAAATTCAACTCAGCATTTTATTTAAACATCTTTCGGCGACGCAGTTTCCACCAAGAATATTAGCCATCGCTTCATAGTAGTAATTTAGGGATGAACAAAGTTGTAGATAATCGAATACGTGGACGGGGATCAGGGGGTGATAAGAAAAATGGGAATACTACTAAAATGTGCTGAAACAAAGCGAGCACCGGCTTTTGTGTGTCAAGTGTAGCAATAAAAACATGACGTAGGTCGCGCTCTCAACCAATTAATAATTGAGTACTACGTCATGGAAAGAGTGCGGACAGGGCGAGTGGATGAATTTGAAGGTAAAAAGGATAACCCCGGAATATGCACGGGAAAATAAAATGGAAGGCGAAATAAAATGGTTGCTAAAAGAACATTCTAAAAGAAAAAAGAGCGGAGATGGATCATTAAATTTAAGAATGCTAATAGCGTAATATTTAAGTAATTTATACAAGTGGGACATTAAATTAAAGGGAATTTAACAGAATTAACGATAGAGATTATTTAACCCTTAAATGCCTGATTTTTCAAAAATCGTTGTAATAATGTTTTTCGGCTTTCATTTTTTAAATAAATCATGGGAAAAATAATTTAAAAAATAATATTTTGTTTTAAGTATGGTTTACGAATAAAAAACAGTTTGTAACTAATCGGCAATACTGGTCTTTAATTGAAAAAATAACCTTCCTTGATAAAATTCTATAACATTAAACACACAAGAGTTTTAAGAACTGTAATAAGAAATAAATTTTACTTGCTCACTTAAAAACAAAATAGGGTATTTCGCAAGCTTCCCAACAAAACAAAAAGAACAAGTAGCAACAATTGGAAAAATAAATCTATCTTTATTCTTAAATAGCACAAGTGTTGCCATCTACATGTTGAAAATCGATTTAATAATATTTTCAGAATGTATTTTATTGGCAACATCAGGCATTATATCTTCAATATTATTCTAATAGTATTTTAGAGCCTAAATTGGGTATGTTGCTGAAAAGCAACACACGGCATTTAAGGGTTAAGAATAAGGATTTAGTGAATATAAAGTAGTAATTTAGAATAAGATAAAGAAATCGTGGAAATAGATCTAATAATATAACGAATATATGTAACGGTGCATAAAATTCTTAGCAACTTAGTGAAAGATTGAAGTTAGTTGGATGCATTAAATTCGTAGAATACTGGCGGCTGGTGACAGCTTGTATTTCTGTGGCAGTTGACATATCCTTTCAAGTACATGAATTTGTTGGTAATAGTTGACATCGGCTTAGTCCAACAGAAACACAAGTATTGGTTTTATCTGTCGTATAATAATCCGATGGTCATGGCATACGTGTAACAAGGCCATCGCTACAGCAATAGAGTCCATCACGTTCTTCTTGCTACAGGCTTGATATTTATAAAATGATTAAATTTAATCAAATTATTATTAAAACATAATTTGCACAAACTTAAGAAAATGTCCCGGAGATAATCTGCATAACCTGCATAACATTGAGTCACGCGATACCTCCCACGCCACATATATATATATTAAATATATGTACACATACATATGTGTGAGTATTAATTTTTGAGATACTACACGCGTTTCTTCGTTCCCAAATGTTATGAATGCATAACAGTAGTTATTAGAAGTTGGCAGTTATTAAGTCGTTCAATAAATTGCAAAATGATTATATAGATTGTTATAACACATTACTTATTATGCTCGCAGTATTTCATGAAGGGATCATTAAACAGAAGTCGTGTCGTTATATTTACAGGTTTCAGAATTGAATGATTGTCCGAAATAATTGTAACAGCTTAATTTACAAACAACAAATCATGATAAAGTAGCTCAGTTAATTGTGTCAAGATTGTTTGTAAATTTAAGCTAAAACAGTTACACAAATCAATATTGAGTTAGTAAATGGGAATAGTCTGGGAATGGAAAAATATATAATGTGAATCAATGTAATTATACTTAAGAATCATTTATTTTGAGTTCTTAGCATGTAGGTATCGCTAAAGTATAACAACATTTTTTAAATATTTAACAAATAATTATTTAAAAAATGGAATAATATAATTAATATGATACCTTTGCCATGTATGTCTAGTTACTGTAGGTTATTAACTCGATTATTACTTTATTAAACTATCTAAAGTGACATAATAGAGTTGAATGGAAAAGTCATTGCGTCCTGCGTCGGTAGAAAAATGCAGCTTTCATACTCCGTGTTTTTAAATATCCAAATAATATTACTCAAACTTAAAAAATTAAAATTTTCAGAACCCGATTATAGAAGATTCAATACCTGTAGTCGTCAATAAGGAATATGAGTCAGAATTTCGCCAAATAAATCAGCTATGTCCGAGTAAGCTTCATTTAGAGGAATTTTTGTTTAGGTGAAATCTTAAAGTGCCCACCATTTTAAAGCAACATGGTGAATGAAGTTAACCAATAAACTTAGTTGAGACCTTGGTAAACCTTACACGCATGATCAGTCAGATCAATATAGTTTAATACATATGAGTTCTGTTGCATAACAAAAATCAGCTTATATCAAAATGTCAGACGGTCTACAATTTTAAACTGATTTATCTAAGCCAAATTTTGAGATAAAGACAAAACGAAAAATGCTCCGAAATCCTTTTAACCATGTCAAACACTTCAGAAACGAATCTTTTTCAATTTCTATATTTTTTAACATCTTTTAAAATATTTAAATAAGTTTATGTGTTTTCCATTTTGGAACAAGATGTCGGAAACAGCTGGCTAATGAACTCGGTTGAAACTTATATATATCCAGTATACATGCTTAGTCATATCCAAATCGGTCAATAAATACGCCTGCTTTCGCGTGACAAGCATGAAATTTTTTTCAAATGTAAGCCATTCTATAAATTCAAACTGATATACTTCGGTCATTTTTTGAGATAAAAACAAAACAAAAAATGCTGCAGAATCCTTTCATCAATCTAAAGCACTTAAAAAAAATCATCTGGTCTCGAAAACATAGGACATATGTTTAAATGAATGACGCGAATTTAACTTCATATATTACTGTAGTAAACATGCCAAATAAAATTTAAATAAAATTCAATTAAATAATTTATATTTTCCCCTGAAAAATTACGCATTTCCTAGATTGTCTTTCTTGGAAATAATACATAACCGACACGTACAATTAGTTAAAAATCAAATGCATATTTATTTTGATGCAGATATGATGCGAAAAATGAATAATGTAGAAAATATTCCAAGCTGATTTAAAATAAAATTTGATTGCAAACCGCATATATTTTGCATATTCAAACAATCTGCACAACGAATGTTTTCTTATTATGTCTGAAGTTATTCTACTTGCAATTGACAGTTTATGATGAACGTTACATTAGAATGCAAATCATATCATACGTTGTAATTTTCTAGGTATGTATTAGCAATCAGATAAAAGTTTCTGTCAAAGTAAATGCATGTGTTATCGACATTTCGTGAATGATTAATAATAATTTTCATAGATAAACTCATTTTTCAGATTAGTTATTTTGAAAAACATCGAGTATACTTCTTATGAACATTAATAATTTTTAATTATCCAAAATATAGCCAGAGCCTTAGTGTATGCTTTAGCTGTACAAAATTTCTATATAATTGTTAATATCTTTAATATTTACACAGTAACAGAGGTTACAAAACGAAAATATCTGATCTCGGTAACATAAGACAAATGTTTAAATGAATGATGCGAAAAGAACTTGATATATTAATGTAGTAAACATGTCGAATTAAATTTTTAATTACTGAAACAATGCACATTGCCTAGCTTATCTTTGGTGGAAAGATTACATCAATGGCAAATACAGTAGGACCTCTTTTATCCTAAACTCCTTTAACCGAAATTGTCCGGTTATCCGAAATCAATTTTTAAAGGTTTTTTTTCTACTACCACATCCCTTGTGTGCAAATCCATTTTGAAAGTTTTTTCCATTTTTTTAGCTACCATATGCCTTATGTGCAAGTGGTCCTTTCCGAACTACGAGTACATAAATATTTTCGATCCCCTTTCTTATAGGTCCTTTGAATTTAATTTGAGCTCACGTAAGCTGCAGAGTGGAACAAAGGAAACGAAAAAAATAACAATTCTGAAGATTTTGGATATGTTTTGCAAAATGTTTGGCATGGCTGGGGCAGCAGAATGACTGTGATACTCGTGAACTAATAATATATATATAAAAAGTGATAGAGTTTCAAAGCAAAGGCATCGAAACTGCGACAAACGAAACATTTTTTCAAACCCTTGCGATATATGTAAAATGTACTTAACTTCAAAATTAAAATTCAGATAATTTATTCCTGTTTGTATTTTGCTACTGTTTTATATTTATTAAGCACATGTTACCATAATAAGAAATATTGCACATATTCCTCCTTAATCTTAAAGTTGAAGCATTCTCGATTATCCGTAAATTTCGATTTTCCGAAAGATGGTCGGTTCCCAATTACTTCGGATAAGCGATGTTCTACTGTAGAATTAGTTAATAATAAAAAGCACATTTATTGTGATGCAGATGTGATGCGAAAAAAATAATGCAGACAATATATGAAACCGATTTACGTTTGATTGCAGAAAGCATATATTTTGCTCATTCAAACAATCAGCACAACAATTTTTTTTTTGTGTGTGTCTGAAGTTATCCTGCCTGCAATTGACAGTTTATAAAGAATGTTACATTAAAATGCAATACAAATCATACGCTGTAATTTTCTAGATATGCGTTTAGAAATCAGATAAAAGTTTCTGTCAAAGTAAATGCATGAGTTATCGACATTTCGTGAATTATTAATAATAATTTTCATAGCTAAATTCATTTTCCAGATTAGTTTGTTTGGGAAACATCGGGTATACTTCTTCTGAGCATTAATAATTTTTAATTATTCAAAATATAGCGAAAGCCTTAGTGAATGCTATAGCGGTACAAAATTTATATATAATTGTTAATATCTCAAATATTTACACAGTAATATAGGTTACAGAATGAAAATATCTGATCTCAGTAACATAAGACACATGTTTAAATGAATGATGCGGAAAGAACTTCATATATTAATGTAGTAAACATGTCGAATAAAATTTTAAATTAATGTTTTTCTCTGAAAAGTGCACATTGCCTAGTTTGTCATTCGTGGAAAGATTACATCATTGGCAAATAGAATTAGTTAATAATAAAAACACATTTATTGTGATGCGTATATGGTGCGAAAAAAAATTCAGAAGATATATGAAACCGATTTACAATAACATTTGATTGAAGAAAGCATAAATTTGGCATATTCAAACAATCAGCACAACAACTTTTTTCCTGCAATTGACAGTTTATGATGAATGTTACATTAAAATGCGACACATATCATATGCTGCAATTTTCTAGGTAGGTATTTAGCAAGCAGATAAAAGTCTCTGTGAAAGTAAATTTATGTGTTATCGACATTTCGTGAATGATTAATAATAATTTTCATAGCTAAACTCATTTTTCAGATTAGTTTGTTTGTAAAACATCGAGTATACTGCTTCTGAGCATTAGTAATTTTTAATTATTCAAAATATAGCCAAAGCCTTAGTATATGCTTTAGCGGTACAAAATTTATATATAATTGTTAATATCTTTAATATTTACAAATGACATAGATCACAAAACGAAAATATGCAGAATCCTTATATCAATGTCAAACACTTAAGAAAAAAATCTTCCAATATCTGTAATCGATCTCTAAAAATATCGCAATGCAATTACTCTGTAAAGCATTTATGTAACATTACTCCATAAAATCGGTGACAACATTCTGCCTCTAAATTTGTATCGATTTGTTTTAATGTTTGATTCGATTTTCCTAAAATTTTAAAAGACAAAATTCTGCAGCGATAACATACATTACATTTTAATCATTCGGTTGGGTAGTTTTTGCGATGTTATATGCAGGCAGACGGATAGACAGACGGACAAACCAGACGACGAATATACGTCTAAGTATTTATATAGTTAGGAACGCACCTAAAAAAGGTTCGCTGTTTAATTTAATCTTAATTTCCTACTAACTGAAGATTTGAAGAATGACCTCAAAAAGAAGAAAATCATTTCTTTAAAAACTAATAAAGATCAACAAAGCAACTGGATTTAAATTTTGAAGATTTTAAATCGCATATTAAAAATTGTTTTCTCCATAAAATTGCTTTGTGTAAAATTTAAAATAATCAAATAGGCTCTTAATAGAATCAGCCTATTTATTTTAAATTTTTTGCAGGAAAATTTACTATTTTATTATTAATATACTAATTACGAACAATACAAAAATGAGTAGAACTTTGGGTTGAATTTAGTTCACCTTTGAAAATATGATTTTATCCATAAAAATGTTTAAATGAATGATTCGAAAAGAACTTCATATATTAATTTAGTAAACATGTCGAATAAAATTTTTAATTATTTTTTTTTCCTGAAAAACAATCACATTGCCTAGCTTGTCTTTGGTGGAAAGATAACATCATAGACAAATAGAATTAGTTAATAATAAAAAGCACATTTATTGTGATGCAGATATGGTGCGAAAAAAATAATTCCGAAAATATATCAAGCCGGTTTACAATAACATTTGATTGCAGAAAGCATATATTTTGTATATTCAAACATTCAACGCAACAAATGTTTTCTTATTGTGTCTGAAGTATTCTACCTGCAATTGACACTTTATGATGAATGTTACATTAAAATGCAAATCATATCAAATCACAATTTTCTAGGTAAGTATTTAGCAATCCTATAAAAGTTTTTGTCAAAGTAAATGCATGTGTTATCGACATTTCGTGAATGATTAATAGTTATTTTCATAGCAAAACTCATTTTCAAGATTAGAATTTTGGAAAATATCGAGTATACGTCTTATGAGTATTAATAATTTTTAATTATCCAAAATATAGCTAAAGACTTAGTGTATGTTTTAGAGGTACAAAATGTCTATATAGTTGTTAATATCTTTAATATTTACATAGTAACGTAGGTTACAAAACGAAAATATCTGATCTAGGTAACATAAGACAAAGGTTTAGACGAATGATGCGAAAAGAACTTCATATATTAATGTAGTAAACATGCCGAATAAAATTTTTAATTATTTTAATTATTTTTTTCCTGAAAAACAGTGCACAATGCCTAGCTTGTCTTTGGTGGAAAGATTACATTATAGGCAAAGAGAATTAGTTAATAATTATAAGCGCATTTATTGTGATGCTGATATGATGCGAAAAAAAAAATAATGCAGAAAATATTTGAAGCCGATTTACAATAACATTTGATTACAGAAAGCATATATTTTGCATATTCAAACAATCAAGACAACAAATGTTTTCTTATTATGTCTAAAGTATTCTACCTGCAATTGATACTTTATGATGAATGTTACATTAAAATGCAAATCATATCAAATCACAATTTTCTAGGTAAGTATTTAGCAATCCTATAAAAGTTTTTGTCAAAGTAAATGCATGTGTTATCGACATTTCGTGAATGATTAATAGTTATTTTCATAGCAAAACTCATTTTCAAGATTAGAATTTTGGAAAATATCGAGTATACGTCTTATGAGTATTAATAATTTTTAATTATCCAAAATATAGCTAAAGACTTAGTGTATGCTTTAGAGGTACAAAATGTCTATATAGTTGTTAATATCTTTAATATTTACATAGTAACGTAGGTTACAAAACGAAAATATCTGATCTAGGTAACATAAGACAAAGGTTTAGACGAATGATGCGAAAAGAACTTCATATATTAATGTAGTAAACATGCCGAATAAAATTTTTAATTATTTTAATTATTTTTTTCCTGAAAAACAGTGCACAATGCTTAGCTTGTCTTTGGTGGAAAGATTACATTATAGGCAAAGAGAATTAGTTAATAATTATAAGCGCATTTATTGTGATGCTGATATGATGCGAAAAAAAAAATAATGCAGAAAATATTTGAAGCCGATTTACAATAACATTTGATTACAGAAAGCATATATTTTGCATATTCAAACAATCAAGACAACAAATGTTTTCTTATTATGTCTAAAGTATTCTAACTGCAATTGACAGTTTATGATGAATGTTACATTAAAATGCGATACATATTATACGCTGCAATTTCCTAGGTTTGTATTTAGCAGTCAGATAAAAGTTTCTGTCAAAGTAAATGTATGTGTTATCGACATTTCGTAAATGATTAATAATAATCTTCGTAGCTAAACTAATTTTACAGATTGGTTTGTTTGGAACACATTGAGTACATTTCTTGTGAGCATTAATAATGTTTTAGAATTCTTTTAGAAATTATTGAAAATTAAGATTAAATTAAATAGTGAGCCTTTTTTTTTAGGTACTTTGGTAACTATATAAATACGTAGACCTATACTCGTCGTATGGTTCGTCCGTCTGTCTATCATTCTGCCCGCATATATCAGTACAAAAACTACCAGTCGGATGATTTAAAATGCAATGTATATTAACGTTGCAGAATTTTTAATTTTATGAAAAACGAATCAAAACTTTGAGAGATATTTTCCATTAGATCCTTTATAAGATGGAGTCATATTATTTCCACAGAATTTAATATATATATAATAGTGATAAATTTTGTATTCATGCATTTTTGCATATGAGTACAACAGCTAAAGCACGAAGATCTCAATATTTATGAAAAGAGTTATAGTAAGAAGGCACATTATTCGCCACGTTTGACGTGTAATTTTCGAATTGTTTGATATTTAACATATACTGGATAATTGCACCATAAAATATAATAAATAAGAATGTATTCATTAAATACACACAACCTAGCTCATTGGTACAAAAAGAGCAAGAAATATTAATGAATATTTTACTGTTAATAGTCATGTCACCATCATATTTTATCCTGACAGCGACTGCAGAAACAGGTCGAAACGTAGATTTTATATTTTATTTTTGATTGTACAAGCTCATATTAAAGTTCTTGTTTTTTGTGTACAAGGCTCTTTTTGTATACAAGGAGCAAGGCTCTGTGTTATTAAAAAATATGTTCTCATTTATTGTTTGGAAGTTTTTCCGTAAAAGAGCTTTGACAAGATAAAAAAAGTGGCCTTGGCGATATTAGAAAATTGTTCATGCATTTCAGAATGTTTATAATAAAGATAAATTAAACATTAAAAAAACATTTTTATCCATACAACAATCTTTCTGTGAAATACAAAGTGTTTCGGCGTAAGTGCCCTCAAATTTATTTGTTTATAATTTAACTCTGTTTATCTTTCATATTGTGAAACATAATTATAAAACTGATTTCTTTTGACAGAAAAAATCTAATCTGTTTATCTAAATTGTTTATAACTCTGAATCAATATTTATGAGTAACATTATGATTTCAAGGTCATGTAATATAGATTTATTTACTTTATAACAATTTTGAATTGATGGTGATTTATTAGTTTTATAATTACTTGGATGTCATTTAAATGAATATTATAGCTATTTAGAAGATTTATAACTGCATATTGTAATTTTTATTTTGATGTTTATTTTATATAATATGTATCATTTTTAAAATGGTCAGTCTTGACTCTGTAACCAAGCAGAGAACATGTAACATGTCCTGACTCTGTAATCAGAGATGCCAATTGTTAAATCGTGGCTCTGTTTAATACAGAGTGTATAATGGAAGTCTTGACTCTGTAACCAAGCAGAGAACATGTAACATGTCCTGACTCTGTAATCAGAGATGCCAATTGTTAAATCATGGCTCTGTTTAATACAGAGTGTATAATGGAAGTCCTGACTCTGCAACCAAGCAGAGAACATTTTTTTTTTGTATTGTCTCTGTTAAATACGGAGAATTACTATTATGGAACAATTATTAACTTCTAATGATGAATAGAATTTACATACTATTTCAGTTTTATTTAATAAACTATTTAATCTAATTGCTCTCCCATCTCCCTTGGATTTTGAAAATTTATTTGTCAGATGAATTTCGGCGCCATCACAAAGGATTTTAACATTTTAATTAAAAGCAATAATTTAAATAATATAAAAGTTATTTCATATAGAAACATTATTTTAATAATTTTTCTGAATAAAATAATGGGAAAGAGTTACATCTTAAGATTAATTTAGGAAAAAAAATAGATTTGAACAGTTGAGATTTTCTTATACAATTCGAAATTATTTCTGTCCATACAAAATGCTTTTAACGAAACAAAAAAGAAGTTTAGCATTTTATTTAAAAGCGATAATTTAACAATCACAATAAATAAATCTTTCTACAGAAATAGCACAATGCTTTTTTAAACTTTGGAGAAAGAATTCAATTTCGAAGAATTAATTTTTAACGTTATTTAAGATTAAAAAAATATTTAAGAGAAAGTTGGAGGTTTTATGTCCGTTCTTTAACACGTTGAATGCCAAGTCTATTTTGTCTGTCTCTCCGTTTAGGTCACGAAATCAGACACCATTACAGAATCTATAAGGGTCAGTCACAGATGACTTACGAGGCCTAAATGGAAAGATCAGTGTCAGTCACCGGTTGATTGACATGGCATTCAACGTGTTAAAAAGGAAGCTATTTTTATCCATGCAAATTCCCTGTTGTGAAATATAAAGGTATTTACCATTTTATCTAAAGGCATGATTCCAGTAATATTAATATTTTCACAGAAACAAAAAATAAAATTATAATTTTATTTAAAGTGATAATTTAACAAATATAATAAATAAATCTTTTCATAAAATTAGTACATTTTCTTTAAACTTCGGAGAATGAATTAAATTTCAAAGAATTAATTTTTAACATTAAAATTTTAAAGGTCGCTTCTTTAAAAAAGAAGCTATTTTTATCCATGCAAAATCCGTTCTGGGAAACATAAAGGCATTTATCATTTTAACTAAAAGTATGATTCCAGTAACATAAACAATAATCCTTTCATAGAAAAAAGCAAAAAGAAATTATCATTTTATTTAAAAGTGATAATAATACCAACCATATTAAATAAATATTTTTACAGAAATAATATAATTCTTTTTTAAACTTTGAATCCATGCTTTTAATTTTATTCATGCTGAAAACTTTTTCAATGCAAAATCTGTTCTGTGAAATATAAAGGTATTTACCATTTTAACTATAGGCATGATTCCAGTAACATAAACATTAATCTTTTCATAGAAAAAAAATATCATTTTTTTTAAAAAAAGCGATAATTTAACAAACATAATAAGTAAATATTTTCATAGAAATAGTACTGTTTTTTTATTTGGAGAACGAATTAAATTTCGAAGAATTAATTTTTAACATTTTTAAAATAAAAAAAAAAATTATTCAATAGAAATTATCGGAAGATTTTATGTCACTTCTTTAAAAAAATAAACTTCTTTTATCCGTGCAAAATTATTCCTATGAAATATAAAGATATTTACCATTTTAAGTAAAGGAATGGATCCAGTAATATAACAGTAATATTTTCATCTAAACACTATCTTTATTTTACGAATTTTGAAGAATGAATTCAAACATTTTTTTAAAAACCAATAAAGGTCAACAAAACAACTGAAATTAAAATTTTGGAGATTTTAGATTGCATTAAATATACATATATAGGGGAGCTAGGGGATGGATGGGACAAGGGATGGATGGGACATTCTCAATATTTCAGGCAATAAACATTTATTTTAAATTGCTTCCTAACCCCATATACCACTACCACAGTGTAATTCAGAACTAAAAGTAGGACCACATTGCTGTTTTCATTGTCCTTCAAAGTTGCATTTTCTGAAATCTCTGCTTAAAAGTAAGTTTTTTTTTTTTTTTTTTTTTTACATTTGAAGATGTGAAATATCTTATACAATATAAAAAATTAAGCTATGCAGTAGTTATTTATTTTAAGGTTCAATATCGAAAGTTCTAATGAATGAATAGTAACCATTGTGACAAAATAATTTTTGAGGTAAAATGGCTGAGAATGGATATTATGCACATGGGGATGATTGGGACATTTCAAATGGGGATGAATGGGACATTCTCACTCCTCCCTAGACATGTTGAAAATTTTATTTATTAATTAAATAGTATTATATAGGATAATAAATCAATAATTTACGTCAATTAATAGTATTAAATAGTATTATATGAGTTGTTATTGTTTACAATTTCTGAGTGTTACTTATTGTATTGTAATAATTATTAATGGATTATCAAAAAATTGGTACTAAAACTTAATCAAAATAGATAAAATTGATAAAAATAGTATATGTGTATTGATCAAATGGGGGAAATTTTATTGAATTTTGAAATGTTGCACAAATAAATCCCCACCCCTAGCATATTGGGTCAATCGGAAAGTCCGGTCGTGTTGGGAAAATCTATTCGTACCGGAAAATTCAATCATTTAATTATTAGACATTGATTCCGATATCTAATGTCTAATAATTATCGGGCAGAATTTTCCGGTACGAATTGATTTTCCCAACACGACATGACTTTCCGATCGACACAATAATTTCCGTTCTGAATGTTTCTACGATACATTTAATTAATATTAATTAATAAGTTATGATTGAAAATTATTAGCTATGCTATATTTAAAAGACATTTTGCACTTTCATTTCAAATCTAAAATGCCTCATATGTGGAATAAAAGAACAAGTTGATAGCCGAAGTCCGCATTAAAAGTTAAAACTGCAATAAATAGGTTATTGGAAAAAAAAAAAAAAAAAAAAAAAAAAAAACATATCGACTCGTGCTGTAAAATCATATATTAAAAATATAATTTTCATATAAGGTTATAATTATAAATTTCAATTTGGTAAAATTGAATACAGGGAGAAAATCTTTGTGTCCCATCCATCCCTATTAGTGTCCCATTCATCCCTGCTGTGGGGATGATCGGGACAGGGAGGAACGTTTTTTTGATTTCATAATATTTTTATGAATAAATCATAATCTATAACAAATATTGTTCATATATGTTGACAAATACCTAATGTATGAAATGTGATATATAATATTGATAGTACCTTAAATACAAAAATATAAAAAAATATTTTTGTGAAAATGTCCCATTCATCCCCCACCTCCCCTATATATATATATATATATATATACATATATATTCATTAAATTGCTTTGTGTGAAATTTAAAATAATCTAGTAGTCTCTTAATAGAATCAGTCTCTTTATTTTATTTTTTTAAAGAAGATTTACTATTTTACTATTAATATATTAATTAAGAACTATAAAAAAAAAAATGTGTAGAGCTTTGCTTGAATTTATTTCACCTTTTAAAGAAATGTTTTTATCTATACAAAATGCTTCTTGTGAAATACATAAAAAATTACATTTTATTTAAAAGCAATAATTAAACTGAGATAATAAAATTGTTCATATAAACAGTAGATTTATTTTAAGTGTTTTGTAAAAGAAATTTAATCAGAAAGAATATTTTTGAAAGGGTTATACAAGACCAATAAGTATTTTACAGACTTTTAGATCACCACTTAAAAAAAAAAAATGATGATAAATAAAATCTGTGCAAACTGCTTTCTATGAAATATAAAGTCGCGAAAATGTTTTACTTAAAGGCGCGACAAAATATTACCAGCACAAATGTACGTCAAAATATGAAGATTTAATAAAAAATACATGCATTAGTACTTGATAGTATCAATGCAGTTTGTGTAAAACACAGATAAATAAAACCTCGACAGCTGCCAGACTGACAGACATATTTTCAAATAATATAGTTAAATAGAATATGACCAATCATTCCAAATCATACAGTGAAATAAAAGTAAATTATCTCAAAATGTGAAAAATCGGAAATCCCCTTGAAAAATCGGATGTCAGAATGATTCATATAAATTCAATTCTCTCTTCTTATGAACATAGGCGAAAGTAAACACGGTCTGAAAAAGAACTTAATTTAAAATATTTCATTGAATAATTTTTTCTTAAATGTATTTTTATTCAAACATGAATCTACAATCTACTTCTACCTATTTTAGGTAGCTTTCATTACAAAAAGCTACCTATTGCAGCCGTTCGGAGGAAAGCGATTTCAAAAAATTTTGGTATATTTTCATCGATCATGACCCCCAGACACCGAAACCACCCTCCGTTCAAAATTGACATGTATATATATATATATATATCTGACCTTTGTCACACTGTAACTCACGTATTTATGAACCGATTTGGATGTAATTCGGTGTGTACATAGTACATATCAATGTCTCCACCGAGTTCGTTGGTCAGCTTCATCCGCCATTTTGTTTCAAATGGCGGCCGTTTAAAATAAAAAAAAATTAAAATTTGAAATGTGGTACCAAAAATTTGAAAATGGAAAAATATATTTTTTTATGTATTTGACCTTTATACAATGATTCCGGAGCAGTTTTTGTTTCGTCTATATCTTAAAAAATGGTTGAGTTATAGCATTTCGAATTTCTAGCGTGGCTGACATTTTGAAACGTCCTGAATATTGTCACGCGATAAAAGGCGTATTTATGAACCGATTTGGATGTAACTTCGTTTATACATAGTACATACCAATGTCTAGACCGAGTTCGTTGGCCAGCATCATCCGCCATCTTGTTTTAAAATGGCGGACATTTAAATTTTTAAGAAAAAATTAAATTTGAAATGTGATACCAAAAAATTGAAAATTGAAAAAATATTTTTTTCTTATGTGTTTGACCTTGATAAAAAGATTCGGGAGCAGTTTTTGTTTCGTCTATATCTTAAAAAGTGGCTGAGTTATAGCATTTTGAATTTCTAGCGTGGCTAGCATTTTGAAACGTCCTGATTTTTGTCACGTGATAACGGCCGTATATATGAACCGATTTGGATGTACCTTGGTGTGTACATAGTACATACAAATATCTCGACCGAGTTCGTTGTCCAGCTTCATCTGCCATCTTGTTTCAAAATTGCGACCATTCTAAAAATTTTAAAATTTAAAAAATTTAAAATGAGATACCAAAAAATTGGAAAATGAAAGAGATTTTTTTCGTATGTGTTTGATCTTAATACAAAGATTCCGAAACAGTTTTTGTTTCGTCTAATCTAAAAAAATGCCTGAGTTATAGCATTTTGAATGTCTATTGTGGCTGACATTTTAAAACGACCTGATTTTTGTCAAGCGATATCAGGCGTATTTATGAACCTATTTGGATGTAACTTGGTCTGTACATAGTACATACCAATGTCTCTACGGAGTTCGTTGGCCAGCTTCATTCGCCATCTTGTTTCAAAAGGGTTGCCATTTGAAAAAAATAATAAATTTAAAATTTAAAATGAGGTATTAAAAAAAAATGGAAAATGAAAAAGATTTTTTTTTATGTGTTTGGTCTTGATACAAAGATTCCGAAGCAGTTTTTGTTTCTGAAAATTTGTTCTTTTGTTTATATCTTAAAAAATAGTTGAATTATAGCACTTTGAATTTCTAGTATGTCTATCATTTTGAAACGATCTTGTATTTGTCACGCGATAACACACGTATTCGCCTATTTCGATGTAAGAAAGCATGTTGATAGAGTACATCAATATCTTGACCAAGTTTGCTGGCCAGCTTCATCAGTCATCTTGTTTCAAAATGGCGGCCATTAAATTAAAAAAAAATTACATTTAAAGTGAGGTGCAAAAAAATTAGAAATTGAAAAAGGTTTCTTTCTTAAGTATTTGACCTTGATATAAGGATTCAGGAGCATTTTTTGTTTGTCTTTATCTTAAAAAGTCCTTCCGGCCAGTGCCGGTAGGAAGAGGTAGCTTTCATAATCCTTATTTAAAAAAAGCCAACTTATATCATGCAAACACACGAAGCTCAATTTAGTGGAAACCGAATATAGGAGATTCAATACTAATTTTTATCAATATAATGAATGAGAATTTCTCGAAATTAGTCAGCTTTATCCAAGCTGCTTTTCTTTAAAGTAACTTATATTTGGCTGTCAAATTCGGCAATTTCTTAAAGTGCCTGTCATTTTAAGACAACATGGTGGATGAGGCTAAGCAGTGAACTTGGTCGAGACCTTAGTAATTGCTGTGCACATGCTCACTCACATCGGATTCGGTTAATATATAGGAGTGCTGTCGCATGCAAAAAATCAGATTTTTCAAAATGTCACCCACAATAGAAATTGAAACTGCTATATCTGAGCCATTTTTTAAGGTAAAGACAAACAAAAAATGCTCCGGAATCCTTATATCAAGATCAAATACTTAAGAAAGAAACCTTTTTCAATTTCTAATTTTTTTGCACCTCCCTTTAAATATATATATATATATTTTAATTTAATGGCCGCCATTCTGAAACAAGATGGCTGATGAATCTGGCCAGCGAACTTGGTCGAGGTGTTGATGTATACTATCCACATGCCTTCTTACATCGAAATAGGCGAATACGTGTGTTATCGCGTGACAAATACAAGATCGTTTCAAAATGTTAGCCATGCTAGAAATTCAAAGTGCTATAAATCAACCATTTTTTAAGATATCAACAAAAGAACAAATTTTCAGAAACAAAAACTGCTCCGGAATCTTTGTATCAAGGCCAAACACATAAAAAAAATCTTTTTCATTTTCCAATTTTTTAATACCTCATTTTGAATTTTAAATTTAATTTTTTTTAAATGGCAACCCTTTTGAAACAAGATGGCGAATGAAGCTGGCCAACGAACTCGGTCGAGACATTGGTATGTACTATGTACAGACCAAGTTACATCCAAATAGGTTCATAAATACGCCTGTTATCGCGTGACAAAAATCAGGTCGTTTTAAAATGTCAGCCACAAGAGAAATTCAAAATGCTATTACTCAGCCATTTTTTTTTTTAGGTATAGACGAAAGAAAAACTGTTCGGGAATCTTTGTATTAAGGTCAAACACATACAAAAAAAATCTTTTTCATTTTCCACTTTTTGGTATCTCATTTAAATTTTTTTATTTTTTAATTTTTTTAAATGGGCGCCATTTTGAAACAAGATGGCGGATGCAGCTGGCCAACGAACTCGGTCGAGATATTTGTATGTACTATGTACACACCAAGGTACATCCAAGTCGGTTCATAAATACGCCTGTTATTACGTGAGAAAAATCAGGACGTTTCAAAATGTCAGCCACGCTAGAAATTCAAAATGCTATAACTCAGCCATTTCTTAAGATATAGACGAAACAAATACTGCTCCCGAATCTTTTTATCAAGGTCAAACACATAAGAAGAAAATATTTTTTTCAATTTTCAATTTTTGGTACCACATTTCAAATTTAAATTTTTCTTAAAAATTTAAGTGGCCGCCATTTTTAAACAAGATGGCGGGTGAAGCTGGCCATCGAACCCGGTCGAGACATTGGTATGTACTATGTAGAAACGAAGTTACATCCAAATCGGTTCATAAATACGCCTTTTATCGCTTGACAAAATTCAGGACGTTTCAAAATGTCAGCCACGCTAGAAATTCAAAATGCTACAACTCAGCCATTTTTTAAGATATAGACGAAACAAAAACTGATCCGAAATCTTTGTATAAATGTCAAATACATGAGAAAAAAATATTTTTCCATTTTCAATTTTTTGGTACCACATTTCAAATTTAAATTAAAAAAAAATTTAAATGGTCGCCATTTTGAAACAAAATGGCGGATGAAGCTGGCCAACGAACTCGGTCGAGAGATTGGTATGTACTATGTACACACCGAATTACATCCAAATCGGTTCATAAATACGCCTTTTATCGCGTGACAAAATTCAGGACGTTTCAAAATGTCAGCCACGCTAGAAATTCAAAATGCTATAACTCAGCCATTTTTTAAGATATAGACGAAACAAAAACTGCTCCGGAATCTCAGTATAAAGGTCAAATACATAAGAAAAAAATATTTTTCCATTTTTAATTTTTTGGTACCACATTTCAAGTTTTAATTTTTTTTTTAATTTTAAATGGCCGCCATTTTGAAACAAAACGGCGGATGAAGCTGGCCAACGAACTCGGTCGAGACATTGGTATGTACTATGTACACACCGACTTAGATCGAAATCGGTTCATAATTACGGGAGTTACAGTGTGACATAGGTCAGATATATATATACATATCAATTTTGAACGGAGGGTGGTTTCGGGGTCTGGGGGTCATGATCGATGAAAATATACCAAAATTTTTTGAAATCGCTTTCCTCCGAACGGCTGCAATAGGTAGCTTTTTTGTAAAGAAAGCTACCTAAAAATGGCTCAGATATAGCAATTTCCATATCTAATGTGGGTGACATTTTGAAAAATCTGATTTTTTGCCTGCTGAAGCACTCGTATATATCAATCTATTCCAATGTGAGTGAGCATGTGCACAGCAGTTACTAAGGTTTCGACCAAGTTCACTGGTTAGCCTCGTCTACCATGTTGTCTTAAAATGGCAGGCACTTTAAGAAATCGCCGAATTTGGCAGCCAAATATAACTTACTTTAAATACAAGCAGCTTGAATAAAGCTGGCTACTTTCGCGAAATTCTTATTCATAATGATTTACTATTGATAAAAATTAGTATTGAATCTCCTATATTCGGTTTCCACTAAATTGAGCTTCGTGTGTTTGAATAATATAAGTTGGCTTTTTTAAAATAAGGAATATGAAAGCTACCTCTTCCTCCCGGCACTGGCCGGAAGGACTTTTTTAAAAAGAACATAAATTTATCTGTTTGCGTCATAGGGCATCCGGTTGTCAACAGTTGCGTATTTTATAGTTAAGACTGAAAATCTTTACTGGATTTTTAGAAAAAATCGTTTTTTCCTCCTTTTACAAAAAAAAGTCAGCTGTCTTTTTTGAATCACAAGTGTTAAAAATTCCAAGTTTTGGAGTACAGTTAAAATTTTTACATAAAGAATACCAAAAATCCTCTTAGGTTGTCATTTTTTTTTTTTTTTTTTTTTTTTACTTGGGCTGTTGCATTTACATTTTTTTTTACTCTGTAAAAGCAAAAGAGAAAATAAGCGTTTAGCAAGTATAATTTATTATTATTATTATTATGGAATTTTTTTTCAAAGATAAACTAAAAACTAAATTTTATAGACTTAGTGAGGACGAAAATCCTTCGCGCTTACATCTGCCGAATATTTGTTTCAATCTCTACTTTCTGATTTTCACAATATCACTTTCAGTAAAAAAATAATCTATTAGAAAATAAGTTTTTTTACAGTGAAATATTTAATTAAAAAATAAAAGTTATCTTTAAAATATTTAGATTTTTTTTGTCTCAGTTTGCCGAGATTAAAGGAAATTCCTGCACAAATACATTATTAAAAATATCTTAAGTTTATAGCGGGAACATAATGTTTAGTAAAAAATATTTATGAATACAAAATGCTTATTACAGTGGCTTAATACTATAAATAACAGCGCATGAGACGTCATAAAAGTACATTAATTTTCTTTAAAAAACTTTTAACCTCCTAAATTACACCAGATAACACTTCTACCGCCTTCACCTTTTTTCATAAAAAAAAGGTCCACATGATTTTATGCCTTAGGTTGTAATGATTTTTCTCTTATCGTAAGAACATAACACTAAATTTCAGAGTGTAAACTATTTAACATATATAATTTCAAAGTAGAAATTTAAACACATAAATAATATAAACTTTCTATTTTAATCGTTTTCTATTATATCTGACTTTTTAAAAGTGAAATATTTTCAAATATTATAAATATTTTCCTTAAATACTTTTATGAATGGAATACTTTTTAAACAATGTACATGGCACAAAAAAATTCTAAGGAGATGCTTGATAGAAACGAACCAGTAGATATAAAAAGAAACTTTTATTTTATATCACAAGAAAATTTATCTGGGAAGTTAGTTTAAACAATTTATCTTGAATTAATATTTCGAAAAACTTTTTTAAGTGAACAAGCAGATTTTCTTATTTTATCAGAGTTTTCTCCAATTTATTAAAATACATTTATTTTTTACTATGAATTTTTAATATGCCTTAAATTACAACTTAATGTTGTGATTGTGATGACATATCTTACCACTTTCTAGCTGGCTTTATCACATGATTTCAATTCTTAAAACAAATAACTATTTTTTTTACATTTGTCAATGAATTAGCATTCGAAAAATGAATTTAGTTACACAATTTTTCTATTTCTTATCATGTTCAATCTGTTCAGATTGAACATGATAAAAAATATGAGAAATTCAATGATTAATGAATGATTATTATTGTATAGTTAATGATTATACAATATTTTAGATCATGTATATAATCATTATACAATATGATATATTGATTGATAGACGATGTATGGCTATATTCATGTATCGATTTATGATATATTGATATATGATATATTGATATATGATATATTGATATATGATATACTGGTATATTGATATATTGATATATTGATATATTGATTGATATATTTAATGATTTTGAATTTATGATAAGAAATATAAGAATTTGAATAGCTCAAGAAAATGATATATTGGCATGCAATGTTCCTCTATATAGTATTACACCATTCAATAGCATTCAGAAGTTTTGATAATTGTTACTGTCATTGTAAAACGTTGCAGAATATTTAATAATAATTTATAATGGCTGAAAATCTAATTTTCAAATTAATATCAATAATATGCATGCAATAGGTTTTTCATATTTATTTTTATGCTGATCTATAAAAAAATATTATTATTTTAGGTATCTAATGTTTGTTAAATTAAAATTAAAATTAATATTTATTTTTGTATAAAGTTATAAAGATAAATTTCTATAAAATGAATTACATATATTTATAAATTTTTATGTACACAGAAGGAGAGATGTGGGCAGAGGTTGATTAGATTTATATGTCTCAGATCAATATTACTTAAAATATAGGGTAGAGCAGCTATATTCGGACCGCCGCAATAATGGACCGCTGCAATTCTGCCGTTAATTACAGAAATAAACACTATCTTCAACTGGAATCTATGATCTGAATAACGTGATTTATGATTAGAAGAAGTAGCCGCCTTCCACGTGCTGTTGTTTTCAGACTATTTAAAATAATCTACAATTAACTGTTTTTATCTAATTTTTTTTCTACTAAACATAACTCAATACTTTACAACTCAGGTAAGTTGTTATATTTTCATATACATACCTAAATTAATGTGTTTATTGCGCATATTTTACACACGGATTTGTTTGCTTTCGTTTTTGTTCTTAAGTTTTGAGATTATCTGCTATAAAAAATGACGCAGATGCTTTAATTGGACCAATTTCAGTAGCTTAAATTGGACCAGATATACGATCATAAATTTGAAAAGTAAGTAATGAATTTCGAGTGCTGTACGCTTTGAAGACTAGTTTTATTGTTATTTTTTTATTTTATAATGGATCGCTATCTCCATGCCTCTTTTTGAATATTTTAATTTATTTCTTTTGTATATCTGCTGTATGTCTATATTTGTATGTCTGTTTTATATATCCATTGAAAACGCCGTTCAAGCTTTTAAAGGAAGAAGCATTTGGCCTCCTACTAGGCATGTTTTTAAAATACGTCATTTTGCAGCTCCTTCTGCCCTTATTCTTGACGAGGAGATAGACGCTGCAAATAGATCCGTTGATTCTTCTGCTAGTAAGAGTTAGGAGATAGATACAGTAATCAAAAAACCTACTAAAACTAAGAGAGTAAAAAATAAATAAATAAATAAATATGAAAACGACACAGACAAACAGTCTGGAAGAAAAACATCAGTGACAGCAAAAGTTGTTAAGGATACAGGAAACGAAAAGGAAAGAGTAAGTTGTAAAGAGATTGACCTTCAAGAAGGCTACAGTTACACCCTCCCCCCCAAAAAAGACAAAGAAGCATGTGAAATGTTATCTCCCTTGCCAAAATCAGCCGAATAAAAGTGCAGAGGGAGTCGAAAAACAGTTGTGTTAACATCTTTGCCATATAAAGTAAACCTTGAAATGAAAAAACAAAACAAACAACAGAAAGAACACTCGTCAAGCACAAAAACATTGGAACATCAAGTTTTAAAAAATAGACGGAATCCAATTGAAAAGAAAATGATGGAATGGAAGAACTACAGTCATAAGGTAAAGAAAACTTCTGTTTCAAACACAGAGTCTAGTGATTCAGAATCTAAAAAGATAAATCAAGACAATAATGATTGATTTTGCTTAATTTGTCGGAAAAATAATATAGGATAAATTATTCAATGTTCATATTGCCAAATATGTTTTCATGTTGTGTATGTTGTAATAAAAATGAACAAAAGCCCGGTATGACTTCTTACATGATATTCAAGTAACTGGCAATGAGTTCCATAATTTATATCCTTAATAACTTATAACTTTTATTTATATTTTAAATGCATTTTGATTTAAAACAATTACTCTTACTTTCAGACATTTGATTTCCTTATATTTCATTGCTGTTGTTTTGTTTGATTCTTTTATTAATCGCGACCTTTGCTTTTAACAAAATTAGTTATATGTCCTACTCATAAAAACAGTCTAATAGTGCTTGGTCCGATTTAGAAAACTGGGTGTCCAACTTAGCAGACCATTTGATAAATTTGGACTACTTTTGACAATTTTTTAAAAATTTAAATAAGACTTAAGATTTTCAAAATGAAATTGTTTTAAAAATTTATTTAGTTCGTAGACAAATAGATTGACAACATGTAGAGATATTTTGCATATATTTCACAAATGAAGTGAGTTAAAACTGAAAATAAGTGACGTGGTCCAAATTTGGCTACTCTCCCCAATGAAATATTTGTTTTACTTTTAAATAAAAAAATCGCATCGCAACGTGGTATAAAATTTGGATTAAATCGTTTTGATTAAATCGCAAAATTTGGATCGTTAAATTGTGTATGATGATAAAACTATTGTTCATGGCATGCATGTTCAGAATTTTAAATAAGGATGCTATCTAACTGATCTATAGAAGATATTATGTATGAGGATTCGGAAAGTTATCTTTAAAGAAAATAGTTATAATTTTACCAGACATCATTTTATAAATTTGGCAGAATTTATTTTAACAAATCTATAGACACCTTTATATTAAGAAAGATATACATCAGCGAACTTATCGTACGCTTGGTCCCATGAGTTCTCACTATTCAACCCACTACAGCAGATTTAACATTATTCAGAAAACAAAAATAAATTTTGATGTAGATTGTCTGTAGTATATACAATATTTTCTCAAATTTACTCAGACGAAAATAAGATACTTCCTTGCATTTTTGACGTCCATTTATTAATTAATGTGTTAGAAATAAATTAAATTATATATAAAATTTTTCTTAAAACAATGGCATATTTACAGGTAAGGAATGACAACAATTTCCTTCAATAACTTTGTGTAATTCAAAATAGGCCCCACTGGCACATAAACGCCCTTGGCAAGAGGTTGCTTGTGCTTCAATATGAGTTAAACATTATTTTGGCTTTTCAGATAAAATAAATTAAAAAAAAAAAAGAATTTTTGACCTATTCTCGATTTCTGAATCTTTTTCCCTTTAATAGGTGCCTGATTAGGTTTTTAAGCTCATAAATGTAAAAAGAAACACTAGGTAGTAAATTTAGTTAATTGTTTCGCAGTAATGTAACTGCAAAACCCGAAAATTACTGTAAATTTCGAATCAAGAATGTTCCTTTTATACAGATAAATTATCTGGTACCCTTGCACCCTTATTAACTGATTCAAGCTCAAACTGTGTTCGGAAATATTGATATTGATATGCTAAGCTGTCTGGAAATTTCTCTAAATGTGAATTTAGGATTAAAGTCAAAAGCATCTTTCAACACGTCCTTATCAGAGCTAATTTCACTTTAGTGGTTATCTTTTGAAGTGATGCGATTTTATAACAGTCGATTTCTGTGTGTTGATGTTGCTTCTACTCAATTCCTCTACAACATTTCAATAAACTTAGGCCTCCTTTCGACTTATGTATTACTTGTGTTGTACACTATCACGTAATTCATCTTTGATAAGATAATGTTTGGAGTACTGTCAAACAATTGAAAATTACTGTAGCTTAGCTGACGAAATCCTATATGACATACACATTGAGTGAAGTAACATATAGTGAACCAACCACACACGCGTAATTATAATGCTGTAATTGGAATGATTTACACGTGTTGTAGGGAACGGGAATACGACAGTATCAAAATTCGAACAGTGTTTTCCAAATAACCTGCTATTGATGTTGTCATAATATCTATTGTTTGTAAGTTAACTAGAAAATAAATATTTATTTAAATTTTCTATTTATTTTATTTTTGTTTTTTATTTAATTTTCTTGATAGAGTTTGCGTTATATTAAAATTTTAAGTTGCAATAAAAAAAGTATTGCGAATTTTTCAACAGCGGTTTTTAATACAACCTGAAAATATTACATTATAAGACGCAAATTAAACGGAAAATCAAAAAATGTCCAGGTTAGTTTAAAGTAATATTTCAATAATGACTCCATTTTCACAAATTTCTTTAAAATAAACGAAAAAAATTAGAATAATGTGATAGACAGTATTCCAAATTAGGAAATAAACGCGTATACAGTTAGTTTAAATATGAATTTTCCTTTTAGAATTTAGCATGTTTTATTGCGCAGGTCTTTCGGTAATATAATTTTCATTTTTTATGTATGCTTAAAATAGACAGAGTAACATCAAAAATCCGTCATCAAAACCATCTTTTCCCTTCCTTTCTATTTTACATTTTCCAGTTATGGGAGAAGAAAAAATAGTAATTGTTTATGAATTAAAAACTTCAAGATCGAAAGTAAAAATGCAAAAAAAAAAAGTGTATTTGACAGAGAATGCAAAATAAGAGAGATTGCTTTGATTTTGACTTCTTTTCACTCAGGTCAGATGAACATTTGTATTTTGGAAGTTTATTATTATTTTTATTTACTGTAATAGAACGATGTCTTTTTCAAAACCAGCTAATGCTGCTTCTAAAAATACATTTAAGCTTGTCAATCTTAGATAAAGTAGACTTAATAAAAAGTTCATAAGTGGTTCCTCTGTGAAATCGTTATGTGATGAGTATGGAATCGGATCGTTGACAGTTTATGATATTAAAGAAGTTGAAAATTGCTCTCTAAACGTGGCAAATGAGGTGCGTTCGTACTATAACTAGTTTTATAATTATTTTTTGCCCCCCATATTGTACTGAATGTATATTTTTTTGCACTTCATAAGTGCATAGTCTGTAACATCATTAAAATGCACTTGCAATAATTTTTCCCCATTCCCCGTCATGTAACGGAAAACTTTTGACTGTCCCTGTAATTAAACTATACATCCGATTTTCATAAAATTTGAAATGATTCGACAAAATTTTACAACAATTATATATTTAAATTTTCAGACCATTCGGAAGGCTGTAACATCATTGAAATGCACTTGCAATAATTTTCCCATTGTCCGTAATGTAAAGGAAAACTATTGACTGTCCCTGTAATTAAACTATACATCCGATTTTCATAAAATCTGAAATGGCTCGAAAAAATTTTGCAACAGTCATATATTTAAAATTTCAGACCATTCGGTTGGGTAGTTTTTGCTCTATTGTATGCGACAGACAGACGGACAGACGGAATGAACGACGACTATAGATGCTACGTATTTATATATATACGAACGCACCTAAAAACAGAAGCAAAGACTATAACATTTTTATATAAAAGTAACATTCCGAAGGGTATTCTAAAGAGAAGAAGCACTCATGAAGGAAAAATTGGTAAGGTGGAAAATGTGCTCTTCGAATAGTTTCAGTTACGGTGAAATGTAGGAGTACCCATATCTTGTCCTATGCTGGTTGCACAAGCTATAGTATATCACTAGGAATTAAAGATTTCTAATGCATGCGATTATTCTCAAGGTAGGTTGCACCGATTTAAAGCTCGACACGGCATTCGGAAATTAGCAATATGCGGATAAAATCTGTCTGCGGATGATGAAGCCGCTGAAAATTTTGTCCAAGAGGTTTCTGAATTTGTTGCCAAAGAGAAGGCAACTCGTGAACAAATCTATAACGCGGACGAGTCAGGATTGTTCTGGTGTTGCTTGCCGAAAACAAAGTCTTCTCATTAATTGATAAATCCAACAAACGTGCATAGATGACTTCCGAAATCATGAGTGATTGATTTAACTTCTCGTTTGCTCCGGAGGTATGGCGCCACTCTGATATTATAGGTCTTTCATGTGATTCGAATATTGTCTTACTGCTTGATAATTACGCACCCCATCCTAAAATCTTGAATAAAGATTATGTCACCGCTATGTTTTTACCTCATAATTGCAATTCAATTATTCAGCCATATATGATCAGGGAATTCAGCGATCACTAAAATGCCTCTATGAAGCGTTTTCTGAATGCATGCAATCAGGGCTTACAATTAGACATTTTCAAAAAGAATTGCAACATCAAAGATGCAATTTGGGCAGTTGCACAGTCATGGGAACAAGTAACGTCAATAACTTTGGCGAATGCATAGCACAATATATGGCCGGAAGAAATTTTCGGCAATGGCAACATCGATGATAAGGAAGAATTTTCAGGTTTTCACATTTCAAACGAAAAGACCGCCATTTATGTGCTGATTGAACACGCAAAATGTGAAAATGGATTAAGTATCGAAAATTAGGATATAGATGATTGGCTATGCATTTACGAAAATGCACCGAAAACGAACAATTTAATGGACAGCGAGATCGCTGACGCTGTGCTATATAGAAGCACCGATAACGATAGTAGCAGCTCAAAAGACGAGGATAAACAACTGGTAGAAAAAAAGGTGTCACTAGAAAAATGCGTAAATTTGACTGGGGAGTTAATATCTGCTTTAGAGAAACAATGCGATATTTCCGAAATGAGCATTCTTCCTTTGTGTAAAATACAAGACAAACTTGTAAAAGAATGGCCAAAAAAATTGAAGCAGACAAAATTGAAATCGATGCTTCCGAAATTAGACGAGAAGAAATAAGTTCAATCTTTATTAGATTTTTTTCTGTAATATAGAAAATATCAATTAAAGTAATTTTTTTAATTTTCCCCTTTTCTTATATATTTATCACTTAATAATGAATTAAAATATGGCTAAAGGCACCATTCAGAATATAGTACTATTTTTTATATTCTAAGTTACTAGTTTTGCTATTCCTTCAAAAATCGCCGGCATAGACTTGATGACGATGATGCCGGATTTTTTAATTTATACTGCATTTTGGAATGTTCGGATTTCAAACTGAAACATTAAAGATTAACAAAAAGTTCTCCAATAACTTTTATAAAATTTTTATAGCAAATTTTGTAATATTATTAAATAGTTTTAACCATAAAATATACTCATTATTGCTGATGGTATATAATTTGTTATCATAGATTCTTATGTATGAAAAAAAGAATTAAAAAAAAGAAGTCGACGAATTCAGGATTATACGAAATAAATATTTCGTGTTTGTCAACGACAAAAATCATTTCACTGGACAGAGACATCAAATGCAAACAATTTCCGAATCTCTTCTTACGTGACAAGGAAAAAATAGCCTGAATCTTCGCAGTGTTAAGAAGAAGACGGCATCTAATGTTAACATCTGCATAAATGAACTCGTTGTATATTTTAAAATCAATTATAAATTAAAACACACTAGTTCTAAATGGTTCAGTCGTGGAAAAAAAGCAAACACCCCCTAGTAACTCTGCAACTAATTATAACTAGGGGATCGTACCCGGGCTTCCCAGGTTACAGAATATAGGCGAAAACCAATTTTTTTTAATTGAAAAGTGGTATTTTTTTTACATGAAATATATTTTTTAGATTGCTCACTAAAGATAAAAAAGCATTTTTCATATGGAAAATGTGAATTATACAATCAAATAAACTTTTGAAATTTATCAAAAGCGATTTTTTCGTATTAGCCGCATGCTAAGAGTTATTAGCCCAAGATTTTGCTGCTTTCAGCATCCATTTATTTTCTGATCATTTCAAAGCTTTAAGCGCGTAGTTCAATTACATGTCTGTTAAATTTGTGTTTTCTTTATATTATTTTATTTATTTAATCATAGAGGAAGTTTTACTTTTGTTTACGGAATATTAGTCGTAAGAAAGTGATGAACTCCTTATGTTGTTTTAAGAGCAAACGGATTAATCTTTCTTAATCGAGCTCCACGCGATAGAGATAAATTTAAAAATTAATCTCTCTTACATGCAATCACCCTTTTTAAAAAATTGTTATTTTAATTTGATCATTTTAAAATCAGTTTAACTCAAAACGCGGAGTCACGATTGTCAACAATATCTTTGCATGTGAACAGTCTCACTCTTAACTCGAGATTCTAATATCAGTACCGGAGTGTAAAAACTGCCGTAATTTATGTTTCTTTTCTTTTACGCATTTGCGTTAAAAAGTTTAGTTTTATCTAAGAAAATCATGGGTTTCTTTTAAATATGACGTCATTTTCACTTACTTAAGCAAGTGTCGGAAACTTAGTACGCATACAGAAGAAAAAAAAATAAGGAAAATTTATGAGGAAAATGCGTGTTTTCAAAAGCAGTACGCAATTTTCCGTTCAACTTATTATGTCCCTAATGGGATTTTGCTCCATTAAAACAATTTTTATCAACAATTTTGAATTTTTATCAGATAATCACATGAATAAAGATAAATAAAGCTTATTTCTCTCTTCTCTGCAATAATAAAAGCTATCTCATTACCATCATTTTGAAGAAGTTTCATAGAATACTTTTAAAATGGGGTGAAAATGACGCACTTCTGCAAAACATATTTCCGTTTTAAGAATTAAAATACATGCTTTTTTTTAATAAAATGACGTCAATTGCATCCGCAGAAGTCATTCCTTTTTTTTTAAATTCGGAAAACGTAATTACACACGGATTAATAAAATTGCATTATTTCAGATTTTTTATACGAATTAAGCAAATGCGGCGAAAATTAGTCACACAAATATTCTTTAAAACTCATTTTTGTAAAGAGAAAGTGTTGTATCGTTTGTAAAGTAAGTTTGCAATAAGCTAAAAGTCATTTAATTGATAAATAAAAACGAAATAAAGCAAAACCCATCAGGTTTTGTAACAGACGATATTCTTGACATAGCACTTATTTTAATTTAATTTTTTTTTTTCAGTTTTTATGAGAAAATGGCAACAAAAAGGTAGCAATCTACTATTTTACCTTTTTTTCCCCTTTACTTTCAAACAGAAATGGAGTACTTCAGTTGCCACCATTACAAAAAAGTAATAAAAACTACAAAAAAATTAATATCTCAAAATTAAATTGAGATACAGCTTTAAAACAAATTGCATTTAAAAGAGCAATTTTTTTCCTTATACGACGGTATAAAAATTTAAAATGTGCGATGTTTAGAAGTTTAAAAAAATCCAGTAGAGAAAATTGCAAAACCAAAATTTTATTTCAAATTTCAAAATGTTGCCATTCGCAAAATGACGTATGCGTTACGCACAGATATGTTTGTCCTTTATAATATAGATAGAAGAAAGTTACTGGTACCAATAGATTGGAAATAACGCCTACTTTTAAATGATGTGTATAAAATTTGCTTATGGGGCCCTTTACAAATCAAAATCTGACTAAACATTGTTTTTTAATGGCAACACCCAATTTTGAGAACATAATTTAAATCTTCGGTTCAAATTATGCCTGGAAATGAAATTTCTAGTCATTTGAATGATAAGTTTTTTGAATTATAAACATTTAGAGCTTCTAATGTTAAACTACATTTTCATATTTTTATTAATATCTCCTGAAATTATAAACCTAATGTGATAATTTTGTGTATGGTTATTATAAAAAAAAAAAACATAAATGGACTTAATTTGGAATTTTAAAAATTTTATAATATGAATTTTGAAGTGCGAAATTAATATTCGAAAAAAATAAGATTTGCAACCTACATTTTTTTCGTAGTTTTACATTTATTATATCCTCCTTTATGCGAATTCTCAAATTCAAATTTTTCTTTCAAGTAGTTTTCAAAATTTCATTAGAAAACGTCAAAATGATGGTTTAATGATGTACAGAATGACGTCTATGATGTACAGAAAAGCATATTATGAGAAAATATATTTTACTCATTTGATTGAGATACTTGGGCTGGCAACAGCCGAAGCATAAGAGAGTGAAATAGTCATATTGGAAAAAAATAATACATTAATAGAAGTGACATAGCCATTCTGTAGTATTACAATAATCACTAATCGTACGAATTTCATGAAATTTTGCATTCAGGATAATTGAAGGGTGCAGAATTTGTTTATGGTGTCAAACGTGGATGTTGCATCGGAAAAGCTAAGTTTGGATTCGTTTTGGAAAGTAGATGGTCGCGTATTAAAATTTTATATACATCATTTAAAAGTAGACTTTATTTCCTATCGTTTGTTACCTGTAACTTTCATTTACGATAATTTCATGCAGAGTTAGCAGGGGTGTACACTCTTTTTTCAACGCCTGTACATTATCTAAGTGATACAGTTTAAACAGACAGATTTCATACAGGTTGAACTTAATCCGAAATGGTCGCAGAAATGTTTCACTATACGATGAGTCTTGTCACAAAATAGATGATATGTAAAAGCAAAATGGTTGAAAGTTATCAAAACATGTTGAAATTAAAAATAAGATTAATATAATTGTTCCAAGGCAATTAGATTATTCCATGACATACATTCACATTCATGAAGAAACAGTTTAAAAAGAAGGCAAGCTAAAGACAGTAAGAAAGGTAAAAGTTATAAAAGTACGTCTTACTCATGTTCTGGTAGCGATAGTCTATAGTATAGATTTTTGAAATCACGCTTTTTATCATTTATTTTATTATTTTTTGTGCAAATTTAAAATTTCACGAATTTTTTAAAAAATTAAGAGAGATTTTATCTATGTTTTGAAAAATTGATAACTTATCAACACCAACCTCACCCTGTTTAATATAAACGGGGTGAGGTATATATAAATATAATGATATTTATATTACATAAAAATATAATGATATTTACATCACTGAATATTTGTATTGAAAAGAGTGCACCAGTTTCCCTTTCTGAATTATAAAATACAGCTATTTAAAAATACATTATTCTCCCCTTAATTGTACCTCTTAATATGTTATTTTATTTTTATGCCCCGTATTTTAACTGTTAGCTTAATGTAGGTAAATGACTTCATTAAAGAATATTTTCAGATAAAATTACATTTATATGTTTTGACGATGCCTATTGTAATGCCAAAAACTTTTTTTAAGACTATATAAGAACATAAATATGCATTTTAATTTGGTATGGTATATTCATACGGTTCATCAATTTAAACTGTTTCTAATAATTTTATATCGTTGAAAATTTTCATTAAATGTCTCTTTTGACCCTTAAAAATGTTTCTTATGACATATCTATCAATTATCATCATCGTTGAGAGTGGATTAATTTCCCATAAAATGTTTCAGTTCTTTTCATACTCCAAAACTATAATATTTGAGAGACATATCCGCAGAACATATCCACTGAAATCTTTTGTTCTTTATGAAATAATCATAAGTGATCAGCTGTTTCTCAGAAAGAGAGATTCAATGACCAGTTCTGTGTCGATCCTTTTTCTAGATTTTATGTCATTAAATAAAAAAAAATGAAAAAAAAGGATTTCAAAATTCTGACATTTAAATTAAACTGATATTTTCGTGTTCTTTATTTTTCGAAATTGACAGTTAAGGGGACAAGGGACCTTCAAACTCATTATTTTATCATTTTTTTTAAATTGCACCTTAAACACTATCCAAGGGCACACTACCTGAATATTGACAGATATTTATCACACAAGAAATAAAAAAAAAATTGGGTGAAAAGTTAGGGATTTTCCTGAATATTTTAAGCGTTATCAAGAACTTTCAAAATGTCACAACTTTCACTCCATATCAATTAAAGTCCCCAATATTTTGTATGCCAGTTTGGTTTACTTGTACAAATAAAACTGTGCATATAATTTCATATATTTTAGAAAAGTAAGAAAAAAATATTTTCTCAATTTTATGAAAATTTCAGCATTTTTTAATCCTATTTCTCACTTAACTACCTTTAACTTTTCCAATTATGTTTAGTTTCCAGTAATTATGCACAGTTTGATTTGTATATGTAAACCAAATAGGCATAAAAAATATTGGGGATTTTAATTGATATGGATTGAGGATGGGATATTTTCGAAGTTCTTGATAACGCTTAAAATATTTAGGAAAATTCCTTATTTTTCTCAAAAATTTGTTTTAATTTCTTGTGTCAAAAATATATGCCATGATACATATAGTGTGGTTTTAATAGTATTTAAAGTGCAATTACAAAAAAGAAAAGTGAGTTTGAATGTCCTTTGCCCCATTAACCGTATATTAAACTCGGAGGATTCGAAATAACCCTTAAAAAGCAGCAGTATGAAATATTTCATGGTGTAAGGTTCAACGCACCCCACCAGTGGACGAGAGGTTCAGCTCTGGAAGCAAGTAGACGGGAGGTGCTGGGTTCGGATCCAATCGCGTCCGTCGGCCTAATCGTTTGGAGTTTTCTGTGGTTTTCTTCGAACCTTTGATTTCCTTGCGTAAATACGGGTTTGATTTCCTTAGAAAAACCCCCATGGTGGGCATCCCACCCCTTCCGGGCGTATATCCCTCGTGCTGATAAACGTCCGTCATAAAGAAAAATAACCAACAGTTCAACGCAATAAAGGAATTTCTTAATATGAAACATTCCTGCATCATCTGCAATTTTTTTTATTTACATGGCAATTTATTATTATAACATTTTCTAATTAAGTAATAAAATACAAATTATGTGTTTTAAACGTCTCTATATATCTACAAAACATAGATTGTCATTTGCAGAACATTCCACACACCTTATAATAAATATGTTTTAAAATACTTTTTATTGATAGTCAAAAGACACATTTAATGAAATTTTCCAACGCTGTAAAATTATTAGAAACAGTTTGAATAGATGAAAAGCATGAATATACCATGCGAAATTGAAATATAAACGTCTTGAAAAATGTTGTGCACATTAACAACGCCAAAACATATAAATGTAATTCTCTCTGAAAATATTCGTTAATGAAGTCATTAAGCTGTATTAAGTTAACAGTTAATACCTCGGGCATAAAAATAAAATAAAATATTAAGAGTTGCAATTACGAAGAGAATAATGTATTTTAAATAGTGGGATTTTAATATTCAGAAAGGGAAACTCAAGCACTGTTTTGAATAGAAATATTCAGTCATGTAAATATCAGTTTTATATTAAATAAAGGTGAAATCAATTTGGATAAATTACCAGTTTTTAAAAACATAAATAAAATCTCTTCCAGCTTAAAAAAAAAATCATGTAATTTTAAATTTGCACAAAAAATAATAATAAATAATAAATTGTGGGATTTCAAAAATCTATAATATAGACAATCGCTACCAGAACATGAGTAAAAATTGCTTTTATAACTTTTATCTTTCCAACTGTTTTTAAATTATTTTCTTTTGCCACTATTTTATCATTGATGTCATGGAATAATAACAAAAGATAAATTTTGGTTAGAAGAAATGTTATCATTTAACAACTTATTTTACTTATTTAACAAATATTTCAGCTGAAAATGTGGAGTAAAAGATAATTTCGTAAAACATTATTATATATTTTTTCTGAAATTAGATATAAACACTTTTATTGTAAGACACCGCACAAATCTACATTTTCCCCACTGCAGCAAAATATTACGCGCACAGAAAAAAGCATCGTATTCGTTTATGTTCCAAATCGATCATCACAGATTAATGTAATTTTTACATTTAACAAATAACAAGGACACATATTTTATTGTACAGTTGACCCGCTTATAATTATTATGCCTATAGGGTTTTTCATGTG
This sequence comes from Maratus speciosus, assembly GCA_963932465.1. Lineage (NCBI taxonomy): Eukaryota > Metazoa > Arthropoda > Arachnida > Araneae > Salticidae > Maratus > Maratus speciosus. The sequence continues at coordinate 289,304,479 of OZ010792.1, read as the reverse complement.
CCACCAGAAAAATATATTACTTTTTTACCTTTGTTTTTCATGTTGTTGCATTATTTCGCAATTTTTTTTTATCAATCGATTTTATCATGCCTATACATCAGACAGAAATATAATTGTTTATTTGTTTTTGTTTTTTTCTTTTTCATGCTGAACGATGACAACTCAAATTTTAATCATAACAGATATATTTTTTTCATATTTTAGAAAAAGTTATTATTTTAAACTAATTTGGCGACCAGTTTGGCCTCCCTTAAATGTGTGCTAAGAAATGTATCATGTTTCTTTTATTCATAACTAGCTGTTACCCGTGACTCCGCTCATGTAACATTTAAAGAAGAATAAATGCATCAATTAAGCAAAACAATTCGATAAATTAAAGCATATACTATGAATCCTTTATCACATTTTATAGTGGAAATACTTCTGATGATCCCAATTTGCATATATATATATACAGAATCATTTAAATTTTTTTAATGAGCTTATGAAATGGAGTTGTTTATTGCTTTAAACCGCGGAAAAAATCAATTTGTAGAAAAAAACCCGATTACGGATAAACATTTTCATATTGATTATTGTGCTGTAATTCAGGATTATGGAAGCTTTGAAATTTGCAAGAATATGCTCCAATGGGGAAATCAATCATCTTACAGAGATATAGACAGGGAGTCGGCAGCACAGACAATCACCTCGTCGAGTTCACTGGTGAAATTCTAGGATTAGTTAAATCTTGATTCGCATATTAACCCTCTGTCTACCAGAAGGGTCCAATGGACCCGACATGTACATTCAAAATATTTATTCAAACCAGAAATTTCTTCAAAACAAACTAAATGTATAAATCAGACAATAATAAGTTAAATAAACAAATTAAATAGTTTTATGTAAAAATTCTGGTGTAGAATGTTTTTATAAAACTTGAGTAAAATTTCCGGTAGTTCTAGGGTTAAAACGCAGTCTGCTAAGTCATACCTTTGTGGAAAATATCTGAAAACCTGATTTTAGCGGCTGACTCGTAGGTTTACCATTGCGTATTCTTGCGACAAAAGGTATGAAAACATGGAGGACTGGGAGCAGGAATACACAATGGTCAACCTACGAGTCAGCCGCTAAAATCGGGTTGTCAGGTGTTTTCCACCAAGATAGGAATTGGCAGACTGATTGCGTTTTAATATGCGAATCAAGATTTAACTAATCTTAGAATTTCATCAGTGAACGCGATGAGATGCTTGTCCGTGCTGCCGGCTCCCAGTCTAATATTTTTAACTGTTAATTTATATGTTTTAAAATCGAAAGAAAATTCAGAAAAGGATGCCTGATTATTATCCGGATTTTTTATTGGCTTTTCTCTTGCGCTTTTCGACAATTAGGGTACTATTAGAAATTGGCAGGGTGAGGTGAAAGACGAATTTATTGCTTAATTCGTGGCATAGGATCTTTGCACGTAAATGATGTCGCATGTAAAGCCATGTCTCCAATTAAAATTACTTCCTAAACATTTTTTACATCGACTTTCATGTACTATTTATTAAAATTTTATTGAAACCGGCACTGCGGGATATTGTACGGCAAAAGTATGGCAAACTTATAAATTGGCGCAGGATAAATTCTGTCGAAATCACACCATTTTGTGTAACTGCTACAAAATGCTAATATTTTCTATATGAAATCCGGCTAATGGTTAAAATATGACGACGCTTTCACCAGATTATTTTCTGCAATGGAATAATACTTGTCGCGATAAAAAAAAAAATCTTTTAGTACATGAATCATACAAAAATATGCATTTTAATTTATTTAAAACATGAAATCACTTAAAGAAACTGAATATTATTGTACATTTAGAAAAACACTAAAACACTAATTTTATTAAATACTAAATTTCAAGTAAGAAATCATATTTAAAATGTAAGCTAAATTTGCATTTTGAAATTCGGTGACTTTTAATGCAAAACATTATTTCTGAAAAGCGTATTGTTATTTTAAATTTTCGTTTTAAATTTCGGAGCTGGTGAAATTAAAATGACGCCACTTTAACGAAATTAATATATATATTAATTATACATACGCATCGAATGGACCTTATTCTTCCTTTCCGTTCGAGCGTATAAAAATTGCCATTTTACCAATTGTGACGTCACACGAATATTGTTCACTGTACTTACCAAATGTAGACGATTACAGAAAATTTCGTTTACACTTAAAAGAATATTAATAGTTTAGCATTTGTTTTCAGCTAATAACCCATAAAGAAATGAACCCTATTCGTCCTTTCGGTTCGAGGCTATAAAAATTGCCATTTTACCTTATGTGACGTCACAGGAATACTGGTCGATTGGACGTCACAGGAATACAACCAATAGATAAACTCCTTCTTCTTCTTCTTCTTTTTTTTTTTTTTTTTTTTTTTTTTTGAGTCTGTAAAAAATGAATGTTTTAAATGGAAAAAACAATATTAAATAACTTTTACCAGATCATTTTGCTAAAAATGCCTTTGTGAAATGTTTTAACTGTCATCTTCTAAAAATATTTAACTAAAAAAGTATAAGATTTTTTAAAAATTCAATTCATGTGAATAGGGGGCACTATATCTCCCAGAGTTCTAAGTAATAATATATGTATTAGTAATTTTACATGCAGTATGCCGTGAAAATGGTTTGCAATATGAAAACGGTTATCGCTCAAATTTAAATGCCTTTATTCAGCCCAGCCGCACCAGACTCTGTGGAACCGCAAGTATTTGAGCTTAATTTTGACCGGTTTTAACCGGTTTCAGAATTGTTATTTTTAACATCCCGCCAAATCAAAACACTTCAATCTCTTGCAATTTCTGACCTCCGTGAATATATCCACTTACATGTACTGAAGTTATATTCACATCCTTGATTGTAAATGTCAGTTTGTTGGCAGACGATTTTCACTTTCTGTGAAATAAATTGATTCATAATGTTTCAATTTTTGAAAATATGTTTTTAGTTTTTTTTTTTTTTAAATTTATTTTAGTTGTCTTTATTTCCCACCATCTATTGATATTGAATTTGAATTATTTATACATTTAAAAAATATATAAATCCGTTTTATTTCCCCCTTTTTCACAAAAATGTCTTCTTCTTAAAAACATAACGTGATTTTTGATTAAAAACTAACATTTGTATGTAACGTATACATTTAAACTTATAAATCAGTATTAGTAAAAATTATTTATGTTAATCTTTTTAAATATCGCGTTATTTATCTATATTCATTATAGTTACAATTTGTTGGCAGGCGATTTTCACTTTCTGTGAAATAAAGTGATTCATAATATTTCAATTTATGAAAATATGTTTTTAGTTTTTGGAAAATTTATTTTAGTCGTCTTTATTTCCCACCATCTATTGATATTGAATTTGAATTATTTATACATTTCAGAAAATAGCGTAAAAAATATATAAATCCGTTTTATTTCCCCCTTTTCCACAAAAATGTCTTCTTCTTAGAAACATATCGTGATTTTTGATTGAAAACTAACATTTGTATGTAACGTATAAATTTAAACTTATAAATCAGTATTAGTAAAAAATATTTATGTTAATCTTTTTAAATATAGCGTTATTTATCTATTTTCATTAGTTACTGATGATTACTTCTCATTGTTTTTTCAACGAATACTTGAAAATGCAATTTTTATTTCAATTATGAAATCATATTTTTTCAAGTGAAATATTTTCTTAATAATTTTACGATATTATTGTTTCATTCTTTAATCTTCTAATTATGACGCCATTTTTAACAGAAAAACTGTTATTAACGCATATGATATTCATGCTTCATGTATAATAAAAAATATTTCCCCTTTTTCCGTTTTAAAAAAGACGTGATTTTTATTTTCTTTTGAATACTTTGTATCTAAATTTTTCGAATGAGAATTATTCAGAAAATTAATTGTCGAGGAGAAAGTATTATTCCGGGTTTTTAATTTCTTGGCAACCTTAAAGAAATATGGTTAAATGTACAGGAAAATTGTCAATTCATTGTGCATGAAAAATAACGAAATTTTGTATTATTAAGCAATAAATTTGAATAAAATAAATGAAACATAGCCTAAGTACATTTCTGGGCTGTAATCCATCTATATCCAAAGATACAAAAGCATTAATGTGTCCGTTTACACGCTGACTTCATTCATACTTTCGGACACACAATCACATATATAATGTTATAAGGATTCAATTTACTTCAACAATCTTTCGCAAATCGGAAGATTCTGATGGAAAAATCAAGAACTCCGTATTTTTATATTAGCGCAACGCAAGTGATAAATCGCCAATCATTCTTCTGTCGCATTTTTTTTTTATTTCATTATCATTTTACTTAATAGAAAACTTTCTTTTAAAACTGAAACATTTAAAATTAATGGCTTTATCTTCTTTCTTTTTGTAAACGAATCGTAAAGAAAAATATTACGCACAAATGTCATATACACATACTAGGGTATCTAATTGGCGCAATAATGGCGCTATTTTGCCTGACAAGGTAACCCGGCTATTGTTGCTTATTTATTAATAAATGTTTATTTACATTTATTTTATTTTGATTAAAAAAAATTATAAATTGTTTTGTTCTATAGTTATTCATTAAACTTTTTTAAATTAATTGTTAATTCATTTTAAAAATAATAGTAAATAATTTAAAAAAACATGTAACTGTATTCAAAAACGAGGTTTTTGCCTAATTGTCGGAAAAGAAAAATCACGCCAAACCCGGTGCATATATCACATCTGTGCCAAATATTAAATAATGCAATAAATCATGACATTAAAATCAATGTCAGACGGGCGCCTTTTTTGCTTACGTATTATCCATTCACAATGCTAAGCATTGTGAATACGTAATAATACGTGGATAATACGTAAGCAAAAAAGCAGCGAAAAACAATACGTGGATAATACGTAAGCAAAAAAGTAGCAAAAATAATACGTGGATAATACGTAAGCAAAAAATCAGCAAAAAAGACGCCCGTCTGACATTGGTCTTAATTTCAACTTCAAAGCAATGTTTTAATGATACTACTTAGTTATACCGTAGACCAATTTCGCCAAATCATATAAATTGCCAAACCACTCGCCAAATTATACAAATTGACATAATTTTTATTTTAAATAACGAAAGAACAAATAAATTAGTGTAAGATTAATAAAAATACAAGTAAAACGTCGCAATAAAAATCTCTTGATGGCGTAAATACGTGTAACTTCCTTAAAGTCAAGTGAATGTGACATTTACGATCAACCATTATTGGTATTTAATCCTATAGTTTAGCCATAGATTTTTCGTCGATGGGATAACCAAATAGTACCGTTTTAATTTACCACTCGAAAAAAAAATGCTACGTTAAAAAAAAAAAAAAAAAAAAAAAAAAAAAAAAAAAAAAGCAATTGGCGAGATTTGGACCCGGCTAACATAAAAGTACCAATAATTCTTTGCGATCATGGCAACTTTTATGTACTCGAAAAAATAATTTTGATACTTTAATCAAAATGGAATCCTGTCTTATGAAAAGCGAAGGCATCAGCCTGTAATTCTTTATGGCAGTTTCATGACTTGGACTATTATGATATAAGTGAAAGGATGGCGATAGAATAATATTTGGCGACCTATCACCTGTGGCTGGCTAACATTAAAGTACCAAAATTGCCGCCTGGAATATAAAAAGCGAAGGGATCTCCCCGTAATTGGTTATGGCAGTTACATGACTTGGACAATTATAATATAGGTGAAATATGGCGATGGAATAATATTGGGCGACTTATAACCTTTGGCTGTCTAACATTAAAGTACTAAAACGGCTGCCTGGAATATAAAAAGCGAAGGCATCCGCACGGAACTTTTGATGATAGTCACATGACATAGGCTATTATTATAGAGATTGTTTTCAATTCTAAAAACAGCGCAAAGAATAACATTTCCTAGCGATAAAAATTTATTTACACTTAACTATTAAAAACAGAAAAAAAAACTTTAAAATTACTAGTAAATGAGTACTTGTTTAAATTAGGAAAATATTGAAAATTATGTCTTGAAAATTGTAATAAATTACAATTGTAATAAAATTAAAAAAGAAAGAAAACTTTAAAATACATTATAAATACATTAATATGCGCGTTTAACCATTTCAGGAGCAAGCTACTTCTAATCGTAAAATGTTGAAAGCAGTGAATGACACCAGAATTTACAAATAAATTTCGAAATACGAAAAAGCTTTTGTTCACTTACTTAATAAAAGGGAAATTTCTATTCTAATATTCTGGTGCCAATGTGGTCTTTAAGAACTAAATTTATGTGGTCCAAAAATGAACCACACACTTGAAGGTGTTAAATCAGTAAATTGTAGTAATTGTAGTAACTGTAGTAAATTGTCTTAAGTCAATCGTTGTTAACGGTGTTAAAAAATACCGGGAGGCAAAAACTATGTTTGTTCCTTTTATTTTAGCTTCTTTTCAAAAGTTTAACTAATCCTCTTTAATCAAACACGAAAACAGCCATTTGATGTCTTACTGCAACTGATTCGGACTTAAATTTTCGCAATCAAAGAGAATTGAATGCAAACCCGTTTACAGAGAGATCGCTACATTTCTTCCCCCTTATAATTCAGTTTTCTCTAATCATTTAAAAACCGATCAGATTAGCGTGCTTTTAGATTCTGCGTTGTTTGTATGGGGGTTTGCGAGCGTAGCTTGCAGGGGGCAGAGCCCACTAGTTGGGTAGATATATATAAACGCATATGAAAACCAAGGTAATGGTTGTTTTCATGACAAAAGATATAAATACATTGGTGAATAAATTACGATGTCTGTAGAAGTATCGTAGGTCGCAAGGTGGCGGGTCATTTTCCTGTTCTAGCTGGCCAAATTTATTTTTGATGTCAATATAGTCGCATCGCCATGAAATTGAAAAACGTTATTTATATTCACTATTGAATATTAGGTGTTGCAAAATGTAGCGTATAGCATTCATAATTTCTTTACAGGGACATTCAAACGTATTTCATTACATTACGGGCTACAGGGGAAAATCGTTTTGGATGGTTTTTAATGATGTTTCATAATTTCAAACACTTTGAAATTTATATACATACCTAAAAAGTGCACTATAAGATGATTGCTATAGAATATGGTGTGGATAGCATTTATCGATCATTTACAGGGACACTAAAAAGAATTATGTTACTTTAATGTCTATCGAGAAAAATTGTTTGTGGTGTATTTTGTTTTACTACTTCAAAAGTATGTAAATTGATATACATCTCCGAGATGCTCTATAAGATGCTTACTATTGAATATGATGTGAATAGCACACAAAATAAATCAGTTATATTTTTTCTCTGTGAACAATAATTGATGGAAGTGCGTTTTCAGTTGTGGAACACTTTTTTAAATCATAAAAATTGCATACAATTTAGTGTGTATAAATTCTATAAATCATGGCTGCACAAAACATCTGAAGTACATTTCCGATTATTGGCGGAAATTACTGACGAGGAATTTTCAACTGTGCTATGCGTTCACTAACTGTCCTAAACTGTGTGTTGTGGATTATATGATAAATCTATAGTTCATATCCAGGTATGTGCAAAATTTTCAGTTATTTTTTCGACTTTGGTTGAAATTGCTTTTTTAAACGTGTTATATGTTTTACAAATTATTACTTAAACATCGTTTTTCACGTTTCTAAGATATGAAGTTGTAACATAGTAGTCCGAATGCATTGAAAAATGTTTCATAATATGAATGAAGCATGATTTTACGTTCTTCTTGATAATTTAATGATTCTTTCTTAACGGTATGGAAGATTATGTGATAAAACTATTTTTGTATTATTATAACAAATCCTAAAATTTCTTTTTCTAAAATTTAAGATATTGGGCAAACATTCAATTGATTTAATGAAAATTGCTGTTCTGTATATTTTTTTTTTTGTATATTTATATTTATATCTGCACAGAGGAACCTTATGTAAAGAATGAGAATCATAAGAGATGATGAGAAAATGTCTACATTATGTTTTGCATTGTATCAAATCTGAATTTGGAGAATTCGTCTGGATCAATTTTTTAAACACTTAAAATTTGCAGCCATATAACATATTTTACATCATTTTGTCCTGAGATATCTACATACAACTGGCAACTTTTGTCCAAATTTGGTCATAAATTTAAACATTTAGCGCATGCACAACTTCATGTGCTCTTCATTGTAATTTTCATCTATAAACGAAATATTTTCAAAGAAATTCCCATTCTCGTTATATTTTAAATCTTGTTGCCGTTGCATAATGTTGCAAAAGTTTATTTATGTGGCTAATTTAAATCTGCTGTCTTTGATAAAAAGAAAATGGTATTTGAACTAAAATTAAAAATATATACATATATTTAGAGTAAACTAAAAACAATCCTAAAAAAAAAATCCCTGCCGGCCCGGCCTACAGGCGGAGGTAGATTTCGAAGTTAAGTATGCTAATTTCACCAACAAAAACTAAATCATTGTTAGAGATAAACCCACTTTAACAATTTTATCTGGCCGCTTTTGATGAGTTTTTATTTCATTTTTATATAATAGCTGTTTTTATCAGAATCATGTTAAGGCGGTATTCAAAGAAATAATTTTCATGCTCAACAACTCGAAATTTTATGGCACATTTTCAGATTCACTTTTAAAAGAAAAAATATTAAACTTGCTGACATGATTTTTAAAGAGATTTATAAGCAACCTGTGTTTTTATTTTTCGTTCAATTAATTGTCTGAGCGAAGCGAAGGCTAATACTCAGCGAAATATTACTGTCCGGACACATTACTACTACGATGGATATTAACGCCATGTCCTACTAAAAAAAAAAAAAGCCTAATAAAAAACTTTCGTCAAGCATAACTCAAAAAATATTTGTCGGATTTCGTTTCTGATTGCACCAGAAGGTACCTATGAGGGTCGCCTACTGAATGCACCTACTATAAAAAATAAGTTCCAAACCGTTTAAAAATTATATAGAAGAAACTGATAAAAAAGCACAATTTATCTGCATACGTCACAGAAATTTGGTGTGCGTCATTTTCACCGGTTGATGTTTTCGTAGACAACTGGTTTGAACACATGGAGCAAATAATAAATAAAAATACGCACGCATTAATATTGAATAGATCAGTTTCAACCACGTGATCACAAACCTTGCAACAACCCGTGGCAACCAGTTTTGGTGGGCAAACAAATAATAATACAGTACTCCGTACCACGGTGATCGTTTTTAGCCTGTTGTATAAAATCTGCCTGTTGTATGACATACAATTGTGGATGATTAAAACAAAAGACATGAGTGTTTATTGCTCCGGGAGGTTATCTTTCTCTGGATGTCTGTCTGTCTATCATACAGCATGCATTTTTCTTGTAAAGTATGATATTATTATGCAGTAAAACCTCCATAACGGACACACCTGATTAGTGGACACCTCTATTTAGTGGGCATTTTTTCGATTACCAACCCTTAAATAACTGTACATTTTTTACTCTCAGTAGCAGATACCTCCAAATAGAGGACAAATTCTGCCCTCCCGAGGTGTTCGCTATTCAGAGGTTTTACTGGTAAAACCTCCATAGTGGACACCTCTATTTAGCGGACATTTTTTCGATTACCAACTCTTAAATAACTGTGCATGTTTTACTCTCAGTAGCCGTCACCTCTAAATAGAAGACAAATTCTGCATTCTCGGGGTGTCCGCTATTAAAAGGTTTTACTGTATATAATATTGATAGTTATTTTACAGGGCCACACAAAAGAATAAGAATATATCAAACGAATATAAACTAAATTCGGGATTGGTAGATCGCTGATGGTAATGTAATTTTAGGATGTTGTTACAGTCATCCGATGCATGATTTTAGAGTTCCGTTCATCGAACGAAACCCTACCTGTCTCACTCCTTTGTCTGTCTGTCTGTCCGTCTGTCACAGAGACCGTTCTCAGAAACTATATATGTCGGAGACTTGAAAATTTGCATACTTATAGCTGAACACCACACATCAAACGGCAAATAATAAAATTTTGAAAAAGTCTAAAATTTAACCCTCTGGGCTCTAACTTGTGTATTTTAAGCAATTTTTCTAACTCAGCCCCTAATTTAATTAAGTTGGAGACATGAAATTTTGCATACTTATAGTTGAACATCTCACATCAAATGACAAATAATAACATTTTGAAAAAGGTTTAATATTTAACCGTGTGGGCTCTAACTTGTGTATTTAAAGCAATTTTTCTAACTCAGCCCCTAATTAAGTTGGAGACATGAAAGTTTGCATACTTATAGCTGAACACTTGCGGTAACACGATAAATCATAAAATTTTGAAAAAGTCATATTTAACCCCCCCGGTCTCTAACTTCTGTATTTTAAGCAATTTTTCTAGCTCAGCCCCTAATTAAGTTGGAGACATGACATTTTGCATACTTATAGCTGAAATCCTCACATCAAACGACAAATAATAATATTTTGAAAAAGTCTAATATTTAACCCTCTGGGCTCTAACTTGTGTATTTTAAGAAATTTTTCTAACTCAGCCATTAATTAAGTTGGAGACATGAAAGTTTGCATACTTATAGCTGAACACTTGCGATAACACGATATCATAAAATTTTGAAAAAGTCATATTTAACCCTCTGGGCTCTAACTTGTGTATTTTAAGCAATTTTTCTAACTCAGCCCCTAATTAAGTTGGAGACATGAAATTTTACATACTTATAGCTGAACACCTCACATCAAACGGCAAATAATAAAATTTTGAAAAAGTCTAATATTTAACCCTCTGGGATCTAACTTGTGTATTTTAAGCAATTTTTCTAACTCAGCTTCTAATTATGTTGGAGACATGAAAATTTGCATACTTATAGCTGAACACCTCACATCAAACGACAAATAATAAAATTTTGAAAAAATCTAATATTTAACCTCTAATATTTTGTCTCGCGCAATTTTTTAATTTAAACTGTTTTGCAATACTATTTCACTCTAAATTAAAATGTCTGAAATTCAGACACTTAAGTGTCTGAAATGGAGTGTTCAATTTTCAGACATTTTAAAATGTCTGAATTTTTTCAGACACTTTTTGCGTCTGAATTTCAGACACTTCAAACGTCTGAATCGCATCCATTTTTTCTGTAAGCACCATACGTAGCCATGTTTGACCACGTTGAATCCTGGAAAAATATTTGGCTGTGGTCCTGCCCCTCCCCCCCCCCCCAATACAGCCTGATTTTTTTGGTGCTCTCAGTTTTGGTATACAATTTTCGTTACGTTGATAATTTAAATCTTTTACGACATTGTACTGATTATAATCAATATCTTGAACTTCAGGAGTAGAACAAGATTAAAAAACAAAAAATATTTATCTAAATATTAGATTTTTTAAAATTTATTTTGTTTTTAACCTTATTTTACTTTAAAAGTTCAAAATATTGATTATAATCAGTACAATTTCGAAACAGATTTAAAATATAAGCTTTACAAATATTGCACATCAAATTTGGGGGCACTACAGTCGTAGGGGGACGGGGCACTTCCCAGTTTGCCCTTCCTTTAATCAAGAAGTACTTTTGCAAAAAACGCAACCCTGCATTATAGTTGTCTAAATTGAGATGTCCGATATTCGGGAGTATCCGTTGTGGAGGTTAATGAACATTCTCGAATAGCGAACACCTCTATTTAACGAATACTTTTTTAATCAGCAGACATACATATTTGTATATTTTTACCTCAAAAAAGTAGACATCTCCAATTATCGGACAAATTCCGCGTTCCCGAAGTGTTCGCTATTAAGGGCTTTTAAGGTACATAGATAAATATATATAGGGTAGATGTGCCAGTAATGGACACCCTTAAGGAATTTCTTTAAAAATTATTTTTTTATTATTAGTTAAAATTATTATATTCCAGTTTTTTCAATATTATATTAATCTATCGACAATATTTAACCATTCTTATAGCCTCATTTCCCAATATGAATAAAAATTTAATTTTAAATAACAGAAATATATCAAAACACCCAAACGCCCAGTAATGGACACCCTCTGGCCCAGTAGTGGACACCCTCTGTTCCAGTAATGGACACCCCATAAAAAGTAATAAATATAATTGTTTTTATGACTGTATTTAGAACCAGAATTTAATAAAAACATGCTAATGAAACAAAATAGTTATTTTCAAATAAATTTAACATTTAGGATACCAGTAATTAATAAAGTATTTGTGATAATCATTTATTGTTTGTATCAATTATTGAAATTATCAGAAGATCGATGTTTTAATTATTTTAGATGGATAGATTAAAATACTAAATATCAGGCAATTACAGCTATCAAATTATTGTAACAGTGGTGGATTTAAAGGGTAATTAAAAAAAAGTTTTGGAATATTAATGTTTAGTTTTGTGCCACTATTTTTAAATGTTTAGTTTTGTGTCACTATTTTTAACAATCTTCCAGACTCTACTTGATATATCATTTATAATAATTAATATTACAAATATGAAAGAAAGGATATTGTGAGTTGAATATTTTAAATACTAAATAAAATAATTTCAAAATAAAACTGTAGTACTGATGTTTGAGGCCAATGATCTGCAGATTTACTATAGTTTCATGAATATTACCTGTAACTTTCATTAATAGTCTTACATTTTTTTTTAAAATAAGGAAACATTTAAGACAGAAAATAGATTTTTAATAGCTTCTATAACTTAATTGTTTTTATTTAAACGGAGAGGGATTAAGCCCTATGAGCCCCTCTTTGACTGTGCTCTTAAACAATATTTTTTGCTTCCTGGCTGGTTTGATTGCCGGATTTTAAAATATGCAAGGTATATGTACTACATAAAAAAAAAATAATAATAACAAATAAAATAAAATATTGAAATTTCATAAAATCTCATAAAATAACTTAAAAGCAGCTATTTATAAAAGTTTTGGTGTTATTACATTTTGGTAAATAATTTAAAAATTAAATTTGATTATTTAGGTTTGCAGTTAAGCCAAAGTATTTTATGCACTATAAACATTACTAAAATTGCATTTTTAGCAATGTCTACATGGGGTGTCCATTACTGGAAAATGACTAATTAACCATCCCAGTAATGGACACCCCTCTTAAAATCTTAAAAATAAATGAAAATTTGTAAATGGCCATTGGTATATAAAATTCAAAGTTTTCTATTGCTATTCAAACAAAAACATTCAAATTTTGCAAGAAAATAAATAATATATAAATTGATTAAACGAAGCCAACTCTTAGCCTCTTCATTAAGATTTTCACAGAAAAACAGCGAAACTTTGAAACATTATTTTCTGCTTCCTGATTGGTTTGATTAAAAGTGTCAACAATAACCCAGTTTTATAACACATACAAGGGGGAATTATAAAAAAAATAATTAAAGCTAAATATTTATTAGTTATTTTTTTATGAACCAAAAACATCAAGGGGTGTCCATTACTGGAAGGGTGTCCATTACTGGCACATCTACCCTATATATATATTTTATAATCTTGTCCTACTCTAAAAGTTCAAAATATTTATTATACTCGGTTGAATGTGGAAAAAGATTTAAAATATCAGATGTACGAAAATTGCAAAAATCCCCCCCCCCCCCAAAAAAAATGAAAATATAAAAAAATATATTGCCACATAGGCAATTTTACATATGCATCACTTGATAATCACAACAGCCATTTAACTATGAATAATGAAAATAAATAAATAAATATTCTACTTTAATAACATTGGGGAAAAAATGACTTTGGTATTTTGTTAAATATATTTGCGTTTTTAAACTTGTCCTACTCTAAAAGTTCAAAACTTTCATTATAATCAGTGCAAGATTTAAGATATCAGCTTTACAAAAATTCATGCAAAATCCCCCCCCCTCCCCCCCAAAAAATGAAAATACTTATTTAAAAATTATGTTTTTAAAAAATTTATATTTCCACATGGGCAAGTTTTTATGTAGATCAGAGGGTACTCACAAAAGCTATTCAACTATCAATAAAAACAAGTACATATTCTATATTAAAAACATGAGGAAAAAATAACTTATGATTTCCAAACTTCTTTCGTCTTAAATATATACAGTAACATCTGTCATTTTTGTATTTTTCGTATAAGTGCATATAAATAAATTTACCACACTTTTAAATACGAAATCTAGTTAGAGGTTTTTACTTTTTCCCATTATAAATTTCAAATTACTTTTTTATTAAAAATAATAAAAAAATCAGTATTAGAGTTGATTGCAAATCAAATACATATGTATATTTTTACAGGCAGCTTCATATAATAGACGAGTCTCATTTACTTTATTTGTCTTTTTTTAATCTGCGGTTTTATGCCAGGAAGTAAGAAAGCATTAGGTCATCTTTCAAAGTTTTTTTTTATCTTTACTTCCTTGTGGCCGTCATTTACTGCGAGATAAAAATTATCCATTTAAACTAAGAACTGACATTGAATATATAATTCGTAATAAAAAAGAACGTCATAAGTTTAAAAATATATACTTCTAGAATTAGTGGGGTTTTTTGCGAACAGATTCAAAACTAATTAAATTTCATGCAGGATTTTGTTTAGTACAATAAATAAAATCATAAAATACACTAATTTTACTACTATAAAGAAACTTACTTGAGTTGCTGCAAGAGGTAAGAAATATTCCTCGATTTGAAATTTTAAAAACTACCACAACCACAGTGAGGGAGAAAGACTTTCATCAGTTTAAAAGGTAATCCCATAATACATCCGACTAGCCATATTTAAAGGATGAGATGTTTCATCCTAAAAACAGGACCCGCCAGACAAAAGTTTCTTTTTTTTTTTGCCAGCTTCGACAGGACGAAGATGAATAACACAATATTATTGATATAAATTGATACGAGTTAACACTAAGCCCATTGCACACGCTTTGTAGAATTTCCGGGTGTAATCTTCAACCTTCGTCTACTTCTGTTCTGTGTCTATCCCGCCCTTGTATCGACGACAGCTTCTAAGAGACATTTGATGCCGAGCACACACGTCAGATGTATGTATTCAATAAATACATAATCCAAGTTAATACGAATTAAAATCACAGTACTTCACATTTCGCAAAAAACGAATTAAAATACACGCGTACATAAAAACAAACTTTGTTTGAATTACAACGTATACCACTTCGAACGAAGACATCTAAAACGCATGCGCAACTGGGAGTGCTAGTGCCCCCTGGTGGTTATTGCGTCGGAAGAATCAAAAATTAAGACACGTTTAAAGCAATGAAGTGTCTTAAAATAAGACGTTTGCGGATATTTTAGACATTATTCTCAGTTCGTTTACACCATGGTCATAGTAAGACGCTTATGTATCTTAAATTAAGACATCTATAGTGTCTTAATTTTCAGATTAAGACACTTAAGTGTCTAAAATTCTTTTTCAGTCACATATGTGTCTAAATTTAAGACGCTTCTATTTGCAGTGTTTTTGTTCATTTTGCATAATAAGTGTAATGTGACGCAATTTCTTCTATTTCAGATTTCTAACGCACGTTAATGAATTTATTTTACAATATCCTTTCTCTTTCAAAATTCACATGTAAATATAGTTTTAATGGCGTAATTTCCAATAAGTGCCTGCTTTTTATACCTAATTATTTAATTCTAATTTGAAGGTTTTTTTCTGTTTATAATAGTAACGTGTAAATAATTTTTTTTTTTTGAAGCAAACATTATTGTTTGCGCTGTTTATACAGTTGGCAACATTTTAAATTAATACCATTTTCTAAAATATGTAAAAAATATCAGTCAAGATGCTAAATATTTGAATTTGAAATAGAAATAAAACCTCAAAAAATGAGTCAAATTAAAAAAAAATTAATGAAATCTGCACACCGTGATTTTCTATTGAATAAAATGATCTAAAAATGATTAAATTCACATGTATAGCTTTTGCTCCTATAAAATTTTTTTAATGGAATGATTTTGTCCTACTTAGCATTAAATATCTCTTAAAATAATTCCTCGATTTGAAAACTGTATGCATTAGCGTGTTGATCAAACATTTCGCTATAATATTACCGATTTTCATATTTTTGTATGCAATAGTTTTCTTAATATTAACGATTAAAGACCTCCGGTCACAAAAAATTCAAAACCGGCGGCGGCGGCGGTGGCGGTGACAGCGTTAGTTACTTTTTTTAGAATAGAGAAATATATAAAAATGAAAACTTGTCTATCTGTCTGTTTGTAATTCTATAAAAATCCACAATTTGGAAGCCAAAATTGTGAAAAGATACGTACATGTGTATTAAAACACGGCCGAGGTAACTAAAGTAATCCGGAATCGAAATAATTTATAGTTAATTTTTAATTAATAAAAAACCACCAATTTAACAGCAATTTATTATCAAATTTAAACATTTTTCGTTATAGCAGTTACCAACAATTAAAAAACACAATAAAATTATTACTACAACAATTAATTTTCTACTGCAAGATTTCCACGTGAAAAATGAAAATGAAATAAATAGTTTGACGAATTTTTTTAAAAAGGTGAATATTACGTCATAACTTTTCTATTGCAAGATATTCGCGTGAAATATGAAAATGAAATAAATGGTTTGACGAATTTAAATGAAAGTGAATATAACTTCATAACTTTTCTATTTCAAGGTTTCCACGTGAAAGATGAAAATATTACGTCATATTGGAAATATAAAGGGCGTGGTGGATATAGTATAACGTCATATGAGTGTGAAAAATGTATTGAAGCATGATAAAAAGCCGATTAGGGAAATATTGGCCTATTTTAACATTATTGCTCCAATTATAAATTGAAATATGTTCATTTATAGCTGTATTCTTTTGCGTCTATTATATACATTTATACATTTTTATATAGCGTTTTCATATGATTCATTCATACAACATTTCGACTGCTTTTTTTAATGTTTGTTTTGTGTTGTATGTTAAATTTTGAAATTGATTTTTCAGAACAAACATCCTTCAAATTCTGGGCAACGCTAGCACTTTAGTTTGTAACAGATAAATGGCTTTTGTATCTGTACATCTAATGCTAATATTATAAAGCGTTATAATATTATAAAGTATATAATATTATTAATGCTTGTACGTTTGTGAGGTGTTATCTCTGAAACTACATAGCCAACTTAAAAAAATGTTGGTGGCCATCTCTGCTCCGAAAAAAAGAGACTATTTTATGTCAGTGCAAGAACCTATATCGCCGCAGGAGCAAAAAAGTTCTAAAATTGCGATTTCTGTGATATTGATTGGGTTAGAAACTTTAAATTTGGTGCGGTAGTTACTTTTAAGATGTAAATACTCGTAATGAACGTTCTCTAAAAGGTTCAATTTGACGGATAAACGTAAAAATTTCTAGAAAGGTTCTAAACTATGATTTATTTGGAATACTGAAATTTTTGGGATACTGTTGGGGTTAGAAACTAGAACTTTGGCATGGTAGTAATTAATAAGATGTAAATGATCGTTGTAGAACGAATTTAAAACATAGAAAGACTAAACAAAGCGGAAAAAGATCTAAAGATGATTTAAGTAACGAAGTACATGGAATTGTTAGGAATATAAACATGAAAATTGGCATGGCTGTATTTATCATGACGTAAATTCTCGCAATAAAACAATTTCTTAAAATGTCGCTATATAAAACAGTGCAAAAACAAAAAACTTTCAAAATTTTTCTATTTCTGTGTTACTGCTGAGCCCAAAATCTTGAAATTTTGCTTCGGGTTAGTTTTAAAATATACAATTGTCTCTATGAATGGTTTCTAAAAAATTTAAAATTTTAAAAGATGAAAAGAACGGAAAGCGATCTCAATTACCATTAATTTGGAATTATTAGGTACATCAACTTTAAATATTTCATAATGCTGTATTTCCTCCGCAAAACATGCGATTTAAATGCAACAAAACTGATAGATACCCACCTAGCATTAAATAAATTGTGTAATAAATTGAATAAAGACTTGTATGAAACAGTGAGCAGGTTGCCCGAAAGTACTTGTTAAAGTGTTCCTTCTCTAGGCTTTTCTCTCTCTCGCCAAGGCCACTAACAGAGGGAAGTGCCGTTTTAAATGTGATATGAATTTTTTATCCGATTCATTTTTCTAGACATTTTATCATAAGGTCATATTCTCAATTATCATTAGTAGCTTCTTTATATATTAACTTATTCTGGTGAAATTTTATAATCGGGTTCATATTGGCGTCTGTTAGCTTGCATGATTTCCTGAATAAATATGTATGGATTTGTAAATTACTTCAAATGACACTTCATAGCTCAAAAGTTATGCGGACGATATATTCAGAACTTGTGTCATACTTTATGTTGTAATCATTGCCGATTTCTTTTATTTAATACATGCTAAATACAGCTCAACTTGTGCAGAATATGTTTGAAAACAACACAATAAAGCGTATGTAGTGGCCAGCATACACTCATCATTTAAATCCGATCGAGCATATCTAAAACACACTCTAACGAAGCATTGCATGCTACTGTTGATGTATTCGGTACTTTGATACTATATTAGATTTTGAGGAGAGAATTCCTTAAATGTTATCGACAACCTCATTGCATCCGTGGAAAACAGATATTGTACAATATTAACTATTCCGGGGGAGCACACACCATATAAAGTATAGTCCATTGTTTTTAAACATCATATATTTGTCATTTAAAGTTACTCAAATTGGTGCGGAGCGTCTGATTATGCTCTTGACATCATTTAATACAGTTAAAATTCCGATATATGTAATTTAGTGTTTAATTTTCTATTTTACTTTTAATATATTGCGTACTTTCAATTTTATATCCATGCATGGCTGTCTTGAATGGTTTGATTTCCCATTTCTTTAAACAGTGTATACGAATTTATATATAAGATTTTGTAATTCTACGATTCGTTTATTTTCATCATTTCAGTTTATCGCAGTATATGGACAATTATAGAAAACATCTCCTTTTCTTTGCTTCCACATGTTATTATTAAATCTATGTTTTTAGTAATATCGCTCAGACTAATCCCTCTGAGGGAAGTCCTAGTTAAAACTTGATTTATAAACAATTGTTTTTTCAGTAGGTCAATATATTTCGTTTCTAACACAATCCTTCGGGAAACTCCGTTCAAACTGCTCACTTTGACATACTTTTTTGAAATATATTCTGCCTCTATCAAAAAGTCAACCATTACGGTACATTATATACTTTCTGAATAAGAGAATCTGCCAATTGGGTGCGTTTGAGAGCAAAAATGAATTTTCAAATGAGTAAGAAAATAAGCAGTTTGGATTTAAATACACCCTTAATAAAATGATTTTTTTCTTCAACCGCTACGTATTTTTAATTTGTTTTTACTGTCACAATTAGTTCTATTAAAAACTTGTCTATATAAATGTTTTAGACAGTATTAAGAAGATATATGATAAATTCATGGGGGTTATATATCTTGTGAATTGACGGAGTTATGGATTTTTTTCTTCTTCAATCCCCCCTTTTCGTTTTCGTTTTTATTTATTTATTTTTTTTGCGGTACGAATTGGTCCTATGGAAAACTTGTGGATATATAAGTTATAGATAATAGGAGGAGATTTATAATAAAATTAATTGGATTTCATATCTTGAGAACTGACGAAGTTATGAATTTTTTTCTCCCAAAATCCGTATTTTTTTCGCCCCTTGAGCCCATTTTTAATTTTATCAAAAATCTGTGATACATAATTTTTTTGTCCTATTTTTAGAAGTAATAAAAACTTTAAACTAATTTCATATTTACAAAATTTAAGAAGTTATGGGTTTTATCGTTTATCACAAAATCATTCTCTTTTTCCAACCCCTTAGTCCGATTTTGCCCATTAACGAACTTGACCGAGGTTTTATGCTCCTTGATTTTATCTATCAGTTTGGAAGAGATTTGTGCAGAATTGTGGACGTTATCATGTCCAGAAGAAAGTGATATATATATATATAGAGAGAGAGAGAGAGAGTGAGATAGGTGGATATAGATAGATAGATAGATAAAGTTTTTTACTGAAGGTGGTTTTAGGTTCTAGGGGACATGATCGGTGTAGATCTGCAAAAATTTTTCAGAAATTCCAACGTAGGGGAGAATGTAATAGGCAGTATTTCATACGAAATCTACCTAAAACTAATAGGGGGGGGGGGGCCCTAAGGGCAGACAAATGAAATTGGAACGAAAATGTACTAATCTAATCTATTTTATCATATCAAAAATTGAGCTTAATCGTGCGTTATCATGTAACTTTTCTATGTTAAAACTGAGAAATTGTAAAAAAAAAAAAAAATTACAGAGTTTTTTTGCGACATTAAATATAAAATAACAGCTAATATGTGCAAAACTTATGCACATAAATCCGATAAAATAAAGTCTATATTTTGTTTGGACACGTCTGTAATTGAACAGTATATTTTATTCCACTTCAAGTATCAGATTAAAGAACTGTATTCAAATTGATTGATTCATTCCCAACTAAGAAGCCCCAATTTTTCACTAGTATATGTACCATACAAATACATTTATATCAAAACTAATTTCATGGTAAAGCACACTAACGATTGAGCTATAACAGGCAAAAAATAAATTACGCTAGGATAAACGTTTAAAAATTGACTTTTGGCCAGCTAGAATCGGCAATTCACCCATAGTGGGTCGGACTTCTAAACATAATATAAAGAGAAATAATGTTTGGAAATGGGTAGCAATATCTAAGTAATCAACATATCTATAGCAATTTTTTTTTTTAATTGAATCTAAAAACTTGGCCAAAAAATCTCCCTAATAACCGAAAACCTGAAAACACATGTCACATCTCAATGAAGTAAAAAATTTAAAAGTGATGAAGAGTCACACTGTCACACATGCTGTCTCACTCGCTCTAAATTCATGTCTCAGAGTGGTCCGATTGCTGTTAATGTTGCATTTTTATGTAAAACATTCTTTACATAATTTTGCAATGTAAGATCTGGTGACAGCTTTAAGTACTGAAAAACAATTTTGTTAGTCAAAATAATCAATTAATATCTAATCATCTGATTTTGATAAAGTTATTTTTGTAAAAATAGACTAAGTTTACATTAAAAATTCTCCAAATTAATTCATTTATTGTTCATGTTTTAACGCCGCATGCTTCCAAATTTTGAAATTGAA
Organism: Maratus speciosus; assembly: GCA_963932465.1. NCBI lineage: Eukaryota > Metazoa > Arthropoda > Arachnida > Araneae > Salticidae > Maratus > Maratus speciosus. Next base: position 289,283,241 of record OZ010792.1, on the reverse strand, counting down.
CTCTTTACACTACTAAGAATACCATATTCCTTTACCAATATATAGATATACATATAAATACATGTACAGTCGTGGAAAAAAAAGTAAACACCCCTAACTAGCTCTGCAAAAAAATATCGTGGAATAAACTTACTGGTACCACAAGATTGGTAATAAAGTCTACTTTTAAATGATGTATATAAAATTTGCTTAGGGGACCATCTACATATTAAAACGAACTATAACTTTATTTTTTTCAATAGCAGTGCACAATTCTAACAGCATAAATTAACTCTACACCCTTCAATTAGCCTAAAACCAATTTTTAGGCAATTCGTGCAATACGTTTCTGTGAAATTAATTATTTTAAAATGAGCGTATTATAGGGGCTGTATCCCAATTGAAGTTCGGTACTTGATTGTTGACTGAGAGAGCCTCCTTCTTGATCAAGGCATCTTAAACGCCACTTTGGCAATCATAGAATGCTTAGATTATCGGATAGCATAAGAAACTTCAAAACAGCTAGTCGCTTCTATCATAGACAGTCCCTTAAACCATCATTTTGCCGTTTTTTATGCATAATTTGAAAACTACTTGGAAGAAAAATGGGAAATTTTGGATTTTCATAAAGCAGGACTTAATAAATCTAAATCCACCAAAAAAATTGTTGGTTGCGATTCATAATTCTTTCTATTATTAATTTAATAATTCATAATTCATATCATAAAATTACAAATATTGCAAATTCAACGTATTTATGTTTGGGTATTTTAGTATTATTGCTACACCAAAAATTAGCACATTTGGAGTATAATTTCAGGAGATATTAGTGAAAATATGAAAATGTAATTTAACATTAGAAGCAATAAATTTTGAATGTTTATAATTCAAAAACTTATAATTCAAATGACTTGAGATTTGGTGTCTAAGCATAGTTTGAACCGCAGATTTTAAAAATCTTAATAAAATTGGGTATTGCCATTGTAAAAAGTGAAGATAGGGTTCGTTTTAATATGTAGATGGTCCCCTAAGCAAATTTTATATACATCATTTAAAAGTAGACTTTATTTCCAATCGTTCGGTACCACTAACTTTCTTCTACGATAATTTGTTGAGGAGTTAGTAGAGGGTGTTTACTTTCTTTTTCCACGACTGTGCGTTAGTAAAAACGTACAAATTAACAATTTCAAAGATAACCAATAAAAATACACTATAAAAATTTACTTCTTAATTTAATAATTACTTTATTTTATGTTTTTGAACTTATCTGAATACACAATTCACCAGAACTAGATAGTTTTAATAATAGTTACAGTAAAATAATTAAATGGGAAAATTACTAACTGAATAAGTCATGTGACATACAGATGATATACAGGGTGTCCATAATTAAACGACCCTCCTTTAAAGTTGTCTACACACAAAACTATTGTTAATAAAGTTCTAAGATTTTGTAAAAAACATAATAAGAAAATGGAAATAAAGCAAAAAACAGTTCAAAATTTCGACTCCAGAGGGCGATCTTTAATAAATTACGCATTTAGCATTACGGTGGATTAGAAATTTTATTTATTAACTTAACCTGATCCTAAAGACAACATTTCACGACATGTTCCTAGCATTCCCAGAACGCACGGTTCTCAACTGTGGAACATGCTATCTTTCGATTCCAGATGGTATCCGAAAATGATGACAGTCATGCAGAACATGTTTGGTTATAACAAAATTTGTTAAACTATCGCAAATGTACGTTAAATGTGTAATTCGTTAAAAAACGGCCTCCTAATATATTTTTTTAGTTCAAACATATCCCATACTTTTATTTTGTCCTCCACACAATTCCACAGCATTCTGAACAATAGTTTCGTGTGTAGACAACTTTAAAATAGGGTCGTTTAATTTTGGACATCCTGTAAATAAAATTTCTAAATTTTCGTAATGCTGAATGTGTAATTTATTAAGAATCACACTTTTGTGGCAAAATTTTCAACATTCTTTTTTTTCCTTAAAAAAAATTCCATCTCTTTATTATGTCTTTCACAAAATTTGACAATTTTATGAACAATAGTACTTTAAAGTAGGGTGGTTTAGTTATGGATACCCTGTATATTTACATGAATTATATTATTTTTTTTAAACGCATATATTTTATGATTCTTTGATGCAACTTGAGTGAAAAAAAACTAAGTACTAAACAGAAAATGACAATTCAAAAATTTATTTTTTCCTGCTAAAAATTGAATGACAACCATTGTACCTCCCAAACACTAAACTCTGCTGCTACTCCCATTAAATAAGATTTTATTTATTTATAATTTCGTGGATCAAGTATATCTGGATATGCATACCACAGATGTCTTTCATTTCAATCATTAGCTGAGAGCGGGGAATGCTAAAAGAGCCTCCTCCAACCTAAGAAAGGAGTATACTAACAATTTTCAGCGAAATTGTCACGCAAAAGTTTCAACTTTTTATTCTGGAATGCACAATTGGTCTATTACATAAAAAAATGAAAAAAAAATTGCGAAAAGAGGTTAAAAAAAATTCCCCTCTAATTTTTATATTAGAGGGGAATAAATAAAAATTTGAATAAATACCGGAAAAATTACATTAAAAAGTAGTGAATTAATTTAAAAATTCATTATCGTGAATCTCCGCTTTATATCTTTGAAATCGAGCTACATCAATGTCTGACACAGTGTTGCCAGATTGGGGATTTTGCCCCCATTTTGGGAAATTTTATACCTCTAGGGGAATTTTTTGGGGACAAGTAGTTCGTGGGGAAATTTTTGGGGACTACAAAAAATTTTGGGGAAAAACTTGGGTTTTTTTTTTTTTGCTATTTTCCGTAAAGATTTCTTTTAGTCCTGAAGAAAAACTGGATCTGTCTCGAAATCAATTTTGATTTGAAAAACGAAACTATAATCCAGAAATCGGAAATATCAATCATAATTCTCTTGGATGTGGTCGTGTTCGTTGTTTACTACATTACAGTTTACACGTATTACAGATGCATCAGACTCTAAAATCTTAAGCAGCTTAAACCTGCACCACGTAACTAAATCTGCAGGGCTTAAAACAAAATTAATTTAAATACCTGGGAAGCAGATATTTTTCTCTTATGATATACAAAAGCACATCGATTGATACAGCGAAAATACTTTGCATTATGATTATGCACTTCAGTACAGGGATGACAAAAGAATTAAAACAGAGCACCATCTCGGATTCATTTAACACCCAACTGATAAGTGATTGTCTAAAGAAGCTATAGAGCTAATGTAACAATAGTCCAACATTGTTAGACAATACTTTTATAAAAACAAACGTAAAATAACTTATCACTGCAAAATATATCTCTCATTCTCTTAATGTAGCTACAGAATATGCATTCAGCCCAGTTTAAAAGTTTGTTTTTTGTAAATGGGGAATTTTTTCAAAAAAAGGCCTGATTTGGAGAAAATTTTTGAGCTTAAATTACTTACATATTTTTTATAGTGGTAAATTGAAAATTTAAAAATTCACTTTTTGAGTAAAAACTGAGTTGGGGACTTTTGCGGAAAAAAATACTGATTTGGGGAAAATTTTAGAAACTTTGGGGAAATTGACTTTTGACTATCTGGCAACACTGGTCTGACAATCAATGTCTTTTAGACTGTTAGAGAGAACGAAGTAGTAACTAGCGTCTAAATCGCGCCCCTCACAACGGCTCTTATTACAAATGCACCCGAGAAGTTCTCTATGTTGCCGAGAAAATCCCAATTTAAAGGGTAATATGGTTCCTTGTTCAATTGGTTTCACCTATTCGATATTTTAAATACACGTGACCGAGCAATCGTTTGTTAGTTTAGAAGTTATCTTATTATTGTAGATTTGTGATTTTATAATAACAATCGTTTTGATATAATTATGCGATTTTATAAATTTTCTTCTGTTTTTTTTTCTTTTATTGTGATGAACGTATGAGCGCATAGCGTTCATGAAGAGCACATGAATAGCGCATAGCTTTCATGTGACTAGGTGCAGGAACTTCGTCGTGCAGCAGTCTGAAAAACGCAGTAATTCGCGAAAGCCGCGATCACGAACGAACGAAATTCGTTAATGCCGCAAACAATAACGAACGTATGAGCACAGTGCACTCATGAAAACCGAAAAAAAACATCACTTCATGCAGCAACCTCATCCTACAACAACTTCAAAAACGCTGTAAATTCAAGAAATCCGCGATCATAAACGAACGAAATTCGTTAACGTCGCAATCAGTAACGAACATATGAGCGCATAGCGCTCATGAAAACCGAAGAAAAAACATCACTGGGTGCAGCAACCTCGTATATGGGGCATTTTCACAATCTTTTAACTTTCGGGGGAAAAAATCTGATGAAATTAAACTTGCTTACATAACATTTTAATCTGATAGACGAATGCCTTAATGATTCAAAATAAAGAAAAAATGGTCAGCAACAAAAAATATTTTATTTAACTGAGGTTTAAGTTAAATTAGTTAGTAGTAAAAAAGAGTAGTCTACTAAATTTTTTAAAAAGCATTTAAACACATTATTCTATCACATAAGAAATATCTAAATTTTTTTGCTGGTAGCAATGATTTTAATACTTCTGACTTGAACGATGTCAAGAACAAGAAGAATTACTCTGCAGCGCCATCTTTATACCTCATGAAGTGCTAAAATGAGCAGGCCAGTACAATGGCATTCATTTTCATTGACAATCATATTTTAATTATGGAAAATTATTTGTAAAATACAGAACTTGTTACCTTCCACATATATGTGTTATGTAAGGTATAGTTATTAATTAGAAAAAAAACTAGAAAAAGGTATATGTACATGACAGCAGAAGGCCTTTTACTTTACACACATCACAGAGTGACATGCCAGGAAAATGACAATCTGAAATTTTAAGTCATTTAATTGCTTTATTTTTGTGTTATTATGAATATAATATCCTTAAAAATACTTCAAAGATATTTTTTATTGTAATGTAAAAAAAAAAAAAAATGCATTATATAACATTAAATAGAAATTTTATTGTGCGGACTGCAATTTTCGTATTTTGTGATACTGACCCTTAAACAGTATAAGTAAGAAATTTATAATTATTAATTGAAGAGTTAAACAATTTAGCCATTTAATGAGCTTTTTAGTTGATACAGCCGTTCATCTAGCAGTACAAATGAACCAATTCCGATTACTATGAAATACCTACAAGAGTCGTGATGCTCTTATTCACTTTCAATCAACAGTGATCAATCGATTTGTCATGATGCATAGATGTTAAGCATATTTCTGAATTTGTGCTCAAATTCCAGAACATTCGGTCGATCGGAGCAAACAGACGGTAAGGGAGGAAAAGAAAAAAGCACCATAGAGATACGTTTTTTTTTTTTTCATTTTTATACATAAATTAAATAAATAAAAAATAATTTAGAAAAAATAAAATGGAACTATGATAGCTGTATTAACATTTACATTTTATTTATTATAAAATATACTTTTTGAAAATTTTTGATAACAATTTTGTGTGGTAAATTTTAAATATTAAAACCGAAAAAGAAAAGAAATTATAATTCATTTTTTTTATAATAATGCATAACAGTAACACAATTATTCTCAGTTTTGAGACTGCAGGCTGTGAATATGCGCTTTTGAAATTAAAAGACTTTTACTTCTTATATGAAAAAATATAGATATACATACAATTAATTATTTATTTGGAAATAAAAACTAATTTTATGGCATTATTAATTATCATCCCTTAAAATAATGTATGCTTCATTACCTATTCACTATGGCATTTTTATTATATCCAGCTTAATATATTCATTAAAAATATTTCTAATCTTCGTTTCATCATGAATGCAAAACATAATGTGTTTTAATAAATATATTAGTTCTGTTGATTATATTTTAGAAGAGATACCAAGATAGAATATTTGATGTACAGAATGTCTGTTTTTGAATAATAAAGTATTTTTTTACATAACTAATATATTCTGCTTAAATATTTTATGCATCTCATAATAAAAGTTCCGAGTAAATATTTTTTATCGCGATAAAAATTTCAATTACATAATTTAAATAATTTAATTTAATAACTTTTCTATATCAATGAAAAAAAAAAGTGATAATAGCATTTTGTACACGAGTAAAGACAAAGTACATTTGTGTTTCTATAAATTCTGTTTACTTTATTCTCCTAATTCCTTTATAATAATAATGTATTATATTACTGAATTTCTTTATATTATTATATCAATATAATTTGACTCAAGTTCTGTTTACACTGCCCTCAACAAAAAAGTCGTTTAATTTTAGATATTTTTTATAAATAATATTTTGTATTTTTACATCATATATCTTCACACATATTAATATTTCTTATTTTCATAAGCATTATACAAAAATAATCTTTTTCTCGAGTTTTAGACAACATTACGATATAGGTTTTCTTTCACAGTTACAAAAACAATCTCTGAAGCTTAAGCACTTATTAATTTACCGAAGATTTTTTTAAAAAGCATTTTCAATAAATTCTAAAGCTATTAAATTTTTATTTCATTAATTTTATGAATCCATGAGAAATTCCAAACTGTGAGTGTTCGATAACTTTATAATATAAATTCTCTTCCACAGTTAATAAACATTCTGTTCGGTCGTATGTATTATTGGTAATGTCTTTTATCGTCTGGGTTCTGTTTTACGAGTTGATGGAAATTTTTGGTTGTGAAGACGTAGCCATGAGCGGTATATTTTGTTATATTGTAAATAAATATCAGTGCACTGGAGTGTTTTTATTGAGTATTAGTGAGATTTTATATGAGTAATCAACACATTCTATAAATCTTAAGCATTTAATAATTATTGATGATATTTTCAGAAACATTTTTAATGAATTCTAAAGCTTTTAAATTTATATTTAATGAATTTTCGTAGTACATAAGAAATTCCAATCTCTATTACTATATAAGGTGACAATAGTTAATGAAACAGATTTCATCCGCATGATTTAATTTATTTTATTAAAGACCCTTGTCAAATATATTGAAATTTACAGTGCAGAAGTTATTCAATTGGATAAATAATTATATAAAATATATTTGTGTGGACCTCAATTTCGAGATATCTAAGATGGGATCCAGACTGTAATAATAAACAATTAAATTTAAAAAATAAAAAATCCCGACTGCGTAAAAAGAGAACTAATTAATTATTTCTCATCAATGTGAAACTATTTTTTTTTTCAATTCCTGCTATTAGCACACACTCTCGCTATATATATCTTGCTCAAATTTTCAATCGTTAATAAAATACTTATTATTCATCCAATCAAGCTCAAATAATTTTTTTTAACTTGCAGGGGATGACACTTGATGTTAATCGAGTTTTTTTTTCAAATATTAATTCATTAACTAAATTAAATTAATTAATTTTCAATAATCGAGAGAGCCCTCTTCTTGATCAAGGTATTTTAAGACCGAGAGAGTCCTCTTCTTGATCAAGGCATTTTAAGCATCACTCTGGAGGAAAGAAGAATGGGAGAAAAAAAAAATTATCTTATTGACCTAAATAGGAATTGACTTAAAATATTTTTTTTATATTACTTGTTTATATTACATACCTATTTTTTTTATTTACTTGCATTGATGACTTTTAAGCTGTGTTTAATTGCTAGTTCCTGTCTATAAACACTGTTTTGATGAGGTCTATAGATGCCTATGATGGTTAGAGTTGCAGTAAAGCTAGATATCCTACCTACACAACTTCCAGGTTGTATAATTTTTTAACGGAGCTTCTGACTGTAAAATAGTCAATGAAACATCGTCTTCATTTTGAAAGACCTATCCAATGATATGCCACTCGATATGGTGCGTAAATTTTTTTTTCGTCTCTACCGCCATTTTGTATTTTACGGTCGCCAATTTGAATTTATAAAATCAAAACCTAACCTATAACCATCGGAAGGTTAAAATGATACGATGGAGACATCATTCATTAAAATCCACCAAGCCGTTGGGATGTTTCGAGGGTATAAAGAAATCTACATACACAGATACGCGTGAAAGACATAACACTTCTTTTCAGTCGGGTAAAAATGAATTTTAATTTATAAGAGAAAAAAAAGTACAAAATCTAGGCTCAAATAACACTGAAAGTTATATTTTATAAGCACATAGAAATAGATAGAAATTAGCATATTTTTGGTAGAAATAGATATAAAATTGCGCAATTTGGTTATAGAAATTAGAATGTAAAATAAAATTCACATATATTGTAATGTGAAATATTTATCATTACACAAAAAACCCAAATTTGAGTACAGTAGAAATTTGTGTTACTGTTCTTTTATTATCCAAAACACCCAACGAACGTTGAGTATAATAGACAACGAAATGAATGCATTTTTTGATGAAAGTAGATATAAAATTTATACCACCTATGGAAAAATTATGCTTGTAAAAGAAAATTCACATTTACTGTACGTTAAATATTTATCAAGATATACTTATTTTCTTACGTTTGGTAAAATAGAATTGTCATATATTTTTCGTTAATTCCTATTCTTAATAGTACTGTCTTGAAAATAATGTTTATTTTCTTATTTTGCGTTAGCATTTATATACTTTTGCATAGTTCATATAAAAGATTATACAAGTCTTTCTTTTGCTGCATGCTCCAATTTATTTCTAAATGATAGACAGAAATGTATGAAATTGCAAATGTTTAAATTATAATTTTTTTTCAATATTTAATTTTAAGAGACAGGAGAAAGTCTTCAAATTATATATTTTACTTTAATCAGAATTCCATCTAGATTCATTTTATTCTCCAAAAATTAGAATAATTTTTTCATTTTGATTTCCCACACTTCACTTTGAACTGTGACACATTACTACTACAATGAGCATTTTATCAGCTCAATGCCTTTATTCAAGCTGACGGCCATACTAGGTACTCAAAGCAATGGAATCTCAAACATCGTGAATCACTGGGTATTTTTGCATATACCCTTTCATTAATTTCTCACAGTTTATCGATAGTAGCTAGTTTTCAAGAAAAACTTTGTCTTTCATTCTCTCTATAGAAAACTCCAGTGGCGTGATGAACGGAGAACGCGGGGTTTTTCTACTGATTATCTTCATCCAATTCATCGGTTTGTAGATTTTCATCAAGAAATACGAGGGCGAGTCAAATGAAAGTCAGTCAATGCAAATATATGACGAACAGAGTACTTTATTTATAAGCAGTCTCCATGAGCATTTAGACCAGGGGTCGGCAAATAATTTTAAGGGGGGCGCGAATACTTAAAAAAAATTACCGAGGTCCACAAAAAAAGCCCAAGTAATATAAGTTCTTACTATTTTTAAATGGTTAATTTTACATACACATACATATAATATGAAATAGAAAAGGCGGGTATTCGTTCTGAAAAATTACTACATACACAGGTATGTATACGTTCTGAAACTTTTTATATACACATAAAAAGTAGAAAATTCAGGCATTCGTTGAATAATTAATGCGAAAAATTACACTTGCGGTCTTGAGACAGTTTTTTATAGTTTGATTCACGAACAGCTAATGCGAAGTGTGCCTTGAAGGTGGGCGTCCGTTAATCTCGAACGATATTTGTTCTTCAAAATATTCATTTTGGTGAAAGTTTTTTCACATACATATGAGAAGCTGAACATAATAGCTCCTCATTAATAGATTTTTTGAAATTTTCCTACTTTTCTGAGACATGTTTACCCTAAAATTCTTCAAGGGATGCAATTTTATATACTTGCAAGTCAAATATCTCCATTTGAAATAAAGGTTTTTCAAGACTGAACAACTTTGTAGCCACATCAGTCCATTTTACAGCTGGAACAATTTCATGAAGCGATTTAAAGAATTGTGACATATTACCTATCTCTCCAGACTCTTGGAATCTTACTTTAAATTCCTTCACAAGATATGACATATAACTTAGGAACACTGCAGTGTGTATTTCGGAATTCTTCTTTTTATGTTAAAGAATTGTTGGAAAATGAAAAAATTCTTTATTTGCAATATTTTTTTCGGCAGTCCAGGTTTCGACCTACAAGGCAGCACGACTAGGCAGCTACGACTATCAGACCGCGGTCTGCTAGTTGCCCACCGTGGATTTAGACATTTGTACCACTGACTAACGAGTTCGTGATCCCCTTCTCATATAGCAAGGTGATCATCTCCAAGGTGTTTACCTTGGATTGCTGCTTCAAAATGTCTGCAACTGCCTCCTTCGCGTCATCTTACGACATGAATCTGGTTCCTTTGCGTTGTTTTTTCAATTCCCCGAAAATGTGAAAGTCAAAAGGCGAGATGCCAGTTGATGCTTATCCTCCTTTCTTATCTAATCAGCTCATCAACCTGTGCGATGTTTGGGATCATTGCACGGTGGCTTTAGCCAGGTCTTGGATCGTGTTTGCAAGTTTCACGTCCTTCTTTGAAACGTTTGCTCACACGCTTCACAGTGGCTAATGAATGCAATATTCGCCGTATACTGCGACTAATTTCGTTTTGGGAAAAACCTTTAGCTGTCAAAAACCTTAACATACCATGCTATTCATATTTTGGAGCCTCCATTATGTCTCGCAACCGTCCATTATGTCACGCAACCTTTTATCAGCACTTCTTCGTGTTACTTTCGTAAATGGGAGATGCCTGTCTGCTACGCACATGCGTTGCAGATAATGGACCGAACCATTATTGCACGGTGTGGGTTGGCTCACTTTCAATTGACTCGCCCTCCTACTTTAACATCTCTATGGTAGTGTCTGTATGGTAGCAGACGCAAATGTGTTTAAATAAAAATCTTTATCCTCTGAATTATCTTGGATGCGTATTTATATCTCTTTCGTATTTGATTAAAATCCAAAATCACCTTGCTACACGAAAAAAGCCTCTTAGAAACCTTTTTTCTGGATATACGTATATAAATTATTCATGCCCGTAAGTATGATTTCGTAGGGATTTCTCATTAAATCATAAAGATATACTGCACAATCACATTTTAGCTTAATAAAACGACTTCCTTTTCTACGCCCTATCAGGTTTTTCTCTGTGTATGACAGAAGAATCTGGTAAATCACAGCTATTGAACTGCATGTGCATATACATACAGGGTGTTTAAAAATAAACGTTGCCAAAATGACATGGCAAATCAGGCATACAACAAGAATAAAAAATAATATAGGAACATAGAATCACAAACCACTTATTTAGCACAAATACGGGGTGTTTCATCTTAACTCAATTTGGGTTGACGGTAATAACTTTCAGAAAACTGAAGTATATTACATAAAAACATTTAACAGTCATTCTCACCCTTGTTGCAAATGTGATAACACCAAGCAAAAGTTATAGGAGTTTGCATTATACACGCCAGCAGTATGCACTTGACGGGCAGCATTTTGGGCTGTCAATTCATACGGCGTCATCGATTGGTTGAGCAGCATGTTTTTTCCAGATAGTTTCGTGATGTTCTCACATTTCACACAAAACAACGTACATATCGTTGAACTTTAATTACAATTTTTTTATTTTTCTCGAAATTATTCTTGTCAACCCGGGTTCTGTTAGGATGAAACACTCTGTATTTGTGACTAAATAAGTGGTTTGAGGCCCTATGTTCCTATGGGATTTTTTATCCTTGTTGAATGCCTGATTTACCATGTCATTTTGTAAACGTTTTTTGAATCACCATGTATATATAAATTCTCGAAATATTAAGACAAAACCATTATTTTCATCTGACTATAACTCATGCAGCCATGTACAAAATAAAATATTTCATTAATACCAATCTCTATATTATAAAAGACATTGTAACGCGTCCGGGGCGAACCCATAGATTTTGCTAATCTCCGATAAGATGGAGCCACATTAGGCTTAATTTTGATTTCAGATGTGTAACAGAAAACTCATCTGCTTAAATATAAATCTTTTCTACCTGAAATCCCTTCTGTTCAACATAATTTTCTTTAAAAGATTAAAAACGGATGACCGTTCATTGATTTGCGCAGTTGAAAAACAATTTCAGAAATCGAGTTAAAAACATACATTAGCATAAAATGTGAACAAGCGCTAGCGAGTCATTCACTTGATTCATTGAATTGAAAAATAAACCATGGAGCTATGGCGCAAATCAACTACGGAGATCATCTTTCGTCCACGAAGCTTCCCATTCCGGATAAACAGCGCATGTGCTAAGACTGACCTCCAATGGAAGTTCCGTGATATTCCTGTCTATTTACAGATATCGTCACGCGTATTCATTGATCTCAGCAATACGTATTTTCTGTCTTCTGTTTATAAGTTCTTTGGATTACACATTATTATGTATTTTGTTAATTTATTGTTTGTTTTTAAATCTGATTTGTTGTGATTCCATTTTTAACTTTTCTTTAGATTTACTTAGATTTAATGTGTTCTTTATATTTTCCGCCTATTCAACCTAACCAGTGGAAACTTTAACCCTATCGTTATGTAGGTATTACGAACCGTTCATTTTCTCTTGAAATATCTCAATGTTTTAATATCCAGCATCAGTAGCTATTTTTACAGTACCTTATGGCTTCATAGTTGAAAATTTCTGCTGAATACCTTCTTCTGAAAAGAGCAACAGAAATAAATTTTCTGTACTTTTGTTTTGTTTACATATCGATTACGATAGAAATATTTTAATATCCAGCGGTAATTATTTTGACAGTGTACCTTATAGCTCCATACTTTAAAATTTCTCTACTGAATAACTCCTTCTTTTGAAAAAGGCAAAGGAAATAATTTTCTGAAAACTTTTGTTTTGATTACATATCGATTAACTAAAAACGTTCTTGATTCTTTAGAAAATGCAATTGAAATGATAATTTTAACGATTGAATCATTAATAAAAAATTATATGTTAAATTAAGCATGAAAAACTTAATACTTGGAAAGGCTGAGACAAATATAAATTTTTAAAGCAGATATAATACAATGAATGTTTAACAAATTTAAACAAAATGAAGTTTTTAATTCATTTTAAGATGATTGATTTCTCGCGCAAAAGGATAAAAAAAAATTATATCTATTTAGCTAGAAAAGACTACAATGTTTCTGTTGACAAATAAATAGATTTTTCAATGCTTACATTAAAGTAAATTTAAAATTCAATGTCAGAATTAGAAATTAATTAAATGGTTTATTGTGGAATCCCCATAACTCAAAAGATATTTGGAAATAGGTAATCACCGTTTTTTCAATGTTTGTTGACAGACGGTTGCGATTTGTGTTAAAAACCACCAAAATAACATTCTCTAAGCCCTATCATATGTTACATACCAATAGATTTCTAAACAATTTCCACTTGAAAATCTGAAGACCATTAAGATTACTAAATCAAAAGAAAAGTTCATGATTAATTCCTAATAAGTCAGAGAGAATAAATTTCAAAACACATAATATGTGTAATCCTATTTTAAAAAGCTTTTTCCAAAAAGGTGGAAATTCATTCACATACACTGACAATAAAATTATCAGTATTTTGTTTGGTGGGAAAACATTTAATGCATTTTATCCACGTGTCCAACATGGCATGATTTTTTTTAGTGGCGGGGGGGGTGGGGGGAGGAGAGCACAATTTAGTTGAGATTTGTAATACCATGCAGGATTTCATGGATCTTTCACAAAATAGGAAAATGCTGCATAATAAAAAATGCCGTGTGTTCCGCCTCAGTAAATTTTTCTACAGACATGTGACTCTTTCCAATCCCCCCGCCCCCCGAGAAAAGGATTTTTATTCTTTTGCGCGATTTTTCAAAATTTTCTGAATTTCTTTAAACGATGGTAGAAAAATATTGTGAATTTTGCCAGTGAGTCCCAAATGGAAATGACAAGATTTCCTAATCCACCTCAACGACCAATCGACAGATTTTGCGATTTTTTCCAACGACTATTTAAGGAATTTCCGAAAGTTTACAGATGAACTTCACAATATTTTAAAGCAACCGATTAAAGGATTCTGAGTTTTTTCCGATGACCAATTGGCAATCTTTACGATTTTTTCTGAAGAATGAAGGAAGAATGTTGCAACTTTTTCCCCACAATTGATGAATTTTGAGTACTTTTCTTCATCCTTTACGATTGGGTAATTTTTGTGTTTTTGTGTGTGTGTGTGTGTGTGTTTTTTTTTGTGTGTGTGTTTTTTTGTTTTTTTTTTTATCTGACAAATTTCATTTTCCCCTCACAACCAACTGTCAATTTTTCTTTTTCCTCTGCGTCTGATTGATGAGTTTTGTGTTTTTTAAGCGATAGATTGATAAATTTTGCGATTTTTTTTTCTTTTTTTTGGCATGACCACCTGAAGAATTTCCTGTAACCGATTGGTAAATTTTTCGATTTTTTTTCCTTCACAAGAGCGATTTAGAAATTTCTCTCCATACATTTATAATTTACAGTGATCATAGACAAAATTCATGCATTTACAAGATTCCTGTTTGCTGAATATTCTGTTTCCATTATTTTTTCTTTTCATTCCATTAATGCAGAACTATATAATACAGAGAACCTGACTTGAACCTGCAAAATCCATTTTACTGACATGTTACTTTTCCGCGGAATTGCGCTTTTTTGGCACTGAATTTTATTATCTTTGGATCTATGCAAATATGCATTAAAATTTTTTGACATTTTTATGGGGGGGGGGGGGGAGATAACGGAAGAAATACAAGAAAAACGCGAGTACCAACTGTGACAAATTAAGCAAATTTCTTCAAAGGATCGCGGGAAAAACACAAATTGTTTTAAGGATCGAAAAAAAAAACCCGCAAAAATTTTCAAAGTGTCACGGAAAAAAACACGATTAACGTTAAAGGATCGTGAAAAAAAGTGTGATTTTCTTTAAAGGATCACGGGAAAACATTACATTTTCAGATTAAGCTAAATAATGTTATAAAAAGTGATAAAATATCTTTATTAAGATTGACTATAGTTTCATCGCACAAACGATTTGTGCGATGAAACTATAGTCAATCTTAATAAAGCTATTTTATCACTTTTTTTGTAATTTTACAAAAAATACTTTGGTATTAGTCACTTGCCAAGATTTATTATACCAAAAAATGCACCAAAAACTTTTAATAGTTCCAGCGGTCTGTTTAAGGGGGCAGATCACGTTGAAATGAAAAAAAAATCGATTTTTTGAAAAATTCAGTGTGGATTCCTTGAAATGTTACAAATCCATTGCAAAAAAATTTTTTAAAAAATTCGAATTAGAACGTGAGTTATCGCTAAAAACGTCTGACAACGCAACAGAAAAAATTGGGGATTCCCCTTTAACTCAGAACAGCTGTTCCGCGCCTCCGCGCTGTTCATTTGTTTACATTTTGCTCGCTCGCATTGCGCTATCTCTTTCCTCTGCTAACGACATTTTATAAAGGTATTCTTACCGTGAAAGATTTCTACACACATTGTTTTGACTCCATGTATCTGTTTTAGTTCCGATGGTTTGATTTTCAAGAATATGAAAGAAACTAAACTCTCCGAGAGTGTTTGTTTTGATTGAAACTTTGTATTTGCACGAGGCAGAGATCTTTCATTTGCGCTGTTATTTATTAATACGATTATTTTTTCTTTTATATAATTTGTCAATTCAAATTAAATATGGATAAGAGTACTCGAAAATCAGGTGTAAGGCCAAGTAAGAGAAAGTTCAAAGGCAATCAGCATACGATTCCAAAAGTTCAGAAGCTAAGTGCTTCTGGTAACAAGCTGAATTTTAATTCAAAATTGCAGGCATCAGAATTTGATGGATTCGCCTTTATTGACAAAAAAATTGTTTTCTCTGCAATGGAAAATTGTATGTGCTGCATAAAATGTCATTCATCGTTAAAAATCGAATCTGAAGTAGTGTTTGGCCTCTCAGAAAAAATCAATATTGTGTGTTCTGGCTGTGATTTAATTTCATCTTTCAGAAATTCTGCAATGCTTGGAAGGTCACAGAAATGTGCAGAGATTAATAAGAGATTTATTTATGCTATGAGATGCCTTGGACAAGGATTAGCTGGAGCACAGACATTTTGTGGCATAATGGATATGCCTCCTCCCATCTCTAAAAAGGCCTACAATGATGAAGTGAAAAATCTTAAAAAAGCTTCAACTAAATGTGCAGAAGAAAGCATGCATAATGCTGCATTATTGGAGTTAGACCTAACAGAGGATGCTGGAATTAATAATAATATCACAGTGAGTGGGGATGGCACTTGGAAAACGCGTGGCCATTCCTCACGTATTGGTGCATGTACTCTTATTGGTGCTGAAAGTGGCAAAATTATAGACACAGAAGTTTTGTCGACACGATGCAAAGGATGTGAAAATTGGAAAGGAGTACGCAAAGGGGTTAAGTATGAAAAATGGTTAGAGGAACATTCTAAAATTTGTGAGAAGGATCACATTGGTTCTGCTGGCATGATGGAGGTTAGAGGGATGAACAGAATTTTCAAGCGATCCGTATCCAAGCATAAAGTTCGCTACTCAAAATACATAGGTGATGGCGACTCAAAAACATTCACTTCTCTGCAAAAAGCTGCGCCTTATGGAGCTGAATTCAAGATTGAGAAAATTGAATGTGTAGGACATATTCAAAAAAGAATGGGCACACGACTCCGAAGAAGAAAGGCTGAGCTAAAAGGCAAAAAACTGAGCGATGGAAAAGTGATCTCTGGAAAAGGTCGTCTTACTGATGACGTTATTGACAAACTCACAGTATATTATGGAAATGCAATTCGAGGTAACAATATGTCAGTGAAAGACATGCAAAAAGCCGTCTGGGCCATATTTTACCACAAAAGGTCTACCGATAAAGAACCTCTGCATGACTTTTGCCCCCAGGGTGAAAATTCGTGGTGTCCTTATCAAAAGGCAAAAGTTTCTGGAGATGTTTACCGCCATTCAAACACTATTCCAGCTGCTGTTCTGGACAGCATAAAAGACATATTTAAAGACTTGTCCATGCCAAGTTTGTTAAAAAAATGTGTTGGGGGGCATACTCAAAATGCAAATGAGAGCCTAAATGCTCTCATATGGAAGTTTTGTCCTAAGACATCTGGCTCGGGGAAAAAAATTGTTCAGATTGCAATAAATGAAGCAGTCATGTGTTTTAATGAAGGGCAGTGTGGACGTATTAATGTTATGAGGGAAATGGGCTTGCAAATTGGTAAAAATTGTACGTTGTATGCTAGTGAAGCTGATCAAAAGCGAATTGATGCAGCTGAAAAGAGGGCATTAGCGTGTACACTTGAAGCCCGCAGAGCCAAACGAAGGGCAAAAAAAGCTGCGGATGAGGCTCTGAAACTTCAAGAAGGATGCGTTTATGCCTCTGGTGGATTTTAGCATAGTAAGCAATCAAGCCGTTTTACTCAAAACTATATTTTTGGCATTGCCCGTAATCTTTTTTATTTATTTATTTTTACTTATTTATTTATTTATTTTTTGCTAAATTTAATGAATATGGTACATGCATATTATCCAGGCCAGGTCAGCTAGAACCGAGCCAATTATACTAATTACAGTAACCCTCATTTATTTTTTTCAACTGTCAATGGTAAACAAGATTGGCATTTGACAATCACTTTTGGCGATAAATATCCTAGCCCGGATAATACGTAAGTATAATGAATATTATAAAGCCATTAATTATGCAAATGAATTTAAATATACTTTAAAATTTTGCTTCAGTGTAAGATATAGCAATATAAGTGCAATATTAAATATATATATGCAGTAGAATTTTTAAAATCTTGCGTTTCAAAATGCATATTTAAAAATTCCTATTTTTGTCGTTAGCGCCATAAAATGTCAATTTTGTCGTTAAAATTTAAATAATTAATATTGCTAAATATATATATTTAAATGTTTTTCTTCTTAAACCATAAGTATTTATGAAAGTATAGAAAATATTGTTTTATTACATTAATTGGTTTTGAAACTACAGAGTTTTTAGTAGTGGTCAAATTATTGTCACTTTCCGGTTGCTCCGAAAGCGATCACTAGTGTGTACACTTAAAGCTCGTAGAGCCAAAAGAATGACCAAAAAAGCTGCGGCTGAGGTTCTTCAACTTAAAGAAGGATGTGTTTATACCCCTTCTGAATTTTAGCGTCATAAACAATCTTCATTCTTATAAAACTTGCAGTTAATTTATAAAATTAACTTTGAAGACGTTTTTCTCAAAACTGTATTTTTTGGCATTGCGCGCGCTCTCATTTAAAAGCTAATTATCGTAGAGTCATGAAATTTTGCATTTTACTAATTTTCATGCGTATATTTAAGCTGAACCTCAATTTAGCCAGATTTTTGTCATAGAAAAATTTTTATTGAATAAATAAGTGTAATTTTTTTGCTAAATTTTATAACTATGATTATTGAAGCCATTAATTATGCAAATGAATTTAAATATACTTTTAAATTGAGGTTCAGAGTAAAATATACTAGAATAAGTAAATGTTGCTGCAATATTAAATATATATCTGCAATAGAATTTTTAAAATCTTGCGCGCAAGATGCATATTTAAAAATTCAGATTTTTAAAATGTCAATTTTGTCATTAAAATTTAACTAATTAATATTGTTAAATATATATAATTGAATGCTTTTTTTTAAACCATAAGTATTTATGAAAGTATAAAAAAAAAATTGTTGTATTCCATTAATTGGTTTTGAAATTACAGAGTTTTTCGTAATTGTCAAATTATTGTCATTTTCCGGTTGCTCAACGTGATCTCCCCCCTTAAATTATGCAGTTTAATTGCATATTTGTTTTATTAAGATGTCTTATATTTGTTGTGATATATTAGAGGGTAAGCCCATTTTACCCAGAAGTATTGTTAATGATAATGGTGTGTTTATTAGAACATAAACAAGTCGAACTTTGCTCATCTAAACACTTGCTTGATGAATTTCTTTTGCATTGGTTTTATGTGCAATAACATACTGACGAAAATTAAAGGTTTTTCTTACTGTTGATTCCAGTTTCTGTGCATACTTTTATTCGTTATACACTATGACGCAAAAGTTTAGACAATGAAGAAATTCTTACATACTTTTAAAAATATTTATTCAATTTTCAAATCACTGCTTGAAATCAATGTGCTGTACATATAAACAATATTTATAACAAAGAAAAGTGGAATTGTGCATATTGCAATAAATTAAATAATAACAAAAATAAACTGCTGTCTCAAAAGTTTAGACACAAATTAAATAAAATCGAAATAAACAATTTTTAAAACCTGGTTGCGCATCCATGCTTATGTATTACATCATATACACGAGATTGCATGGAAGAAACTAAATCTTGCATAGTTTATGGATCGATATCGTACCATGCATTCTCAATAGATGTCTTCCTTTTGATGAAGTTCCTTTTCAGAAGAGTATTGTCTAGCGTTGCTATAAACTTTGCGACACATGATGCTCCAAAGGTTTTCTATAGGGTTAAGATCTGGGCTACATGCTGGCCAGTCGAGAACTCTTATATTATGGGAATTAAACCAAGATTTTGAATGTTTTGCAGTGTGAATTGAAGCATTGTCTTGCTGAAATTCCCACTGAGGACCCCCTAGAAGCTCAGCAAATGGCAGTAGGTTTTCTTCTAATGTCTGTGTATAATGCTGTGAAGTTTGACGGCCACTGGTGAAGGTCAGAGATACTTGTCCATTATAGCAAAAGGCTGCCCAAACCATCACCGAGCCCCCTCCTTGTCTGCGACTAAAAAAACGTCGAGGTTCCTTCCGCAAGTCATGCCAATACGATAAACAACCATCTGGACCCTCCAGATTCCACTTTTTTTCATCGCTAAATATGACTGACTGCCATTTCTCTCCATATGACATATGCTTTCGAGCCCACATAAGTCTTTGTAACTTATGATGTGGTTTCAGAGCTGGTTTCTTCTGCATTTTGCTATAAACGATTGTTCTTTTTTCCAAAATTCGTCTACGAATCGTATCCTTTGATACAGAGAGTCCCGATGAGCTTTGAACTCCACGTACGCTCATTTGTTGAGTACTCGCTAGTCTTTGTATCAGGCGATCCTCACGTACATTTGTCACACGTGGCCTCCCAGACCGACATTTTGCTTTATATTCGGAACCACTCGATAAAACTCGATAAATAGATTTTTTTGACCTATTAATAATAGCAGAAATTTCAGAAACGCTCTTCCCTTCACCTTTCAACTGCCAAATCCTTGAATCCTCATTCACTTGAATTTCTTTAGCTCTCGGCATGTCGACTATGAAGCGCAATCGTTTGCAGAACTTAAGTACTCCAAATTTGTGACATCATCGATTCTAAATTTGCATATGCCAGCGAATATTCAAAGAAATTTAGAATAGTGTCTAAACTTTTGCGACAAGCACATTTGAATTTTTATGAAAAAAATTAGTATTATAGCAAATAAAACGACTGTCTTTTGTACATAGCATTTTAAATCAGTTTTTGAATATATTTACAGGTTTTTGTAATTCTGACGTCATAATTCTACATTTTAAAGCTGAATGACGTCATTGTCTAAACTTTTGCGTCATAGTGTATGTGCTCAGTAACTTAATCTCGGAAAGTTGTGCACATTCTAATTCAGTTGTTGAAAGTTTTGATAAATCTTCTTTATTTTTCATTTTACGAAAAGTATCACTTGCCAGGATTTAGTACAAAAAAAAAAAAAAAAAAAAAAAAAATCGCCAAAAATGTTTTGCAGCAGAATTTTTAAATTATGCAGTTACATTGCATATTTGTTAAATTTTTGATTTATTAACAAGTTTAAATTTTGGTTGTGATATTATATTAGCCGGAAAACCTGTTTTACTCAGAAGTTTTGTAAATGCTAATGGTGTGTTTATTAGAAGATAAAAAACCAAACTCTTATTTGGTGGATGTCTTATACATCGCTGTTAGATGCAATAACATTTTTTGAAGAAAATTCACTGTTCTTACTGCTGATCCCCAGTTTATGTGCGTACTTTTAATATTATATGTTCAGTAAGTTAAACTCAAAAAGTTGCCCACATGCTTATTCAGCCGTTAAAAGTTTTGCTATTTTTTTTCTTTCTTTTTTGCGTTTTACAAAAAATACAACATACTTACCAAGATTTAATACCAAACAAATCATCAAAAAAATTTAATAGTTGCAGCAGACTTTGTTAATTACGGAGTTTTATTGCATGTTTCTTAAACTTTTGTTCTAAGAATTCTTAATTTTCTTATGTTATATTAGCCTGGTCTATATTAGCCTATATTAACCTGGTCTACCCAAAAGTATTGTTAATGCTAATAATGTGTTTATTAGAACATAAACTAGCCAAAAATTTGCTCATCTAAGCGCTTCCATATTGACAATTATTTTCCTCTTTTTTAAAAAAATTTTAAGTGAAAAAGACAATTTTTACACACCGTCCTAGGACGGGCATTTACACTAGTTTGTAAAATATTTTATTTTGTGTATATTTCGATAACGGCTTTTTTGACTGTGGTTGTTGAACGATCAAACAATTCGATTCTGTTATTCCTGTAGCAGTTGGACATCAATCGTAATCCCAAGTCGAGTTTCCACCGTAAAGGGATTTTCATAATTTCCAATATTATGAAGAAGTGTCTGGTAGGTTGAACGAGCCCAGGCAGGATAAGGTCTTTCAATGGAATGGCCCCACCGGAACCACAGTGAATCGTGGTAAAGTGCATGAGTATACTTGAGTAGGGTAGACAATTTCGATATCGAAAATGGGCTTTTAAGTAATGTATAATTTTGTTTTTTTTATCGGGTATCTAAGAGGTTGAATGAGAGGAAGGATAGAGGACGATTTTTCTTGCATTCGATGCCATTCCATAGTCAAATATTTTATTTTAACACACTATACTATATAATGTAGTATAATATACTACATATATACTATATATAGTATACTATAGATACTTTAATAAGGTAAAACTAAATTCACTCTCTAGGGTTGATTACTCTTGCTATCTGTTGAAGTTAAAAGACACTTTAAAGTCATATTATATATGTCTGTTTCACATTTTACTTGGAATAAAGTAAATAGTTTAACAACTAGCTATCCTCAGAAAAATAAGCAATTTCAGCTAAAAATTTCAGAAATTAGTTATACGAGTGCTCTACAGTGAATTTCTAAGCTAACGTACTATTATAAATTTACATTTCTCTGTAGTTAGACATGCAACTAAGTATATTTTTGCATAACGGACTAAACCCGGATTTTTATACAAGCAATACGTTTAGAAAAAAATATCTCCGAAATTATATGAATTATTTTAATACAAATTAAACTTCAAAGTTTATAAATAATCATTAAAATACAATTTCTAAGAATAAAATGGATTTATTTAGTCAATAAAATTGTAATAAAATGGGACTGTTAAGAGGCCAATCGTTATTCATTTTTAAATACTTTGGATTTTTTCTCAAGCTGTTAGGCCTGTTAGAAGGAATCCTTTACTTTGGATTTTTTCTCAAGCTGTTACGCCTGTTAGAAGGAATTCTTTTATGCTCAGATTTTTTTTTGAACGTCCTTTTCAAACGGCAGTTTCATGCCACTTTTGCGATTTTTTATGGTATTACAGAGGCCATTTTACCAGTTAAGGATTTTATCATTACCCTTACATCAGCTAGTAGAGCCTGAATTACTTTTATCTGTCATAAATCGCTTTCTAATACTGTTATAGTATCTATTTCGTGTTTTATCCCCTTACGTTTAATAAATTTTCAATCTACAATAGTCAAAATCCTGTATATTTATTATGGTGATAATTATTATCTTATTTTGAGCGGCATTTAGGAAATGTAATAAAGGTTTTCTACAGAACTATTTTTATTTATTTCTCATAATTAACTTTCTGATACTGTTATTAGTGTTTATTTTTTCTTTATCCGCTCACGATTTATGCATATTCAATCTACAATAATCACAATCCTGTATATTTATTATGGTGATAATTTTTATCTTTTTTGAACAACATTTGGGGAATTAAAAAAATTCTCTAAAGAACTATTTTTATTTAATTTTATCATAATATGCAAAAATAAAATTATAAAACATGGTAACATATTGCTTTTAAGTTTGGTTATAAAGTTAGAATGTTGTTTGGTTAGAATTATTTATTGAAAAAAAATATTTGCGAAAAATAAGATTCAATGAAAATCCAGAAATATGCTTTGGCAAAACATTATTTTTCTTATAAATTTAAAAGAGTCTTTCCATCCTTAGAAAACCTTTTTTTTTCGGAAGAAACTTTTTGAATATAGTAAAAGTACAGAAAGCACTGAGTGAAAGTTAATTCTTATTCGATGTCATTATCATTTTTTTTTGCATGCTTCCCAGAGATAATGCTAAGCCACTGTAACTGAAAATATTTTATTTTATTTTATTTACTGCTGACTATAACATTTTTCATTATTGAGGAAGTGCATGTAGGAACTTTTAGTGTGTATCGATCATTTTATGTTCTAAAATAAATCAAGCAAAAAATAACTTAGTTAATAAGAAATATTAAGAAAAATTTTTGATAATATAACCAAAACCCTTATGTTGGAAATTTTACGGATGAGAATTTATTAGTTAACAGGGTATGAATTTGTGTTAATGAATAGGCAGACTTTTTTAATTAATTTTTATAAATTACATTGATATAATTTTGCCTGTCATAAAAAAATTACACCTTCAACACAATCAACATAACATTTTACGTATTAAAGACGCAAATACAGAGGTACCACAATATACTTTTCTTTAGATTTCTACAAAAGATTGCAAGCATCGAGTGAAAAATATTAATGTGATGCATGTAACTTCATCGTGCAAAATTAGTATACATATTTATTATTAGAGTAAATATTTTTACAACATAGAAAAGGGAATGTAACTAAAATTTTTATTATTATTATTATTCAAATGCTAGTAAAGCTAAAAATACATAATATAGGCTACATTTCGCTTGATTTTTTGAAAAAGTAAAGTGGGAAACAGGGCATACACTGAACAAAGAAAGTATCTGCGACTGGCATCTAGAAAATAAATTGGGGCTCCAGAAAGAATAGTTATATCATCCTGATAAATTCTATTTCACTTTGCTAAAGAATTCTAGTTATTTTTGTTAGAATTTAAGGGAGTTTTCCTATAATATCTTGGTCAAACTTATTTAAAAATCTTTGCAAATAAATACAACACAAGAAGTGAGTTTTGGTAACTATAATTCTAGTTCATGAATTAATTCTAGAAATAAAGTGATATTTTCTCGCAATACAAACTAATTTCCTGTATTTTATTAGATTCTAATACAATGTCGATGCGTCGCTTTTTTATATTTTGTTTCACGAAACGCTCGTTAATGCGATCGCGGCATTAACAAATTTCTCGTATTTCGGGGGCGGGAATTCCAATACAGAAAGGTCACTGCATCTTATTTTTCGTCTGCTTTCACATGCGCTAAGCGCTCATGCATGCAATATAGTGATCACGGCATTGGCAAATTTCTTTCTTTTAGAAGTTTTCTTTAAACAAAACATTATTTAACGTGTCATTGGACTTCGTTGTATTGGAACCCAATACATCCGATGATATATCCAATGATTTTTCAGCCAATGATGTTTTGTTTTTTGTTTTCATGTATGCGAAGCCCTCATACGTGTGATATAGGTATCGTCGCGTCAACGAATTCCATGTATTTTTTGGTGATTCCAATACGGCTAAATTTCTACATTCGGTGATTTGTTTTTTTAAAGCGCGCGAAAACGATCTTACATGCGATATACACATTGTGATCGCGGCATCAATAAATTTCTTGAATTTTCGTTTTTCAACTTCGCAATGATCATAAACATTTTTTGGGGGGTAATATTATTGAAATATGCATTAAAAAGTTGTTTTTATACTGCTCATATTAGCTATTTTATATGTATTTTATTAAATTTGTAAATTAAAATATTTTTTCATAAATGAACAATAAAACTCTTCTGATTGCTTGTGGTTTAATTTAATATTTCTGCATTTAAATTCTTAAATTATTTTTTATAATTAATTTTTATTCTGCGCAGCATTCTGTTGACCAAAATCGTCTAAACGAATCAAATTTAATAACCGATATATCGCGACTCTCATATATATTACACTCTTATCTATTCTTCAGTAATGTTTTTATCTCAGAATTCCTTATATTTCATATCTGTAATCATTCAAAATTTAGAATGGCAACATTCTGACATTTGTTTAGTAGATGTTATAATTTGTCGATATTTTTTTTTTTTAGAAAATCGTCGACGTCATAAAAGAAAAGTACCAAATATGCATATACTATTCATCTAAAGTGAGGACAACTGACCTGAAACGTCAAGTTGAGGACCCGATTATTGCAAGGGCCGAGGTTTTAGCAACAAATTTGTCATCTGATGTAAATAAGATAACAAAACAGATGGGAAATTTCAGATATATCTTAGATAGTAAAAGGAAACAGGCGTAGATTGAATGCAATATCAATAAAAATAGCTTTTACGACTTGTACCGAAAGGAATATAAAAATGCTTACATACTATTCATTGACAATAAGGAACACTTTAGCGAAATGTCAAGTTCATCTCCTGATTAATTCATGGGCCGCTGAAGTTTCAACATTTTTTAAAATCTTATGTATAGTTATAGCTTTAATCTGTGTTTTATTATGTCTTGAATTTGTTATGGTATATTAGCCAGAAACATACGCAGAACTATATATATATATATAATGCAAACGCGTTGATGTTCCGTAATCGAGCTGTTTGGTCTAAAAACTATAAAATGTCAGTAAATTGAAATGTAGTGTAATGTAGGAGACTATGGTATACTTTAAAAATGAACACAGTTGATAAATGAAGAGGCCATCGGTTGGTTTTTCTTGATTTAATATCACATTCACAAGACACAAATTTACGAACACAAAACACAAAATATAATCGCGGTAACAATTTCTACTTTTTTAACTACATCACTCGTCGAGTCACCTTCACAACCAAAAAAAAAACACTCTGCGCGCTCACTCCAGCTTCTCGCTTCGGAGATCGAAAAAACAGAACAATCTTCTATCCTCTGATGACTATCGCCATCTATCGGTGGAAAAAATGTTAGTTTTCTGTAATGAATTAGTTCTTTACAGACTCCTCCCCACCTGGAGAAAACTGTTCACCGTCGACGGGGAAAAGTTTCTTTGTGAATTATTGCTTTCAAGCACCAGTTCCAAACAAAATTTAGTACCGTGAACCACAACTGACTTATTCCCACCATGAATACATAAATATATAAAATACAAATAAAATTTATAAATATTCAAACATCATACTCAAGATACAAATGAAAAACAATTTACACATATTCAAAACAATAAATTCAAATTTAACTGTTATAAAAATTATCATATTTACATATTAGCATTCTAATCAAACTTAGGCTTTTAAGGCTTGACTCAAACTATCAGCATTCTGTGATGTTTTCCTTTTTTATGAACAATTTCATAATTAAAGGACTGTAAAAGTAAGACCCATCTTAAAAGTCTAGGATTAGTTCCGCTGTTTTTATCTAACCATACTAAGGGGTTGTGGTCCGTCTGGATCTGAAATTTTTGATGTCCATCCAAATAGCATCGTAGTTTTCGCACTGCAAACACAATAGCAGCACATTCTTTTTCGGTGGTACTAAAGTTTCGTTCTCTGTCTGTAAACTTTTTGCTCAGATATAATATAGGATGTTCTTCATTATTTTCATTCAGCTGGGATAACACTATACCAATTCCCAAATTTGAAGCATCACATTGAACGATGAAAAGTTTCGAAAAGTCAGGACTATATAAGACAGGATTTTCAGAGAGTTTACCTTTCAGTTCATCAAATGCCTTTTGACAGTCGTCATTCCAGTTTACTATTGAATTACGAACTTTTCCTTTTAATAAATTAGTGAGAGGCGTTGCAATTACAGAAAAATTAGGAATGTAGTTCCGATAATATTCGGCTAAACCTAAGAAGGATCGGATTTGAGTTTTAGTAGTAGGAATTGGAAACTCTTTTATGGCTTGAACCTTCAGTTCTCCTGGAGTTCTAAGACCCTGACCCACTAAGTGTCCAAGATATTTTACATAAGCTTGAGCGAATTGACATTTAGATGGTTTAATATGCAGGTTTGCTTCACTCAGTCTTTTGAAAACGTTTTCCAGGTGCTTTAGATGATCTTCCCAAGTTTGAGAAATATATTATATTTGAAAATTCATTAAAATGCATTTTACTTCAAACACACACACACACACACACACACACACACACACAAAAAAAAAAACGACCTCTCAATGCGTGAATAAACAAACTAATTTTTCCTATAAAATTACAAACGTTACATAAAGTAAGAAATATTCCTTTGTTGACAGACAAAACGTCTGAAACAAAGATAAAATATATAAAAATTATAATTGCACAAATTCTCGTGATTGAGCAGATGAGTTCGTACCAGAATCATCATCCTGTGTTTTATAATATTTAGATTCAATGTACTTATTTAGAATATATATAATTTTTCTTTTCCGACCAATAGTTATATTTTTACAGTTATATAATAGCAGTTTTAATTTTCACAAATAATTGGAGTTTATAATCATTGTAAAATGAGTCTTGCATTACAAAAATTACATTAAAGAGTGCATTACATCAGTGCATTCCATTAAATTTAAGTTACAATTAAAAGTGTCACATTCACGTAAAAATTTTGAATTTCTGTTTGGTATAATACTTTTTTCAAAATACTCTCAAATTTTGATAAATCTTCTTATAAAAATTTAAATTCAGTTACAGCAAATATTGTTATGATAAAAATTTTGCAAATTAAAAAAGTATTTTGAGTTTGATCTGCGAAATGAGTGTGAATAATTGATTATTTAAAACTATCAGATTGTGAGAATAAATCGAACTCAAATCACTGGAAAAACATAATCACTCTTTGAAATTTTTATCTGATATAAATATAAAGTTTTTGTAAACCGTGTAAAAATCAGAAAATAATAGTTCCGTGCATTCTCAATATACGGATTTACAGATCGGGGATATCCAGTGTTTTGCGCAATGGTTAGAATGCTGGCCAGAAGTCAGGAAGTAACATATTCAAAGCCGATTCCAGCTATAATGCGCGTAATGCGTCTGACTACTCTTTTAGTTGTGACTTGGCCTCTTTAATCTATGCTTGCAACGGATGTGTCCACATTATGTTTCTATATTTTACGAGCTTATTCTTAAATTTTTATGATCTCATGGTTTAATAATTTGCAGCTAATTCTTCAACTTACGATAATTTTTGTTTCAAAGTAAAATAAAATTCTGATTCCACCTTATTCCATTTGATAGTACATGTAGAGTATTTTTAATATTGCAAAGAATTGTAATAATATCATTGGTGTACTAACAACAACACCAAATATTGGTCGAATATTAGCACGGTATTCTTAATGACGCACACAGAGAAAAACTACTGTAGCATTTTCATTTCAAAAAACATTCCAATGTTAAAAGAATCGCTTGGCGCCGTTTGTGTAATTATTCCACATAAAAAAATATTTAAAAAGTTTCTTTATTTCAAAATAACCTTTAAATTTTGAAAAAAAAAATAAATTCAATTATCAGAGATATTTTTGTAATACATGATTTTATATTAAATACATACTTGAATATACACTTGACAAAAATATAAAAAGAATTCCATAAAATATTATAGTACAACAGTAATTGGGATTTCTATAGTATTAAAAAATTCATTAATTCAACACATGTTTTATGAAAGCTGCTGCTTTTTACTAAAAATAATACTATGTTCAGTATGAATAAAATAAAGAAATTTATTTTATGTTAAATATATAATTTTCCACTTACAGAAACCTCTTGAAAGTTTTAGACTTATTCAACAGAGATGTTAGAAATATATTTCGTTAAAGAAATTCTACTTGACCTTTATAAAAAATTGCATAGCATCTAGAACTAAACAAAATTCAAAAGTCACGTACATGATAAAAATTGAATATAAAAGTAAAATATAAATAAAGTGCTTTAATTAAAATTTACATTAATTAACCATATAAATTAACTTACTTTAAAATGGTAAAAGTGTATGTGGATATTTTTTTTTCTAAAAAACAGAAAACCAGGAGTTACCATTTCTTAAAATAAACAATGTCCATGTCTATACAATGTAAGTGGTACAAAGGTATTGATTCTTTTTAGCAGTGCTCAATTTATATGTCGCATACATAAAATAAATTAATATATTTTTAGTCAAAAAAATCTCATATGTTCGCAAAATGTATTCCTCATATACAAGTACATTTTTTTAACTGTGTCATAAGTTACCAACTTTCTTAAAACGGCAAATTGTTTATATTTGGAACATCTTTTAGTGCAGCATTTAATCATAATCATGGAAATGACAGCAACATAGTATCAATTACTTGAAATTCAATGAAAACAAAGCAAAAGAAAAGCGGAAATATTTTATTGTTTAGTACAATTCAATTATATTAATATTTAGATCCTCAGGGTTTTACAGAATTGCTCCTATTTAGTTTCTTTATTTTTATTTACTAACATTTTACAATTGTTGGGGATGAATGATTTTTAATATTTAAAAAAATTAATTTATACATTTTAATAGAAGAAACCCTTATATGTATTTTGGAGATCAAGGGCATTTTTGGGGTTAATTAAAATATAATTATATATATTCGAAATTAATTTTCGAGAGAAATAGTAATTGTAACATACTTCCCTCAAAACACTATTAATTGTAAAATATATAATGTGAACATTGAAAAGCCCACAATCTTACTTAAAAGGCGACTAAAGTAATGAAAAATATTTTAAAAGTTTAAACTATACATTTTATTTAAAATTTCTTGGTACTTTCAAGCCTTCCACAAGCTCATCCTCAGAGAATATTTTAATAATTAAATGTTGTTTAATCATACAAATACGTCACTTTGTTTTGAAAATGAGAGAGCCAATAATTACTAGAGTTAAAAGTAGAAGTAGCAGTAGCAGTTTCTTGGTTTGAATTTAATTAGAGGAAATATATGTTATTATTATTAAGTGCAGTTCCATTTATTTTATAAAATCACTCTGTTTCTCATATGTCACTTTCCATGGGTAGAAGAAAATATTTAACTTCCGTACTTTAAATTTTAATACGTCACTTTGCTCAGTTTTTCAGGATTTATTTTCAGGATATTCAGCCATAAACTGGGGATATTGTACGATAGGGCGTCGTTACATACTTGATTGTTTTTACTAAGAAGTTTTAAATACAATGTATATTTTAAACTTGTAACATATTTTTCATTACTTTAGTCGCCTTTTAAGTAAGATTGTGGACTTTTCAATGTTCACATTATATATTTTATGTTGAATCAAGGTGAAATCAAGGTTTCGTCTTGTGATTTTATTACTATTAATTGTTTTTACTGAAATCGATTTCTAGAAGATTCATATATGCGAATCAAAAATTACATCTCATCGCTTCAAGTAGATTTTGCTTTATATGGAAAAGCCTACTCGTATTTAAAATTTATTTAATACTAGAAGTTCAAATTTGGAATTTTAATAGTTTCTAAACTACTTAACCTAATGACCTCCCGTTTGGTAATATAATAGTTTTTGACTATTACTTTCGTTCAGTTTCTGAAAGTAATAGTTTTCTTCAAATATGCTCTAAAAATTGGGTTTTTGAGTTAAAACATTTTAAAGTATGTAGCAATTTTTGTATGAATACGGCCAGTTGAGGTTATTTTTTGATAAAAACTAAATGATGGCATATATTCCAGTCGAATGGTTGTTTTCGTTTTTCAATGTGACTTTTATAATTGTTGCAATAACCAAAGTTCAGGATATTTTCGTGGGTGGGGGAGGGGCTGCTGTACAATATATTAAAAGTCATTTGCAGATATAGGAATAAAAAACTAAACTTGCTGCAGTATAAATCGCTGAGTATATTCGACTATTGTGCTTAGCTGCGACACTCCACATCACCCGCGGGAAAACTGGTGTGAATTTAGTTGCATGCATCACTGACAAGAGATCCCACCGCCCCCCCCTGAATACCAGACCGGAGCGCTGACGTAAAAATGGTGGCGGCCGAAGGCGAATTTTTTCTAAACGTATGTACGGTCCCTAAAATTTTGACACCAGTATGTTATAAAAGATTTCTTTGTCTTGTTTAATCTCAGAAAATTATAGCGGAAAAATTAAAAAAAAAATTGTACCAAAATTGAAGGGATCGTGCACACGCTGAAAACACTCCGCCTGCAGTACAGCTCATATTCAAAATAGTAGAATAACTACCTTTTTTTTTTTTTTTTTTTTTTTTTACAAATTGGAAATATCGTGTGGTAAAGCAATGTTTTTTAATGCAAATATGCAAAGTGTATTTTTATTAAAAACTTATTATTGATTAAACTTATTTATTATCTTAAAATTAATATCATATTTTAAAAGATTAATTGAAATTTTTTTTCAAAAGTCAAAATATTAGAATATTTATTCAAGTGGTTCAAAATATTAGAATATTTCACATTAATTCTCGTTTAATTATCACCAATTCATAACTGGTGGCATCATTGTTTAAATTCAGACGATTTTGTTTAAAACTAGTATTCTTTTTGCAGTTTGTTTGCTTTTTCGTCTTAAAACGGGTCATGTGAGCGATATTCCTGAATCTATTAAACTTCGTATAGTTGATTTGTATAGGTACGGTAAAAGTCAATGTTATATAGCGAATTATTTACATTGTTCGCAACTAAGCGTTAGTAAAATACTAACACAATATTCAAAATAATCGTGGAAATAGCGGCCGAAAACCAAAAAATCCCCGCCGGCCCGGCCTACAGGCAGAGGTAGATTTCGAAGTTAAGTATACTAATTTCAACAACAGAAACTAAATCATTATTAGATATAAATCCACTTTAACAGTTTTATTTGTCTGCTTTTGACGTGTTTTTATTTCCTTTTTATAAAATAGCTGGTTTTTATCAGAATCATGTTAAGGCGATATTAAAAAAAATATTTTTCCATACACAACAACTCGAAATTTTCTGGCACATTTTCAGATTCATTTTTAATTAAAAAAAAATATGAAACATGCTGACGTGATTTTTGAAAAGATTTATAAGCGACCTGTGTTTTTATTTTTCTTTCAATTAATTAAAACTTTATTAATAAACAATTATTTTCTCAGTAGGGCAATATTTTTCGTTGCTAACACAATCGCATCGGGAAATTCTGCTCAAAATGCCAACTTTGACATTTTTTGAAATATATTCTGCCACTATCATAAATTCGATCATTACTGTACATTATATAGTTTCTGAATAAGAGAATCTAGCAATTGGATGCGTTTGAGAGCAAAAATTAATTTAAAAGGGAGTAAGAAAATAGACAGTTTGGATTTGAATGCACCCTTAATAAGATGATTTTTTTCTTCAACCGCTATGTATTTTTAATTTGTTTTTGCTGTAAGAATTGGCCCTATCAAAAACTTGTTTATATAAATGTTGAAGACAATATTAAGAAGATATATGATAAATTCATGGAGATTTTATATCTTGTGAATTGACGGAGTTATGGATTTTTTATCAAAAATCTGTGATGCATGAATTTTTGGCGCTATTTTTAGAAGTAATAAAAACTTTAAACTGATTTGATATGTACAAAAATTAACATGTTAAGGGTTTTTTTCGGTTTTCACAAAACCCCTCCCTATTTCCATCCCCTTTGTCCACTTTTGCCCATTAACGAACTTTACCGAGATTTTATGTTCCTTGATTTTATGTATCAGTTTGGAAAAGATTTGTGCAAAATTGCGGAAGTTATCGTGTCCAGAAGAAAGTGATAACACAATTGCTTCGGGAAATTCCGTTCAAAATGCCCAATTTGACATCATTTTTTGAAATATATTCTGCCTCTATCAAAAAATCGATCATTGCGGTACATTATATAGTTTCTGAATAAGCGGATCTACCAATTAAATGCGTTTGAGAGCAAAAAATGAATTTAAAAATGAGTCAGAAAATAAGCAGTTTGGATTTGAGTGCATCCTTAATGCAATGATTTTTCCAACACAATCCGCTTCGGGAAATTCGGTTCAAAATGCCCACTTTAAAAGCATTTTTTTTTTTTAAATATATTCTGCCTCTAGCAAAAAAATCAACCATTACGGTACATTATATAGTTTCTGAGTAAGAAAACGTACCAATTGGAAGCCTTTGAGAGTAAAAATGAATTGTAAAATGAGTCAGAAAATACGTAGTTTGGATTAGAATACAACCTTACTTTGATGATTTTTTTCTTCAACCGCTATGTATTTTTAATTTGTTTTTGCTGTAAGAATTGGTCCTATCCAAAACTTGTCTATATAGATGTTGTAGACAATATTAAGAAGATATATGATAAATTCATGGGGATTTTATATCTTTTGAACTGACGGAGTTATGGATATTTTACTTCTTCAAACACCCTTTTTGTTTTCGTTTTTAATTTTTTTTTTGCGGTACGAATTGGTCCTATCAAAAACTTGTGAATATAAAAGTTGTAGATAATATTAACGAGATTTATAATAAAATTAATTGGAATTGATATCTTGAGAATTGACGAAGTTATGAATTTCTTTGTCCCAAAACCCTATTTTTTGCGCCCCTTGAACTCATTTTTATCTTTATCAAAAATATGTGATACATAAAATTTTGTCCCTATTTTTAGAAGGAATAAAAACTTTAAACTGATTGGATATGTACAAAAATTAAGAAGTTATGGGTGGGGGGGGGGGGGGTTCGGTTTTCACAAAACCCCTCCCTATTTCCATCCCCTTGGTCCGATTTTGCCCATTAACGAACATGACCGAGATTTCATGCCCTTTGATTTTATGTAGCAGTTTGGAAGAGATTGGTGCAGAATTACGAAAGTTATCGTGTCCAGAAGAAAGTGATATAGATATATAGATATATATAGATAGACAGATAAAGTTTTTTACTGAGGGTGGTTTTGGGTTCTAGGGGTCATGATCGGTGTAGATCTGCAAAAAGTTTTCAGAAATTCCAACATAGGAACGATCCCAATAGGTAGTATTTCATACGAAATCTACCTAAAAACATCAGCTAGAGATGACAGGAAACTGAAGCGTATACGCTTTTAAAACGGTTTTTCTTAACTATAGTTAAGAAAAACCGTTTTAAAAGTGTGAGATTCTTGCACCGAAAATGGAAAGAAGATGCAGTGGAAGTTTCTACATCGACAATATTAAGACGTCTCCATAAATTTAAGTCTGAATCTCGTGTAACGAAAACAAAACATCTCATGACTGTAAAACAAAAGCATGTAAGATTGAATTGGTGTAAATCTAGACATTTATGGAGCGAAGAAGTTTGGAAAAAAATATTATTTAGTGATGAAAGTATGTTTTGTGTTTCATATGGTAATCAAGGTATTCGAGTTTTGAGAATGAAGCAAGACGAATTTGATAAAGAATGCCTTAAAAGTTCCGTAAAATTTGCTGCTAGTATCATGGTTTAGGATTGTATGAATACAGAAGGACCTGGAAAGTTATGCATCGTCTACGAAAATGTTGACTCTGAGATATATATGGAAATTTTGGAATATTACATGGTTCCATCATCAGAAGATTTGTTTGAAGATGATTTCATCTTTCAACAAGATTTAGCTTCACCGCATACCTAGGTGTTAACTAAGAATTGGTTCCGCCAACGCAATATTAAGGTACTTCCTTGGCCACCAATCTCATTAGACCTTAATCCCATCGAAAACTTTACGGTGTATAATGAAGAAAAAACTCCAAGAAAATCCTCCTTCAAGTAAAACTGAGTTAGCGGCACGTATAAAGTTTATTTGGGGTAATATTGATAGAAATGTTTGTAAACACCTTGTATATAGTATGCAAGATCGATTGCACGCTGTTATGCAAACTACAGGGGATGCTACAAATTATTAACTGCCATTTACTCCATATTCATAATATTGGTAATATTGTTGAGTTAAATAAAATATTCTAATATTTTGAAACAATGTAAATTTTATTCTAATATTTTGATGTGTTTCAGAAAGCTGTATACCTAATTTATTGTACTGTATTTTATATTTTGTAAATATTAAAATCTAATCTAAACATTCCAGATTTAATTTCTAAGGAATTTAATTGAATTTACTTAGTATCAAACATAAATAAATGAAAAGTAATTTTTTCTTATTACATTTTCTCAATTATTCTAACATTTTGAATATGAGTTGTAACCATCATTTTTTTGTCAGCGCTCAGGACTAATATTCAGAGGGCGGTGAGAGATCCACTGAAGGGATTCTCTTTTTCCCTTGCGCGCTGTGCTGTGGCGTTCACTAACATGCTGGAGCCAGAACAGCACGTGTTTGTTGTCATTTTAAGTTTTTTTTCTTATAAAAAAATTCAAAAGTGCACATATGCTACCGCCTTTTGTAATACTTGAATGCCATTCTAATTATAAGAATGGACGGAACACAAGGAGGAACGCAAGTTATTTTACGTCTGACAAAGATCATTGCCCAAAATTGGTACCATCACTCACTGCAAGGTACAATAAAGCACTACAAGGCATCACAAAGTACAATAAGGTAAGTAACCATATTGTTATTTATATTTCCAAGTATGATATATATTCATGTTTTTCATTTATTATTTTTTATCGCATAATTTCTTTAAAAATTAAGTATGAAAAACGTTTTTCTTTAGCACAGTAAACGACTCTTTATAAAATCCGTATTTACACAGAATATGTAAAGCGTGAAAAATAATGTATATTTAACTATGTGTGTGAGTTACATTTATTGTTATAGAATAATCTGTAAAAAATATAGGGTAAAATCACCTATCATGGCCCATATACCAGTAATGGGCCATTTAATATTCCTACGACACTAGACGCGAAACGCTCAACTTTTGAACTTAGCGCCAGTGATAAGTGATAAAATAGTCTTTCAACTGTCACATTATGTCATTATTTTGGCATAAAACGTCATGTGAACAGTGGCTGCTTCTACCGTAACGTCTTTTTTTTCCTGTTTCAGCTGCGGTTTCTTAGCAAGATTTTTAGTGAGCAAAGTTGGATTTCGTCCTGTGTACAAAATTTTTAAGAAGGATAAACGAAAAAAAGTAAGTTTTAATAACTTATATAAAGTTTAAGGAGTATGTAAACATATTGGTGTTATCAAAATAAGCTTATTAAGCAAACTATTTAGTTGGGCCACTACTGATGCTGTTTTTTCATGATCGCAGTAGTGATCACCCACACTTACTTTTTATATCTTATAGCTATGTGTTGTCATTAATTAAAGTTTTTAATGCATATATTTATTTCAAAAATTTAAAGTAAAGTGTTTGATAAAAATTTATATTAACATATTCATCTTATTTATGTCCCTTTTATTCTATACTTTTTGTACTCGCGACATTCTTTTGTACATGGCAGAATTGGCTACTCTTTTAGACTAGAATCTACATCCTAACTGCCCAACTTTGATATTACAACTAGCGTCTATAGCGAGGGATGAATATTTAAAATTTAGCTTTAAGTTTCTAGAGTGCAAGTAGTTCAGTGGTATGACGTTTGTTCAAGAGGGATTCATATCTAGAACTGACTTTCTATCTAGTGAGCAAAAATCTTGAAAAATCTTGTGGGATTATAATTTTCACGATAAGTGGCGTTCATGTACTTTTGGTAATGACTCAGAAACGCAAAAGCACTCAAGAGTCAAAAAACAAACAAATGAAACAAAGGAGGAGAAGGAGGTGAATAATTTTTGTGAAATTCTGTCCTATTTTATCGTTTCATCAGATTGATGCATAAACTATATTAAAATACCAATTTAGAAACACTAAATCTCTTCGGGAAAAAAAAGAGAGATTGGCAGGGGAGGGGAAGATTTCTGCGGAAGATTTTTATTCCAGATGTTTATAAGTGTACTTTAATAAGTATTTCTCATTTTGACAGCTAATTTTTTCCTGCACAGATTAATAATCATCTTGTGTTAAAATATTACTTACCTAAAATATATTTTTTTTTAAGTAACAGCTTTTAAACGCAAAATAATTTATTAAAAGCACATTTTACTGAAAATTAGTACCATTTTTTAATAAACAAGCTTTTAAAAGCACACTTTTTATTTGTTTCGCTTCAATAGTTTCGATATATGTATATACATATTTTTTTTCAAGTATTAAAATAACAATTTATTGTTGTTGTTTTTTTTTAGCTAAGAAAATTGATAGAAATAAACATTGTAAAATTGTAAATTTTACATAGTTTTTAGGAAATGTTGACAAATGAATAGTAGATGTTGATATTTAAACAGATTGACGCAAAAACTATATTAAAAATTCAGAAAACGATAATTCGGGAAAAAATAGGACAATTTTTGTTCCTTTCTATAATAGATGTATATTAAAATATATTTCTATTTTAGATTGCTAGATTCCTCATTTCCCCTCATATTTAACCGCATATGTGTTAAATGATATTTCAATAAAAACAGAAAAGGAATTGTTTACATTTAAAAAGTAACAGCATTTAAATTCGAAAAAAATTATTAAAAATATATTTGATTGAAAAATGAAATAAATAAAAAAATTAAAGCAGATTTCTTTTAGTTCAATAATCTATTGATATTGTCTTTTTCTTGTATTAAAAATTAAGTATTTTTTACTTTAGAAAAATATATAAATAAATACAAAAAAAAAAAAAATCAAAGAATTTTTCAGCAGTTGTGAACAAATAATAACGAAGGTTTATCTAACAGACTGATGCAAAAACTATAATAAAAATGCTTAAAACTTCATAAAATATCCTTTAAGAAAAGGGGGGGGGGAGGGGTTGCATTTTTGTGTAAGAATATTTCTGATTTTAATAGGTAAAATCAGAAATAAATAATCTTATATAGTTATCCAAAGATCTCCCGCACCAAATGAAGTGGGATTGACTCTCTAGAATGACGTCATAAAGCACTGCTCATGCCGCAGACGTCGATTGTCGTGGCTGAGCCCTGTTTTTTTAATCATTGCTCCTGAAGTGCTAAGAAGTCTATGTTAGGACTAGGTGATGAGTCTATCGCGGGACCCTCAGTGTTTAGTTCCCAAGTAAGCTTGGTATTAATTTTATCGACCCCGAAGGGGATGAAAGTTTTTTGCTGAACCGTGTCCAGTGCGCAGCTCGCAATCGAACTGGGGATCTGTAGCGTGGTTCACAGATGCGCTGACCGCTACACTACAGGGTTTGGGTCAATACATAGTCTATTTTG
Source organism: Maratus speciosus (assembly GCA_963932465.1). Classification (NCBI taxonomy): domain Eukaryota; kingdom Metazoa; phylum Arthropoda; class Arachnida; order Araneae; family Salticidae; genus Maratus; species Maratus speciosus. The sequence goes on along the minus strand of OZ010792.1, from coordinate 289,244,858 downwards.
AAACCCAGTCTCTACTTGATAATGAAATATTGGGATCAAATGTATTAAACTTTCGTTCACGTACTGATTTGTTTATGAAAGTGAACAAAAGTGCATTTTGATAAATTTTATCTTTAATATGCTCTAAATGGCCAAAAATTGCCAGAGATTTACGATTTCAGACGTTATGTTGATTTTCTAGGGAAATACTAGGCGAATTATTTTAAAACTTCCGGAATATAAAGAAATTGTTTGAGACATTGTGTAAAATCTATTATCATACAGTTACTTTTAGAATGCAACGGAAATTTAGAGCACTATATCTCTGATATCTTTCTAATTTTTTACGATATCCGGTTAATCTTTTTCTATAAGTTGCCGTATATAGGCACTAATAAGTTATGTAAAAAAATATTTTATTGTTCGCTCATGCGCAGTTAATATTTTTTTATGCAAATGCTCATATTTCATGAATTATTCAATAAATTTATATTCTGATTGTTGTATTATGTTATTTCTACTTTTCATCGACAAGTTTTCAAATGAATGGCGTTAATTTGGTGGAAAACCTATGCATGCTATAATAAACAAAAGACATGCCAAAAATTTCTTAAAATGTTTAAAGAAATCGCTACATCTACATGGACATACTACGTGCTATTATCAGATAAATGAACCAGAGATATTGAGCAAGATTCAATTAGTCATGCGCTAAATTATATTTCGTTTTGATTTGCGTTTTTAATTTGCGTTTGTGAGCAAACTTTTGCTGAAAAGTTACACATATTCTTCTTTACATACCTGAAGTTCCAGAAGGATTTGTCAAATACTTTGAAAACCGAAAGTGTCGTGAGACTGTTGGTCATATAGTGTAGCTCTAAAGAAATCCGCATGTACTTAAGTGAAATAAGAAAGTGTCCTAACTAATCCAATACAGGAAAATAGTCTGCCTGCAATTTGATTATGCGATCACTGAAGACTTAGAAAATACGTGTGATTCCGTGGAACTTTCTTCGTCCTACTTGAATCAGTATTCCCAATAACTTTGCGACGACGAGCTTTAATTTAGGTCATCCAAGTTTTTTCTTTAGTATTTTATATGAGTCAGTCAAATTATTATGAAAAAAAAATCGTTATACCAAGTATTTTCCAGTACTAAGTAATAAGCTATAAGCCTTTCTATTTCTCTTTTATTCTTCATATATATATGTTTGTAAGCTTGGAAAGATAGAACATGTACATTTTTTACACTCTGAGATGTAACTTTTAATAAACTCTATATTTGATTCTTTATCTTATTAGCATGTATGTTTTACTGATTTCCTTCACTAATGATGTGCAGAAGATTAAAATAATCATGATTTTATAGTGTATGAGGAAATACTCTGATAGAGTTTTAAAGCTATGAATGTGACTGACTAAAAGGAATTAAAAAGAACATTTGCGTCCTAAAGATCTAGTTTAGTACAGTATATTTTGACATTTAAATCTGACAGCCGAGTTGTAAAGTAGGAACAAATCATAGGGGAAGTATAGCTTTATTTTAAGCTGAATAAAGGTTTTGTAAAAACATTTTCGATTGAAATCTCTTGCACCGTGTTTAATTACACTGCCTTGAATTGCAATAAATAGTTCTTTAATGGTACATCTACAAATTCTTTTTATCTTGATAAGTTTTTATAACGATGCAAAAACCTCTTATACACATCAAGTGGTTTCCCTATATACCTTACAGTGTCATCACCATTTCTCTCTAACCAGAACTGAACATTGACGTGATATATTTAAGAATTATTTGCCAATATACACATATGGAATTTCAATTTAAGTTATTTTAGACTGATGACTTTACAAATTTATCTTGGCAAATACATTTTAATCTGGGAAACAATTTTTATTTTATAATATTTTTGTTTAAAATATAATTATATAGGTACACCTAAAAAATTAAAGCACGGTTATTAAAATTGCATATTTAGTGAATTGATACAATATCTAGAATACCCGCACACAATATTTCATAAATTTAATTTAACTTAATTAAAACTGTCATGTATACTTCTAGTACTTGGGAGCTCTGCCCCTTACGAGCTACCCCATCAACAATCATCCACACCCCGCAGCCATAAAAAAACATTCTGGTTGGCTGTCATTTAAAAACATTACCCGATTTCGGAAGATCGAATGATATTATGACGAACTGTATCCTTCTTCTGTAATCGGGTTGCTATTCATTTCCCTTTCACTAGGGAATTTTTTCGATTTCAAAGGCCGCAATCCACCGCTGTCGTGGCATCTGATGAGTTATTACGTGAGATCTATATCACATTTGAAAATCATCTTGTTGTAAAACGATTAGGTAAAAAATCGCTGTCTCCTGGGTTTTGCTAATAACGTCCAGAAAAAAGTTTTCTTTTATGCGCTATAAATATGTCTTTTAAATATGACTTACTTTTCCCCCAATTAAGGCTAAACAACTAAAAAAAAAATACTAAAGCCTTTCTTTTAAAGCTTAGATTTTAAAATAAGATATGCTTTATAAATTCTATTTTTAATAATATAATAAAAACATTTAAGAGATTTCTCGAATGCATTATATTGCGTTGTTAATTTTCAAAATCTGAATATTTAATAAGAAAATCCTTTTGCTACTCATTTTTAAAAGGTTTTTTAAATTTTAAATTAGTTGATTCGATGCAATTGCAATTATTTGCAGCTTATTTGCATTAACGCTTTTGAAATGCAATTTGTAGAACATAAATATTATTTTCAAATTCTAACAGGAATAAAATATTTCGTAAATCTTACAGTTTTCTAGTAAAACTGAATTGCAGAATCGCTTATTAAATTAGATTTAACCATGGCTTAAAATATTTAAAATATTTCGAAACCAATAATATTTTATAGATTTTACGAATGTCTCACAGCAAAATATTATTTCGAAAGATTTGGAAATTCCTGGATGTTACTTATTTTATTAAATTTCGGAAAATGTAGCTTCCAAAAAGAAAAATTGAAGCATTCTAAGCTATTTGATATCTTATTTTAATTAAATGCATTTGCTTATTTCAGTTTATGCAACACATAATTAATTTGTATGAATGTAAATGAGGATTTTTACATGATTAAGAGGAATAAACCCAATCACATCTGAATATTTGAGTTTATCTTTCAACAAAAGAATTGTAAAACATATCAATAAACAAGATTAATTGTTATTTGATCAGATTTGAAATAGGGTTAATACAAATGTAGTTTATCCATTAAAGAATATTTTCCGATTCCAGAAATCCTTTTTATCAGCTCTGCTTATGGGAAAATTATTTTCAAATAATGATTTCATTCTTTTTTTAACACATTCCAACGTAGTTGGTGCAACATTTTTCATCACAGTGGAAAAGATGATTTATGTTGTCTTCCTCTTTGTTTACCCGACCCGTATCTAATTCACGCAGATATTCTAGGATATTCATGTAGTTGATATGCGTTGGTGATGTTTACTATGGATGATAGTTTTTGAAAATGAAGACTTTAGCAATTATATTTCGCTAACAGAAACTCTAAAAAGAAACTCATTTACATTATGGTCCAGGAGGAAACATCGTTTGTAGTGTATTTTAATGATGTTGCACTATTTGAAACGAAATTGATATAGGGAGGACTGAGGGGGTTGACCATAGGGGAGGCTTGACCTACCCTTCACTTTTCATATTTAATGGAATTTCAGAGTTTTACCAGTAGGTGACACCCAAAGCTATTGAAATGTTCAAACAATAGTATTTGTTGCATGTAGATAATTGAAACGTGTGTAGGAAAATCAGTTGGGAAGAGTTTTTAGCTTAAAAGGTATATTTTTTAGAAATATATTGTAAGATTTTTATTAGATAAAATACATTAGAAATTTAAGTAAATAGGTTTTAAGTATTTCAGCAAAATTGATCTTTCATTCCAGGGATAAAAATTATACAGTAAAATAGGCTAAACATAATGATGTTCTATACTTTAAAAGTGACTATGTAGGGAGACGTGACCCAATAAATAAGAGGGAGGGCTGACCAGATGTTCAAAGCTCCCTTAATTAAGTGTTTTTGGAAACATTTTTATTATACACCGTACATAATGAAGGGTTAATGGTTATATTTCTAAAATAATGCAAATAAATTCGCTAAAGCTAAAGTAAAATGGGATGATAGAAAGGAAAATATTTAAAATTGATTAAAGGAAGATGTAAAAAATTGCCATAGAAGAAAGAAAACTTGTAATGAAATATAAATTGGAAAGTTGATAGGAAGTTTTATTTCATTTAAATAGTGCCGATTGTAGGCGAATAGAAGGAATGGGGAAAGACTATAAAGGATTAAAGCAGCAGCCTTAAGAAATGTTAAGTATTCATGCCTCTGCAAAAGAGCATAACATTGATCAAAACACTTTAGTAAGGTATGTAGACAAATTTCACCAAACAGAATTATTTTTCTCATGTGCCTTGAATTCCGTCTAAGCAGGTTTGTTTACAGAGCACATTTTCCCAAATAATTTTTGATTATTATTAAACCCTGTTGACTAAAATTATTCTATCTTTTTTAAACTGGTTTTATTTCCCTTAACAAATATTTCAATATAAAATAAAGTGGGCCAAGTCTGCCATATGTGGGGAGCCTTGACCCATTATTTTCTCATGATTAAAAACAATATTTTTTAAAGTTTCTTATAGATTACACTTATGTTGCAATTTTATCTTGATAACTGGTGGTATAACCAATAAAATGATGCATGATATTCTAGATATTCTATGATATTCTTATATAATATATATTTCGTAGGCTAATTGAGAAATCCGGCTCTTTGCAAACAGCCTAGGCTGTTTGCAAAGAGTCGGGCTAATTGGAGAATCCATCTCCATTTTTCCAATTAGCCTGATATTGTTCAGGCTTATTGCAAAGAGCCTAGAAAGCGTTAGGCTAATTGAAAAATGACCACTTATTATCCGATCAGGGTGATATTTTTAGCTCACAGGCTATCAAAGCCTGAGAGCTTATGTTCACGCCGATTCAGTGTGTACGTACGTACGTACGCATGTACGTAACGCGATAACTCTTGATAGAAATACCCGATTTGCTTCAATTTTTTTTTCTAGGTTCATTCTGATGAGGTGCTTCCCTCATTAGTTTTTGGGGTTCATTGGTTACGGATAAAGGGGGCTAGTCCCCCCCCCCCCTTAATTTATATAAATGGGTTTTTCATGCAGAAATATTCGATTTGCTCCAAATTTGGTATACCGGTTTATTGTGCTAAGGTGCTTCCCTGATTAGATATGGAAGCTCATTATTTAAGTATAAAGGGAGGAAAGGGGGGGCTAGACCCTCCCTTAATTTAGATAAATGGGTTTTTCATCCAGAGTTATCCGATTTGCTCCAAATTTCGTATGCCGGTTTATTAAGTTAAGGAGCTTCTCTGATTAAATTTAGAGGTTCATTAGTTAAGTATAAAGGGAGGAAAGGGGGGCTAGACCACCCCCTTAATTTAGATAAATGGGTTTTTCTTGCAGAGTTATTCGATTTGCTCCAAATTTCGTATACCGGTTTATTATGTTAAGGAGCTGCCTTGATTAGATTTGGAGATTTATTGTTTAAGTATAAAGGAGGGACAGGGGCTAGTGTCCCATTAATTTACATAAATGAGTTTTTCATACAGAATTATTCGATTTGCTTCAAATTTGATAGACCAGTTTATTAAGATATGGCTTCCTTCATTTGATTTAGAGGTTCATTGGTTAAGTATAAAAGGGGGAAAGGGGGGCAATTGCCCTTTCCCTTAATTTAGATAAATGGGTTTTCATGCAGAATTATCTAATTTAGTTAATTTTTTTTTCACCTGTATCCGAACTTGAATGTTCCATTTGAAGTCAACCCGAAAACCGACCACAACCAGGTTTCGGATTGAGTTCAATTAGAACTTTCAGGTTCGGATAGTGTTGCCGGTGGACGGAGATTATTTTGTCTGGCTTGCATCGGGTTATTGTTCTTTGGAATATTTTTGTCGGTTAAGATTTGGTTCGGGACGGGTTTCAGGTTGGCTTCGAATGGAATTTTAAAGTTTCTGGTAGCGTTGCGTGTCCACGGAAACTAATTTGTCTTGTTCAGATCCGGTTAAGTTCGGATCTTTGGAATATTTTTGTTGGTTATCAGATTTGGTTCGGGATTTCGGGTTTTTTCAAATGGAACTCTCAGGTTCGGGTCGGGTTGCATGTAGACTGAAATTATTTTGTCTTGCTCGGATCGGGGTACGGTCTGCTGTAATTTATTTTTCAGGTTTGGGTAGGGATATGCGTTAATAAACCTAATAAAAAGAAAATTGCCCAGTTAAACTGATGGCATTGAGCTAACAGGCTATTCACACTAATTGTATATTATACTCTTATTTCAAAGAATAATGCCCCTCGAAAAATAAATGAAGGGATTAGTCCCCTTTGCCCTTCTTTCTACTTAACCAAAGAACCTCCAAATCTAATCAGGGAAGATACTTAATATAATAAACTGGTATACCAAATTTGAAGCAAATCAGATAATTCTGCATTAAAAAAACATTTCACTAAATTAGAGGGGGTATTAGCTCCCCCATTTCTCACTTTATGCTGAACCAATGAACTTTCAAATCTAATCAGAAAAGCTCCTTATTAGAATGAACCTAGAAAAAAAAAATTAAACTAAATTAGATAATTCTGCATGAAAACCCATTTATCTAAATTAAGGCAAGGTGCAACTGCCCCCCTTTCCCCTCTTTTATACTTAACCAATGAACCTCCAAATAAAATGAAGGAAGCCATATCGTAATAAAATGGTATATCAAATTTGAAGCAAATCGAATAATTCTGTATGAAAAACCCATTTCTCTAAATTAAGGGGGTCTAGCCCCCCTTTCCTCCCTTTATATTTAACTAATGAACCTCCAAATCTAATCAGGGAAGCCTCCTTACATAATAAACCGGTATACGAAATTTGGAGCAGATCGAACAACTCTGCGTGAAAAACCCATTTATCTAAATTAAGGTGGGGGGGTCTAGCCCCCCTGTCCTCCCTTTATACTTAACTAATGAACCTCCAAATCTAATCAGGGAAGCTCCTTAACATAATAAACCGGTATACGAAATTTGGAGGAAATCGAATAACTCTGCATGAAAAAACCATTTATCTAAATTAAGGGGGGTCTAGCCCCCCTTTCCTCCCTTTATACTTAACTAATGAACCTCCAAATCTAATCAGGGAAGCTCCTTAACACAATAAACTTGTATACCAAATTTGGAGCAAATCGAATAGTTTTGCATTAAAAACGCATTTACCTAAATTAAGGGGGGTAGCCCCCCCCCCTTTCCTCCCTTTATAAACTAATGAACCTCCAAATCTAATCAAGCCCTCTCCTTAACATAATAAACCAGTATACCAAATTTGAGCTAATCGAATAATTCTACATGAAAAACGCATTTATCTAAATTAAGGGGAGAGGCAATTGCCCCCCTTTCCCCCCTTTATACATAATAATGATCTTCCAAATATAATCAGTGAAGCTGCTTAACACAATAAGCCGGTATACCAAATTTGGAGCAAATCGAATATTTCTGCATGAAAAACCCATTTATATAAATTAGGGGGGGGGGTGTGGACTATCCCCCTTTTCCCACTTTATCCTTAACCAATGAACCCCAAAAACTAATCAGGGAAGCAACTTGTCAGAATGAACCTAGAAAAAAAAAATGAAGCAAATCGAATTTTTCTATCAAGAGTTATCGTGTGTACGTACGTACGTACGTACGTACACACGCACAGAATCGGCGGGCACATAAGCTTTCAGGCTTTGATAGCCTGTGGGCTAAAAATATCACCCTGATCGGATAATAAGTGGTCATTTTTCAATTAGCCTAACGCTTTCTAGGCTATTTGCAATAAGCCTGAAAAATATCAGGCTAATTGGAAAAAGGGAGATGGATTCTCCAATTAGCCCGGCTCTTTGCAAAGAGCCTAGGCTGTTTGCAAAGAGCCGGATTTCTCAATTAGCCTACGACATATACATGAGGACATCAGAAGCCAAGGAGTACAAATGACAAAATTTCGATTTGGAGTATATTGAGTTCAAAGATAATTGACGTTAAAGTTGAAAATCAATAATAATTGACTGAATTGAAATTGGAAACTGCTGCTTGTTTCACAGTGGTCCTCGAACTCTTATTTCAATAAATGTGAAAAAAGTAGAGTTCAATTTTCTTTAAATTTATAATTAATCAATATTAATCATTATCCGGCAAAAGTGGTTGATCTCTAAAAGAACAACACATAATTAGAAAATCACTTATATTTCTTTACCATAAAAGAAAAAAGCATATTTCCAGGTCGTTTGTGCACTTAGTTCATTTTTTTTCAATTGTGTCACTTATACCCCTTGGCTTCTAGGGCCCTCATATATCAATTTCTTTATTCTAGGTTCAATATTTAAAAAATAGAAATCATTTTTTAAAAAATGGATCAACCCTCTCCGGTCTCCCCTACGTCACTGAGGTGCACTACAAGATGATTTCTATAGAATAAAGCGTACACAGAAAAGAAATGCAAAAAAATAATTCGTTAATAGTATTGTGCATAAAGGATAATTTCTAAGAAGTGGTAGTTTTTTCCATTATGCTATATATTTTTTAAATTTTCCTTTTTTGCATATTACTATAAATTCTATAGATTATCTAAAAGGCTGCAGAAAAAACTCGAGTGCATTCTCGTTTATAGCCAAAACTGAGCTATTCGTTGCCTAACTAAATTTCCGGATATCATGTGATATATATATTAGCTATAGATCATATACAGGGCTGCACAAAATAATTCAGATAATTAACCGACTAAAGATTATAATTGCTAAATTTGGGGTTTCAAATGTTTTATGAGTTTCCCTAGTTGTTTGCTTAGATATTATTTTCACTTTAATATGTAGTGAAGTTTCATTGGAGTATTTTTAACATGTTGGAACTGGTTTCATTATTCATACTTGCTGCAGGACTTTTCTTTTTTTGTTTTATGTTGAATAAAATAGCGTATAGTGCATTTGTCTATACGCCTCCCAACGATTTGTCGAAATCTCTGGATTATGTATTGAGTATAAAAACGGCGTTTGGCTAGTACTATACTTCTCACAGTTAGTAATTAATTAAATACGACACAGAAATTTAAATATGTCGCAAATACCGTAAAACCTCTATAAAATAACCAGTAAAAACCGGATTTATAAAAGTCCATATACTGCGACATATTATTAACTAATCAACTACTGGAGATTGATTTAAAGAGTAGTGCAGTAAAACTATCTTTATTAATGTGAGTTAAAATTATATTTATCGCTAAAATTGAATACAGTAACTTTGTAATGAAGCATTAGGAATAAATTAAATATCACTATGATCTTTTCGGAGCGGTGTTTAAGCCTTTTCCTTCGTTTGGTGATATCTGCCGTACGTTGTTTGTAGATAAACACGCAGAAGAGAAAGAAAAATAACAAAAGTGATATGAAATCATTTATTAACTACAAAGGAAAGATATAAAGAGTTTTGTATGAAAACTGAATGAAAATTACTCTTGCGCTCTAACTACTGGGCTGTTTGTTGCATTTAATGCACCTGCTTACGTTCGGAGTGGTTCTTTTAATGCACAGTATTGAATAAATAGACATATTTTTAGTTCAATTGTAAAACAGAAAATCCTAATAATATTTTCATAACATTTTTAAAAAATGGACTTTTATCTCATATTTTTAGCAAAATGACATGCTCATGCATGACAGAGTACTCTCAATTCAGCTAAATATATTTGAATTTTCTTTCGTCTGCAGACTACTATTACACTTGACAGTGCACTGAAGTAGGAGTTTTACAATATGTACAAAATTATCTGAAATAGTTTAAAATATGTAAAAAAATACCTATTCTTTTGTAATAAATTACGGGGTTTTTTTTATATTCGAGTACCTATAAAATAATTGCATTGCAACATAGAGCTTAAGATTCTAACTCAGGACGTAGTGAGTTTATATCATAAGGAATTTCAGAAAATTTCAATGAAAAATGTTAAAACATTTTATTTAATAGAGTACGTCGAACCTGAAAATAACGGGAAAATTGATTTTCTAGAAATCGCATTTAAAGATTTCTAGCCTACAGTATTTTTTATCGATAAAATTAATCAAGAATTCAGATTTTTGTGCAATCAAGCACAAAAATCATGAAAAGAAACCTTATTTACATTTATCCTGTCCTTCATACGCTCATTTCTGGTAGTTGACTCATTACTTCCCGGTTATTAAATTGGCCATTAATTCTGTTCTAGTAATCGTACGAATGATATTTAAGCATACACTGTAAAAAAAAAAATCCGACCAGTTTTCCTGTAGGAATCGGAAAAATAGTTGACCTTATCTTACCTGAAAATTTTCCGACCCAGCTCGGAATAAAATCCGCAAAAAAATGGAAATAATCAACAAAATGGTATTTTACGCATTTTATTCCGTCTTACGGATTTTATTCCGAGCTGGGTCGGAAATTTTTCCGGTACGATAAGGGCAACTATTTTTACGATTCCTACAGGAAAACTGGTCGAATTTTTTTTTCAGTGTATTTGGAACATTAAAAAATGCCCTTTTAAATAAAACATTAAAACTAATTTCGAAAATGTTAACCAAAACTGTCATTTTAATGTTTGCAGATACCATAACTGAAAGTTAAATAATGAGTAATATAAAAATAAATATTCAAATTTGAATCTATTTTCAGTCTGCAAATTATACACCAGGACAGAAAAAAATTCAAATCAAAAGTCTTATTCTTAACTCTTTACTTAGTTTAATGTTGATACTTATTTATCGATCAATCAGTCTAGCTCAACCTGTGCATTTAGAGACGTTGGTCATTAAATGAGATTGTTCGGACTGCACCGAGATTTTTTAATCAATTTGTTACGGTGTAAAATTGTGCTTATCTTTCGAGAATGAGTTCTGAAATATTTAAAGCTATAAATATGAAATTTATAAGTATTATTTCATATATCATGCATTATAGTGTAACTGAAAAGGGGCAATCTGTTATCATAATAACACTGATTGCTTTCCATTTAATTGTTAAACAATTTATTACACATTTATGATCACTTAGTACCAAAACCCATATTTTGAATTTGGAGATAAACGCAAAATATGACTTAATAATAATAATGTAATAATAACTTTGAAATTATCCAGAAATAACTTCATTAATTTTATAAATTTATTATAACTTAATCAATTAAAGAACTAAAAAAAAATAGGTTATCATTTACTTTATTTAGAATTATTTAAAAGTGTAGATTATTTTATCACATCAAATTAGAATATTATTATTTAAAAATAAAATGTTTCTGTTCCTTGCTCTGAGAAGATTGCCTACCCAAATGGTTAATAACTGAGTACACGTGAAAATAATTTCAGAAAAATTTCTCGAAATTGATTTTTTCCTATTAAATTTTGTGCATCATAACAATTTAAAACTAGTTGGATGTGCCAATCCTAAAACTTTCTTCTATCTTATACATCTTAATTTTTCAAAAAGTAGTTACACATGTTAATATCTCAATATTATTAGTTCAATACTATACCAACTTTATTTTTCTTCTTAAATTTCTGCTTCAGTCAATTAAACGGACTAAAAACGAGTTAATCTCGATCATGATATTGATTAAAATTTTTTCGTTATTCTGATGCACATCAGCCCTATATCATGATATTTGTCAAAAATTAATAGTTTTTCCTTATTCTGTTGTTATCAGATGTTTGCGAATAGCCGGCGTAGCTGGAAGGGAGTTCCCGCCTTTCGACGAGCCGCCGATGGACAGTAGAACTACGAAAAATCAAGAAAAGTATAAAAAAAATCGCTATCACAGAGACCCTTTACCGCGCGATATTTCCAAATTCAAGGAGGACCTGTTGGCCAAAGCCAAAAACATGAACAAAAAATTTGGTTCAATTGTATGCATAATTTTATACACTTTTCGATTGCACAATAAAGAAAATGGCACATCGCTATTACAGCGCCCCCCTTCCGTCAATTTTTTTTCAAATTCATGGAGGACTTGTTTGCCATAGGCAGAAACGTACGCAAAAAAAAAAAAAAAAAAAAAAAAAAAAAATTGGTTCAATTCTATGCATAATTCATACTTTTCGATGGTACAACAATGAAAATGGCACAGAGATCCAATTATAGCGCCCACTTCTGGCTGAATTTTTTCAAGTTCAGGGAAGACTTGCTTGCCATAGCCAGAAACTTACACAAAAATTTTGGCTCATTACACTTTTCGATGGTACAATATTCAAAATGGCACAAAAATCGCTGTTACAGCGCCCCCTACCGGCGAATTTTTTCCAAATTCAGGGAGGACCTACTTGCCATATCTTAAAACTTGAAATAAAAATTTGGTTTAATTCTATGCATAACTTCATACACGTTTGGATGGTACAATATTCAAAATCGCACAAAAATCGCTATTACAGCGCCCCCTACCGGCGAATGTTTTCCAAATTCATGAAGGATCTGCTTGCCATAGCCAAAAACTTAAAATAAAAATTTGGTTCAACTCTATGCATAACTTCATACATCTTTTGATGGTACAATGGCGACAGACAGACGGACTGACGGACACACGGACAGACAGACATTTTCTATAAACATGTTTTTTGGGATCTCTTATCCCTAAAACGTGTAAATCCGTCGAAAACCGGAAGTCGAAAAGAATTTCGATTACAATACTTTGTTCTATTGAAGATAGAAGAAAGTAAAAATTTATCAATAGGTTATTTTGAAAAAAAAAAAAAAAAAAAAAACTGAAACACAATTTCAAATTAGATAAATACTTTTTCTAATATTTTCAAAAATGTGAGAAAAATTAATGCATTGTTCTCATGTTTTTATATAAATATCTTATTCATGCAGTGCCATTTATTGTAAAATGTAAATTAAAGTACGCTCGATATTTTCTAAATGAATTGAACTCACGGAATGGAAGGACTGATTTCTCGCCTGTCCAAAGGCAGTTCGGGCATTCCCAATACTGCACGCTTAAATTGTCCAGGCTGGATTCGAGCGACAGAGGTTAATTATGTACGTCACTTTCAATTCATTGATATCTATACTTTTCATTTATCGGTCAATAAAATTTGATTTGGCTGATACTATATCTTATTTTTCACTGTACCTGCGAAGTCTTCTAAAATACCCAATGTTTATCTTTCTCTAGAAAAATCAGAGGAAATAAAATCACACGCTTTCAAAGTTATTAATGTTTAAGAATAACCATCTTTATTTTATCAATAAAAGTGTATTACACTTCTTTAAGGGAAAGCCATTTTATACCACATATGTGAACTTTATGTTAAAAAATTAACGCAAAGTTTAATTAAATGGCAATGATAAATCGACAAAAAATCCTCTCTGTAAAAATGATAGCTGATTCTTATAGATTTCACTCCGCTAAAAAAATAGGCTAACGAAATTACTGCATCACATACCATTTTTTTCAGTAGGAGGGATTGATTTTAAAATTAAGATATTTTATATCTTGGTAAAACACAAGTGGAAATTTTGTAAACCATAATATGTTGATAATAATATGTAAATTACCTGTAAATAAATGTATAAATATTATTACGGGAGTTACAACGGCATAAGGAATGAAAATATATTTGTGGATAGCGTTGAAAAAAAAAAAGAAAGAAACTAAAATTCGAGGTAGGATCGAATTGAGTATATTGTGTAACATATTTACAAGAACTACAACAACTGAACTAAAACCGAGAAATAACATGTATTTATAGGTTTTAAAAGAACCATGACGGGCAGGTTACCTGACGTGAAAGAGAGCTATATAGCTAGCTTAAATAATCATTCACAGTTAAACATAAACAACTGTATTAAAATGAAAAAATATATTTTATCAATTTGATATCTAAGACACTGAAAACACTTTTATCTAGCATTACAAATTAATATAACGATCCTTCATTATTTGTAATTATTATGAAATTGTTTCTCGGAAAAATAGTACGTGCTGGAGCAATTTGGATATCATATTTAGAATTAGGAATATTAGAACTGTACAGTTTATACATTTTGTTTGCAGGGAGGAAAAATTTTAATTTTTTTGCCGACTAGTGTTATGATTCCGCATATTTATTTTTCTAACAAAAGAACTAATGAAATTGTGTCTGAGACAGAAATAATATCAATGATCAATAATGCGAAAAAAGATTTCATTGAACAAACTTTAAAGATATGTTTATTGTTATTACAAAGCCTGACAAAAGCAGTTACAAAAGAAAAAAAAAAAACACAAAGTGTAACACAAATAAATTGTCAATGTAAAAATTTCTTATCTTTAAAAAATGCATTTTTAAGAATAGCAGATATATCTGAAAAAAATTATTATATTTTCTACAATATATTTAATTACAGGATACAAAAAAATGTGTGGAAAAATTTGAAGAGATAGAAATAGTTTAAAATTCTAACACGCAATTACACAATTACTTTCAGATTACTGTTCATCAATGTTCCATTCTATAAAAATTAAATTATTAGTGATTAAAATGACATTGGTCATTATTTTTTATCTATTGTTCATTCTTTTAACTAAGGTTGGATTCATCAATTTCTTAATTATTTAGTATTTTATCTTGCAGATCATATACATGATACGGAATGTATACAACTTCTATATCAAAAACGATTTTCTTTTGTAATTATATAATTTTCTTCTTAACTAATTATGTAGAGGACGAAATATGAATAAATTTATGAACTGGAGAAATGCACACTCATATGTCATAAGTATTACTTAGTAATTACCACGTCATAAGAGACTTATAGAACCTTTCTACAGAATTAATATTCTTTCAATGAAAAAAATGTTAATTAGGAACTTAATATGATTAGGTAGTTTTAAGATATTTTAACTGTGCACATTTTGCATAATTTTGACGGGCATGATGTTACTGTTTTAATAACACGTTTTACATGTGGCTTTTTATTATTCTTTTGACAGATTTACCAAGGGGAAATGCACTGTGGTTAATTTTCTATTAAATATTTGATTTTGGAGTCTATTTTAACTTCCATTAAATTTAATGCAAATTTGTATAACACAATCAATGGGCCGACGAAAAATATTTTTTTAGTTCACCAATTTTGCGTTTTTGAAGGAAAAAGGGCAAGCCTAATTACATATCTAATACGAAAATGTAACAGAAAGCACAGTTGCTATAATACCCTTGTGATTTAACAAAAATCCAACTTTAGATTGAAGAATTTCAAATAATGTTTATGTTATATTTGTGATTTTTTTTTAATGTTATGGAAAATTGGTAAACGAAAGCGTGAATTTTCCTGTGTTAACAAAACAATAGCGGAACAAACCTTCAAATTAGGATTTTATTTTATTATTATTATTTCATTTTTGTGTAAATTACATGAGGAGAAAATGGCGACAATAATATTTTTATGAACAATAAGGTTTCTATATATTTTCTTTTGGTTCATATAGTAGATATTATTTAAGTATGTGGATCTAGTTATATTGTACAGAATTTCAAAAATATCTTGCTCATGTAATTTTGCCGAAAGATTGTCTTCATCCGTCTTTTTCACATTAAACTTTAATTATTTTTCAAACACTATGGCCAGGATAATATTGTTTCATTGATTTTAAAACACTTTTATTTTGGATTAAGATGATTTTGTGTAGTCCGAATTTTCAGTGCCCAAATCAATCGATTGCTGTCGTTTTTATTTAAAAAATAAGTAGTGTATTTGCACCTTTTTACCAGAAATATGATAATAGGATACATAGAATATAGAATATGAAAATAATTTGATTTCTATTAAGTATATTATATGTTTGAATTTTTTTGAGTTTCAGATGAAACAAATAAGGTAATTGTTGACTCTCAAGATTAAAAACAGAATTATTTTAATGGTTATACAAATTGGTATATTCTTATTTATTTTTTACTATTTTAAAATCTAATAGAAATAGAAAAATATTTATTTAAATATGCCCTAGGGTGAAAATATTAACTTAAATATTCCTATAAATCTATCCAAAAGAGAATAGGGAACAAAATGCAATTTAGCTTTTTGAAAAGAAAAGATTACATATTATAAATAAAAACATTTATAGATTCCATTATTAGTCTTTCTTTGCATCATTATGGGAATTGATTTCATTCCTCCAGCTGGAATTATAAACGTGAGTTTATGTTTTTAATGATATCAATGGTGCTACCAACAAAACTAATAACGTTCTCTGATTATAAGAATAATTTTGGGAATACTGCTAATATGAAATCATTTTTCAAAATAATGTAATAAATTCTTGATGTATATATATTTTAATTAAAAGTATTAAAATTTATTTTAAAATATAATTTTTTGAATAATAACTTTTTATTGATAATTCAATATATATATATATATATATATTTGAAGGGGGAGGGATATTTACTTTCTTTTACGCTTGATTCTAGAATATAGCGTTTTTCGTCTTAACAAGTTGACTTTATGCATTCCCATTAACAAAGCTGTATTAGATTAGAAAATAATTTAACTTAGAAATTTCCTGTAAACCCAAATTGCGGAGAACACCTATGAAACTTTATTTTTTTCATTAAGGCTTCTTCCCGGCCCAGCGTTGTCTATTTGTGAAAACCGATGGAAAATAGTGGAGTCAATGCATCTTCAGTCTGATACATGCATTACATATTTTGAAGGATTTGTATCTAGCGATTTATTAAAGTTTATTACTGTTTTCTGTTTCTGTAAATTGTATATTTAAAAATTATTATATTAAAACTAAATAGAAAATAATTATGTCCTAAAACAGCTATAAATGTTAATACGAAACTGGAAATATATAAAGGAAATTTCGTTTGTGAAAACACCTTTTGGTATTTTTTTATTTTTTTAGCGGATCAAGTTTGTTTAGATTTTAAATCATGCAAATTTCAGTAGCCATTAACTTCACATGCCTCTGAAGATTGCACTCCCATAACACAAGGGACTTGTTATTCGAATAGTTTCTACATAAAGAAGTTGTCCATATGAAGCGTTCTACAACTCATATTCAAAATATTAGAATAATTACTTTTCTTTTACAAATTGAAAATATCGTTTGGCAATTTAATGTCTTTTAGACCAATGTCAGACGGGCGTCTTTTTTGCTGCTTTTTTGCTTAAGTATTATCCATTCACAATGCTATAGCATTGTGAATGGATAATACATAAGCAAAAAAGTAGAAAATAAGACGCCCGTCTGACATTGGTCTTAATGCAAATATGCAAACGATATTTTTATTTAGAACTTATTGTTGATTAAACTTATTTGTTATCTTAAAATTAATATCATTTTTGAAAAGATTAATTGAAAAAAATATTTTGAAAAGTCAAAATATTAAGATATTTATTCAAGTGGTTCGAAATATTAGAATATTTCACATTAATTCTCTTTTAATTATCACCAATTCAAAACTGGTGGCATCATTGGTTAAATTTAGACGATTTTATTTAAAATCAGTATTCTTTTTACAGTTTGTTTGCTTTTTCGTCTTAGAATGGGTCGAGTGAGGGATATTCTTGATTCTTTTAAACTCCGCATGGTTGATTTGTATCGGCACGTTAAAAATCAATGTTATTGCCGAAACGTCAGTGAAGGCTTACTGTGGAGACTCAGAAAGTTTTCGGTTACCGTTTGTTTGTTTGCTTGTTAGTCTGTTCCGCGATAACTACCGCAAAAAAACATCCGATCAGCTTGAAATTAAGTAAACATGTTGGTGAGGCACCCAGAATTTGCTGCATAGTTGTTGACTAAATTTCGTTCATTCGTTTGTAAAATATGGAACATTTTCTTTTGGGTCATAATGCTTTTCTATGGCAATACAGACGATTTTCAAATTTCCATTTGTTGAAAGAAAATGGCTCATTTGATTAATGTATTTAAATGGTAAATTATAAACGCTAAAATTTAAAATATGGGTTTTAAATTATTCCAATTAGTTAGAAATTTTGTTGATATATTTGCCAGATTTTTTTAATTAGGTGTATAATTTTTGGTGGAACTATGCATGTTTACAATAATATAAAGCATTTTGTTTTATGAATTCACTTATTTCACATAATACATATTTCATTTTTTTTCTTTTCTTTCATCCGCCTAGCAACATATTAGATCCTAATAATATTATTATAAATGTGCGTATAATGTTTGAGTAACGCCAACGTCAAAACAGATGAATTAATGCATATGTATATTTGCAATGGATTTTAGCGAGAAATAAAAATAGGTAATGCTTTATTTATTTTGTTCAAATATTTTGTTTAAAAATAGAAAAATTCATTATTTACATAGAGAATAGATTGTGTTTTTCCGATAAAATTTAACAATATTTCTTTAATCGTTGCCAAGAAAATAAAAACGCGAAATAATATTTTCTCTTAAACAATTTTCATTGAAGGATTTTCACGTGGGAAAGGAAAATGAAATAAGAAAATTAAGAATAATAAAAAAAAAATAAATATGGAAACATACCGGACATAAAAAGAAAACTCTCAAGTATTTCTTAATATAACAAGGAGCAAGGTTTTGAGTAAGTACGAATAACAGATGAATTAGACGTCATTTATCGAAAAGAAAGATGTTGGAATAAAATGATTTTGGGTAAATTAAAATTAACTATTAATCACGGAGGAAAGAGATAGATGTAGATGCAGTATGCCGTAAAAACAGTTTGCGATTTGATGCGCGTTATTGCTCAGATTAAAATACCCTTATTCGGCCCAAACAAAACAAGCACGTGAAACAATGACCGAATTGTTTGAATTCATCCGTGCATTTTTCTCTTGATGAAAATGTTATTCTTATATTTAAGCATTCTAAAGTAGTATTTCATTGTATTATGAATTAAAAACTGTATTACTAAAAGTATTCTTTTTATTTTCAAAAGCATGTCGTTGTGTTTGGGCCGAAAGTAGTGGATTTTAGGGTTACATTTTTGACGTCACTTCAAAATTTATCGTCTGCGTACTGTTAACATGAAAAATTTTTTTTTTATTTTTTTATTAATTTTTTAATAAACTTTTGCTTATCCTTATAAATCACAGCGTAAAAAAATTTAAGATATACTATTAGCATCTGCACAATCAATGGAAAATTATGAATGGAAATTTAAATAGACTACGAGGTGGTTCTCGGGGCTAGCCCCCCTGAAGAAATGCAATTTTTCACTTAAAAAGTTAACAGAATAAGCAGCACATCAGAATTGCAGAATATCATTGTATAACCATTTGTTTAACACTTTTAATTTCTGAAACTTTAAGAAGTATTTTTTATTCTTAAAAATATTTATGTAATTAGAAAACTTTAAAAAGTGATTTGTAGGAAGTTGAATATTACACAAAGAGTGTTAAAAAACAATGACGTAGAAAGATGATGTTGAGGCTCCTGATCTGAAGATTTACTAGTAAGTAAGTAAGTAAGCACCCACCCTGGGAACCCGCTTTTGGCTTATGGTTGGGTGTAACCCCCAAGCCCAGGGTGGGGAAAAGTTTTACTACCTGCGGAACCCTTTGGAAACAAATAATTTTTAAGATTAATTATAACTATTCTAAATATTGTTATGTACAAACGAGGGTTTATAGATTACCCACAACTTTTTAAAGTTAAGTGTTCATATAAGTTCATGTATAAGTTCATAAACCTTGTAGTTATAACTAGTCCCATCAAAACCAGCCACCACCACCAAGGCCACTAGTGCCTGGACTGGAAATGTCATTCCTGTATTTAATCTGATTCATAAAGGTGGGGCATTGTGTTGAGTACGCTGTGTGTTTATAATAATTTGGTAAGTTTATACAATTTGCACAGTTTCTGAGATCCTGTTTGTTTATATTCGTGCAACTAGTGGTCTGATGACCCATCGCACAGAATGCGCATATTGAATTTCTCCTGCAGTTACTTTCGGAGTGTCCGTACAATTGACAGTTCGCACACCTGATGATTGGCCTGTAAGGATGAATCCTGCAGTTTCGTAATCCCACAATTATAAGTTCCATGCTCAAAAGTGTGTCTGAAGTTGTCTTGTCTACCTCGAGGAGCAGTTGATAATATCTTGGCGAAGTTTTTTGTATTACTTTTTGAATCTGGATGTATGAACTTTTCTTTATGTTTGGATGTTGCTTTATTTGATTTATAAGATATTCTCCCTGTGTATCTTTTGGAATACCTATAATGATAATTCTTTTAGTGTTATGTTTTCTGTATTGTATATAGCGAATTATTTACATTGTTCTCAATCAAGCGTTAATAGAATACCAACACAATATTAAAAAAATGGAAAATTTCAAAATAATCGCCGAAATGGCGGCCGAAAACCAAAAAAATCTGCTAGAGATGACAGGAAACTGATGCCTATAGTTAAGAAAAACCGTTTTAAAAGTGTGCGATTCTTGCACCGAAAATGGAAAGAAGAAGGAGTTGAAGTTTCTACATCGGCAACATTCAGAAGTCTCCATAAATTTAAGTTTTAATCTCGTGTACCGAACACAAAACCTCTCATGACTGCAAAACAAAAGCGAATAAGATTGAATTGTTGTAAATCAAGACGTTTGTGGAGCGAAGAAGATTGGGAAAATACATTATTTAGTGTTGAAAGTATGTTTTGTGTTTTATATGTTAATCAAGGTATTCGAGTTTGGAGAATGAAGCAAGAATCATTTGATAAAGAATTCCTTGAACGTTCCAAAAAATTTGCTGCAAGAGTCATGGTTTGGGGTTGCATGAGTGCAGAAGGACCTGAAAAGTTATGCACCGTCTACGAAAAGGTTAACTCTCATATATATCAACAAATTTTGTAATATTACATGATTCCATCATCAGAAGATTTATTTGAAGATGATTTCATCTTTCAACAAGATTTAGCGTCACCGCAAACCTCGGTGTCAACTAAGAATTTGTTCCGTCAACGCAGCATTAAGGTACTTCCTTGACCTCCAAACTCACCAGACGTTAATTCTATCGAAAACTTACCGTGTATAATGAAGACAAAAATCCAAGAAAATCCTCCTTTAAGTAAAACTGAGTTAGTGGCACGTTTAAAGTCGATTTGGGCTAATATTGATAGAAATGTTTGTAAACACCTTGTATATAGTATGCAAGATCGATGTATGCGATTATAAAAGCTAAAGGGGATGCTACAAAATATTAACTATCATTTACTTCATATTCATGAGGTAATATTGTTGCGCAAAATAAAATATTCTAATATTTTGAACCAATCTAAATTTTATTCTAATATTTTGATGTGTTTCAGAAAGTTGTATACCTAATTTATTGTAGTGTATTTTACATTTTGTATATGTTAAAGTCTTATCTAAACATTTCAGATTTAATTTATAAGAAATTTAATTGCATTTACTTAGTATCAAAAGTAAATAAATGAAAAATAATTTTTTCTTATTACTTTTTCGCAATTATTCTAATATTTTGAATATGAGTTACTGAAGGAAATCTTGAAAGAGTTTTACAATGTCTTCATAATCCACTGATATAAAAGAAAATATGTCCATTTCAAATATATTATAATTTATATTGGCTTCCATTTGTTAAATATTTTTTTCTTATTATAGATAAACCATTCAAAATGTAAGAAATTTGTAAAAAAAGAAATTCGAAGTCATCATTCATAATATAAAAGACTGCTGTAAAAAAAAAAAAAAAAAAAAAAAAAAAAAAAAAAAAAAATTAACTCAATTTTTTTTAGCACCTGTAAATTATATTTTTACAATTAAATAAACTATTGAAAATTATTTCATTAGATATGATAATCATTTTATAATACGTTATTATGAATGTATGTCTCTTTTTTTTTCAATAAATATATTTTATATATATTAAAAGTTTGAGTGTCTTTTTTTTGGGGGGGGGGGGGGGTCGATAAATCATTTTGTTTTTAATTCATGGTATTTCTAAATTTTCCTCTCAGCTTTTCTTTTAGTTGCAAAATTCTTTTTAAAAGAAAGCTTGTTTATGTACTAACTCAATGTTTTCTTTGCCTATTC
The DNA here is from genome assembly GCA_963932465.1 of Maratus speciosus. Classification (NCBI taxonomy): domain Eukaryota; kingdom Metazoa; phylum Arthropoda; class Arachnida; order Araneae; family Salticidae; genus Maratus; species Maratus speciosus. The sequence continues at coordinate 289,222,723 of OZ010792.1, read as the reverse complement.
TGCTAAATTTGGCTTATAGTAAACAAAAGAAATATTTATCATGCTATCACTAAATTATGATTGATAAACAAAATTTGATTGTGACAAACGTCAATTTCATCTTTAACATTTTTTCATTGTTACAATAATGGAAAAGGAATTTCAGTGGTATGAGTAAAGAAAATGTGTGATTCCTTGGGATTGCTATAATTGCAAACGGAATTTATCTTAATGCCATGTCAATTGCATTAGTCATCCAATAGTTAGAGCAAAATTTCAACGAAACTTTATTTACTACAACCTTCTGTGCATTTTCCTTTGATAAAAACAAATCGTTAACTAGCTAACGATTAGTTATCTAGTGATTTTTAAATAATTATCTGTTAGATAACTATATGTATGTGCGCATACGCGCGCATGTTTGTGTGAATTAAATAGAACGCTAAGTAAAATATCATACTAACAATACTTTGTAGTGATCTAAGAATTTGTATCAGTTTAAGATATGCTATATTAAAAAAAAAAAAAATCGGATAAATCATCAAACACTACTCATATTCAAGTATCCTTTAAATTAAATGTGTGTATATGATGAATACTAAGAAGTTAATTATCTAGACACACGGCAGTGTGTCAGCCAAGTTCGCCTGACATAGCCGTGTGTTATTTACATGAACCATTTCAAGCTGTTTTCGTCAAATTTCAATGCTCTACTACTGAAAATCTATGAGACCTACATACTTGTTATACGAAATGTGTAGTAAGGCCACCCTAATTACCTAAAATCAAAAATTTAATAATTAACGCATAATTAGTTTCCGAGATAATGACATTTGAAAATGTCTGATAATCGATAATTTTACCACTGACTGACTGACTGACTCACTCACTCATCAAAAAGATCTCGTATATCTACTGCAGCGACATACTTCAAATTTGGTGCGAAGTTCGTTTACACTATAAAACTAAGGAAAAAAATAAAAAAATTGTGAAAATCGATGAATTACCCACCTGGGGGTGCCCATTTTTACTTTAACATTACGTCTATTAGGCGAAATTTTAATTTGCCATAGGAAGGGACGCTGTTCTGTCGCCAAATATCGCCAAGTTTCTCGCCAACATGGCGATATATCGCCAAATTTGGCGACCAAAATTAGTCGCCCAAAGTGACGCCACCTTGGCGATATCTCTAATATTTCGCCAAATTCCCATAGACTTCCATTGTAAACCTATCTACTTACTGGGGGTTTATCTAGGTTTACTTGCTTGCAGAAAATCAACAAATTGAGATATTCTGTCTGTCACAGAGCCTGTTCTCAGAAACTATACTCGTTGGAGACTTGAAATTTTGCATACTTATAGCTGAACACCACACATCATACGACAAATTATAAAATTTTGAAAAAGTCGTACATTTAACCCTTTGGACTCCCACATGTGTATTTTAAACAATTCTTTCTGTGTGAGCCTCTAACTAGGTTGGAGGCGTGAAATTTGGCATACTTATAGCTGAACACCTCACATCAAATGACAGTCTATAAAATTTTGAAAAAATCGTACATTTAACCCTTTGCGCTCCCACATGTGTATTTTAAACAATTCTTTCTAAGTGAGCCCCTATTTAGGTTGGAGGCGTGAAATTTTGCATACTTATAGCTGAACACCTCACATAAAATGACAAACCATAAAATTTTGAAAAAGTCGTACATTTAGCCCTTCGGGCTCTCACATGTGTATTTTAAACAATATTTTCTAAGTGAGCCCCTAATTAGGTTGGAGGCGTGAAAATTTGCATACTTATAGCTGAACACCATCATGCAACAAATCATAAAATTTTGAAAAAGTCGTACATTTAACCCTTTGGGCTTCCACATGCGTATTTTAAGCAATTCTTTCTAACTGAGCCCCTTATTTAACTGCAGACTTGAAATTTTGCATACTTTTAGCAGAACACTTGAGGCCAGGCGACAAATCATAAAATCTTGAAAAAGTCTTACGCTTAACCCTTTGAGCTACCACATATGTATTTTAAGCAATTCTATCTAAGGGAGCCCCTAATTAAGTTGGAGACATGACTTTTTGCATACGTATAGCTGAATAACCCGGACCACACGACAAATTATAAAATTTTCAAAAAGTCTTATATTATTTACTCCTCCGGGCTCTAACTTGTGTATTTTAAGCAATTTTTCTAACCTCCACCCTTTTCACCCGGGGAGCACTTTTCTAACTTTTGCCGACACCCCTTTGACCATTCTTTCATATTATGCACCATAGCCTTACATATTTTAGTTCCACTTTTTATCGCCAGGTGCGCCTACTTATCTCGGTGCTATGGGCTCAATCCCCTCGACTAATATATCTACGGATAGTATGTAAAACAGAGTTTCGTTCGCATAAAGGTTTGTTTTGAATAGAGTGCGCCCCTGGTTGCGAAATGTGGAACTAAGATTTTTCAAAAGGATAAAGTGTTTTGAAAGGAATATTAAACGAAACCCTCTGTGCGATCTGCGATCACACTTACCCACTTGTTATTTTAAAAATCATCAGAGAAAAGGATATTTAGTTAATTAAATTTGAAAATCCAGGGAGGGGCAATATCCTTCCTCTGCACTGCCTCTTTGCCGGCACCCATGGATGAATGATACATAGTGTGGCATAAGTACATAACTTTGTTTTTCACTTTCAGTACAAAAAAGCAGGCCCAGCTATAGGATATTTAATTGGAAAATTTAATAGGAAAATTTAATATAGGAATTTAATAGGAATTGTTGTTTCAGAAACAATAAAAGTTTCGAATCAATACATTTCGTCTCAAAACATGCATTCAGTGTAGCAGTATTAAAATATAGATTTCTGCCGCAAACTGACAGCTAAATAGTTTGTTGCAGGAAATTTAATTTATAATTGAATGTTGCTTGGTGAATAAAATAGGCACATGTAAACACATTAAAAAGCATTAAGTAAAGTGTCTAAATATATTGTAACTTTACAAAAAGTAATGATATCTAACAAAAACATAGCTGTGAAAAAAGGGAGCCAAGTTCTGTAAATACAATGGCAAGAAAAGAAGTGATATCTAAGTGGGTGCCAAGTTCAAATAAAATTCACTCAAACTTACCTACTGAAGTATTATAGCATTTTTTTAAAATTGTTTAGAAATAAAAATTATTGATAGCATATTAATAATAAATCTAGAACTTGGCAAGTTTTTGATAAATGTTATGCCTATCAATTTCATGTCTTAAAAAAATGGTGATGTTAATATTAATTTCAATGACATTACAAAAAAAATTAATATAGATATTATTATAATAAAATGACTCATGTTAAAGATTTGATAAACCAATAAATACACAGATACACTCCCGCTCGTCTTTGGTTATCACTCTAGCACCCACCTCCAGAAACCTCAATGCAAACAGACTAAGATGCCCGACAAAGAGACAGATATACTTACGCTTGTTCTTGTTCATCACTCTAGAGACTGCACCCCTTTTTAACCCTTTCAGGGGCAAATAACTTTTATTCGTGAAATGCTGAAATGATTGAATCACACCAGAATTTACAAAATAAATTTATTTCAAAATGGGTAAAAGCTTCTTTACACGTATTTAATAAAATTAAACTTTTTAGTCCTGAATTCTAGTATCAATGTGGAATTTTGCAGTTAAATTAGGTGGGATATATTTTATCCCACCGCCCTTCAAGGTGAAGGAGCTCACTCAAATTAAGGCTTCCAATCATGAAATAACAAGATTTGATATGATAATGTCATTATTAAAAATAAATGACTCGTAAGTAAAAACTTGCCAAGTTCTAGATTTATTATTAATATGCTATCAATAATTTTTATTTCTAAACAATTAAAAAAATGCTATAATACTTCAGTAGGTAAGTTTGAGTGAATTTTATTTGAACTTGGCACCCACTTAGATATCACTTCTTTTCTTGCCATTGTATTTACAGAACTTGGCTCCCTTTCTTCACAGCTATGTTTTTGTTAGATTTATTTCTCCGAAATTACAAGAATATTTTTATTTCAAGGTAATTACTGAAAAATGATGCATGTGTTATATTTCAGTTGAAAATTTCTTGTTATTTTAAAATTGATTACTAATTGGATATTTCTAAAATTCCAGGTATCAGAAATTAATATCTAATTTAAAATGTTGAGAAATGTTTACCTCACTCAGAAAGAATATAAAATACCATAAGTTTTAATTTTAAAGGCATCACTTAGTATTTGAGTTTCAAAATATTGTAAGCATTAGAGCTCAATCTTTTCTATATTATAAACAATGGTATTTAAAAAGGTTACTAAATAAAAGTAGAAACGTTAAAATATACTAAAAAAAGTATCGAATACATATATTCATATGTGCTTGTAGTATTCATATTAACCGAAGTAATAACAAAACTTTCTTTGCATCTTTAAATCAGCAAGAAAATTACACATTTCAGTTGGAGTTATTACAGATTAAGGAATTTTTGAAAGTAACTTCTTTTTATTGTCATTGCAAATTTAGTAATCACGAAAGTTAATTCCAAGACTATTTCTAACCATAATATCAATTCCTACCTTAATTTGGACACTTTTGAAATTTACTACGTAACTACAGCAGGTTAAAAAAATTCTCTGAATTTCCATGTTTTTTGGGACACCCAACTTAAGTTTTTTTATTTTCAATTTGAAGTATTGTTTTATTGATTTTATTTACATTTTCAATTTCGAAAATAGTTTTTAAAGTAATTTGTTAGATAAACAGACAATCAAATGATTTTTTATGCATTTTGGCAAACTATCGTTTTTTTTTTGTTTTTTTTTTTCGATTTTGAAGCAGCTTTACATTGTTGTGAATGTTAAAATAAAAATAATTGATTTTTTACATAATGTGCTACATAATGTATTTTTTACAATATCTAATGAAAGTAGGCGGTATTTTCCCTAGATGGCTATCGGTATTACGTACAGAATTAATAATGAGTATTTTTTTTCCAGAATTTTCGTATGAAGTGGTTATGTACTTACTGCCGGAATATAAATGTAGTTATATTTAAAAAATGCTATTTTTTAATGAAAGTTTTATGTTTACGGTATGAGTTTAGATTTAAAAAGATTTTCATTTATGAAATTACAAGTTGAATTTATTTAACTTAAAAAAAAACTTTTATTATAATTTTTTTTTTAAATCTCAAACACATGAGAAACTAAAGAAAATTTATGTGTATCTAGAGAGTAAAATATTTCTCGATAACCGCTATAAACTGATTTATTATAAGATAAGAAGAAAATTGTAATTTATCCTATCTAGAATTAAAACATTCATATTATTAATAAAACCATTCATAAATTTCAGTATTAACTTGTGTTTATTTTCCACATCATGAAAATTGATTTCGTTTTACCGGCTACACATATAAAAAGGAATTTCGGATTGCAATAATATCACGTGTGCTGTTAAGATTACTCCAGGGTTTCAGACAACATTTTGGAGAAAACGAAAATTGATAAATTGAAATTCGTTTGCAATATGATGCAATACATACTTCTAAAATTATAGCATCTTATAATTAAAAATTAAAAATGTAATAAAAAAATTATTTTTATTAATAATAAGATATAAAACGTTTATTCTTTGTGTTTATGTCTTTTGTTTTGGTAAATTTCACTGACTATTTTATAAGCCTGCTTTTAGAATGTAGTTGCCTTGTGTTGGCAATCGGAATTTCTGAATTCCATTTATAAATAGAACTGTTATATTAAAAACATTTTAAATTAGAAACAAATTTCTGGGAAATAGATGTAGAATTATGAACATGGCAGTGTATTATCCCATATCAGTCAGTGTGTATTTAAAAGAAATAAAACTTGGATGTATAATTAAATAAATCATAATGTAACACGTATAGAAAGGATTGTCAGGGAATTTTTCAGGACAAATATCAGTATTTTGTTTATAGAAAAAAAAAATGGGTGAAAAGCACGAAATTTTGACTAATTTAAGAAGAGATTTTCTACAAGAAAATACTGGTAACGAAGAATTTCCTGGTCTTCAAATTTCAGGATTTCTACGACCGCTTGTATAGACAATCTTATTGTTGATTTATTCGATAAAATATGCAGTTTATTCTAAGGATAATTTATCAACATATTAGCAAAAAAAAAAACAGTTGTAAAACAAGGACTTTTTTTACTTTATATATTATTTAACATAAACAAACAATATGGACACAAAAAGAAAAATCTTTTTAAAGTATAACAATAAAATTAACAAATTACGTATTTTTGTTGATTTTCAATTTTATTAATTTAATTAACTAAAATCCAACGTAGTTAACATTATACGTCTTAAATCAATTCTTAGTCACTATCAAATTTATACCATAAATAAATTCCACAAGAGCATTTTCAATGACGTTCCGTTTACAAAACCTATTTCGGAATCTTCGTATTTCGTAAATTAGTCCGCGTGATTAAATTATAGTTACAAATATGCCAGAGGGGTCCCTGGAACTGCATTATATTAAAATAATTATTCTAACATATCCCAAGTGCCGGTATAGAATAATATTTTTTAATTCGGACTAAGTGGAAATTTACTAAATTCTAGAAATATTTTCCTACAAAAAATACAAAAACATGCAGCAATTATGAAAAAAAAAAAAAAACTGCTGCTAAGTTACAGAAGTTGTCAAAATACTTTGATTAAAAGTTTTCAGCTTTACAACATAATTTATAAAAGTAATATTTAGTAATTGCAATATATAAGATAAATATAAAAATTACTTTGTGCGAGTAAATATAGACTTTATGGAATTATTTAAACTACCTGTTGTGAAAGCATGGATAGAGAAACAAATATTATTTGTTACATTCCATTTTAATTCTCAAGCTAATATTCAGTTCCTATAAGACTAAAATAATATAATTAATTTTATCAAGGAGCTTACCTTTATTCGAACTAAAATGAATCAAAACAAAACAAATTAATGGAAAAACGTTTGAAGCTGTATTTATTTTGTTTGGTTAGAAAGTTGGCTGGGTGTCCGTGTAAAATCTTCAAAAAAAAAAAAAAAAATTAAAATAATGTGTATTGTTTTAAAAGTGTACTCTTGTTTCCGTTTCCAATTCTGCCTTGCTCACCGCTCAATTAAATAAAATCGCGCAGTATTTTTGCACGTGTCCTTTCTAAAACGTTTAAATGTGTTTATCTCAAAGTGTTGGCTTTCGAAATTGTAACAATTCTATAAATTTTATTATATAAGATAACTATTATATAAGCTATTTATTATAAAAGATATTTATTATAGTATAAGCTATCTATTATATAAGCTATTTAACATATAATATATTTATTATACAATCTATCTGGAGTGAAGCTACATGAGACGTGTAGCTGTATGTTGAACAATTTTGGTCTGTATAATTCCTTTTTAATATATTCTTTTTTATATAATCTATCTATTATATAAGCTATTTAGCAAGTAAGATATTTGTTATATAATCTATCTGGAGTGAAGCTTAAGAGACGTGTAGCTGTATGTTGAACTATTTTCTATGTATAATTCCTTTTTTTCCTTTTTTCTTTCGGCAAACTCCTGATTATCTCATTACGGAATTTTGCACTGTGTCCATAAATTAATAGGTCCTTTTGGATGGATTAAAAATACGGCTGCTATTTTTAGAAATGTATAATACTGAATCAACGACGTTCGTTTTATCTTTTGCTTTTGTTGCCCTACTCAACTTCGAAACATCGCACATTTTTTTTTTTTTTTTTTTTTTTTTTAATATTATCGAATACATTATCGAGTTTTCACTGAAATTTGTTTACAAATTCAAACTCAATTTAGTGGAATTTTTATGACTTTTTAATATATTTTTCTGACATATTTTTTAAATCTATCTTAACAGAATATATATGGTAAAGCACCACATTTAGCTATTGATTTTCAAGGTGAAATTGAAAAGAGAATTAAAGAAAGGAGATTGGTCATAAAATCATGAAACATGATCATTAAACATAAGATACCACATTATTTTGGTACTAAACTGAATTCTGTCAACCGAAAAGAACAATTTTCATTTTATATTGAATATAAAATTCATTAGTTGAAATTGGTTAGTTATTCGCTGAAAAATACCTTGCTTTAGATCAGAGGTTCCCAAACTGTGCTCCGCGGAGCCCTAGGGGCTCCACGTGAACTTTCCAGGCGCTCCGCCATGCTTTAGGAAAAGAATGAAAATTTGAACGAAACCTCTTACATTTAAAGCAAGGTGGGTTTTTTAAAAATAGGAACAGATTCTTTTGTTACAAAAGTATTTATACATGGATGAATACTATCTTTAACAATTTGAACTCTTTTAATTTACAAAATTATATTTCCTTTAAAATTTCTGGTGCAAATATAAATTTACGGTCAATTTTTACGTTTACCGATCAAAAAATCCGATAAATAAAGAAACAAACGTATGTTTACTGTCAGAAAGCCATTAATTGTATTTTGAAGGAAAATTTGGATATTCTAATTTCTCAACTTCTTCTCTCAGTATGACTTGAGGTGAATTGCTATCCAATGACTCTTCGTTTCATGCTCAACTACGTCATCATTCTAAAATAATTCAGTCTGATTTGAAAGATAAACCACCTGATTTTTTTTTTCAATATGAAATTCAAAGTAATGTATGCATGCTTCAAAAGAAAATATCACAACACTTGTTAAAACAAATATGAAATGTCGGTGCAAACTTCACGGGTGTGAAATAGGCAATAAGATTTACTTCTAAAATTAATTAAAATTTTTCCTTTTGTCCTGTTTAATCACTGATTAATTACGAAAAAATAATGTTCTATAATTAGTTGTATAAGTTTGCTTTGTTAGACCCCGTCGCTCCCGTTAAGTCGGCGCTTATGACCCCCATGGCGCTTACTTGATATTTTAAGGAGTCGCTTGATTTTATGCAGAACATATAATTGTAATGACTCTTAATAAACCTCGTAAAATTGATGATATTGTCATGAATTTGTTTTCTGAAAAAGTTCTTAATTTAGTGCCAATATTTTCTTCTCAAATAGATTATTATTTTTTTAATTAACTCTATAACATGTGACGTAAAAGAACACTTAACATCATCTTCAGATGTACAAAATTTGTACTACAAATGCATGAATCTACTGATGTCACTGTATTAGCAGTTATGTTACTATTTTTCAGTTACATATACTAATATCCCGATCAGACCAGGGAAGTTAAGAGTCTTAGCTGACTTTTTTGAAACGATCACCCGGAACTTTACTTGACTTTTTTATTATTATGGTGTTTGGAAAAATTAGCTTGATTAAAACTAAATGCCTTACTAATGCCAGTCTGAAAGAGGTTTCACTAAGTTATCAGGATCATATTTTTGTAGATCACTACAAACCAACGCACTAAGGAACGAAATATTTTTTTATTAATACATAGGAAAACACATATGAACATGAACGCACTGATGATGCGAAAGTAATGATAGGTCACAATGCCATTGCAAAAGTTAAAGATCATAAATCACCGTAGTATACCATATATTGCGTTCTTTACAGATACACGCTATCACCAGGAATATGTCTTCTGAACTTATGAAAAAGTTAAATGCTGCCATTAAAATAATGAACTATATAAAATCACGAACTCTTAAAAGCAAACTTTTTAAGCTCACAATTTCCGATTCATTTACCAAACTTTACTTTTAACCGTTTGAGTGCGCCTCTTGTTATGCGCCAAAATTGCGGGAAGCGCGATAGCACTTCTCTTGCTGTGTGCCAAAATTTCGGGAAGCGCGGTAGCGCTCCTCTTGTTTTATGCTAAAATTACGGAGATGGTGATAGCGCTCCTATTTGTTGTTTCAATTTGGTGTGTATTAATGCTGGTTGCAATAGCGAAGCGTACGACTTCAGTGTTTATCGTCGTCTTACAAGTTTTTTTTACATATATATATACCCAAACACATTCGCATTTTTGGCATATGTCCACAAGATCTGTTCCGGACTCAAACTGTTGAAACGTATGTTGGTCGGATGCCAAGTCAAACGATGATATCGATTACGGCCCTCTTGTTAAAAAGGAATGCAAACAACATTAGATTAAAAAGTATACAAATAAATATTCAGGGAGTCCTACAGCTTGAAAAACTCTTTCAAACGACATTTTTCAACAGCTGAATAGAAAAGGCTTTGGACGACTCTAAAAATTGCATTATCAAAAAAGGAAAAAAAAAACCACCCAGCTTGAACTGAGCGAAACACTGATGTCGTCGTTGATTTGACATCTCATAGCAAGTTACACTAAATAGACCAACAACAGCCGGTTATTTGGTGGTACCAAATGAAAATATTTCGATTTGAACCAGAAACTTTTCAAAAAATTAATATAAATTAAATGGGAATAAATTAAATAAAAAAAGTTAAATAGTTTTAAATAAAAATTATTTGTCTGAAATATTTTTATAAAACTTGAGTAAAATTCCTGGTATAAGTAGTAGTGTTAAAGAGCTTACTTTAAAACCAAATCAAAATACAGAAGTCTTTTAAATTAAAGAATCAAACATTCGCCTGCAATTACAATCAACTGGACTTGAATTCAGATATTTTTGCAAAACAATCCAATCACATTAAGCGTTTATGCGTTTTTCTTCGTCACTCTATAGTCCAGGCAATAGAGACCGTATAGGAACTCTACCTAGCAAAATTAATGGTAGTACTGGAAATCAGCTTTCTAGATGTTTTTTGGGTCGCTGAATCCGAATTTGTAACTTCCCACCAAAATTTCCCCCCGGCAACCCGCCCAAATTTTGGTAAAAAGCCCCCCAAAAAAGTTTTTTATTAAAAAATTCAATTTTTTATTGTTTTAGGGGAAAAGTAGATAAAAAATCAGAAAGTAGACAAAATTTGCAACAAATTAGATATATGACATTATGACTTAGGATGAAAGGGAAGGGGGGATCTGCCTCGGAACATGCGCCACAGTGCTGCGTGGACTAAGTTGCGCAATTCCACTTAACCACTCACACGTTTACATTAGCCCTCCCATCTTCCCTCCGAACTTTCTCTATAAGGTTTACTTAAAGTTTTTTGGGTCGCTGAATCCGAATTTTTAACTTACTCCCAAAATCCCACCTCCCCCCCAAATAGTTGTTTGTAACTTAAATTTCTTATTGTTTTAGGGGAAAAGCATTACAAAATTCAAAAACTAGACGAAATTTGCAACAAATAGGATATGACATTATGACGTAGGCTAAACGGGGAGAGAGGGGACTGCCTCGGAACATTCCCCGCGCGCTTTTCTCAAAAACCAAATTTTTTCAAAAAATCAATTTTCTGGTGGGTTGCCGGGTGAAATTTTGGTGGGAAGTTACAAATTCGGATTCAGAGACCCAAAAAACATCTAGAAAGCCTATTTCCAGTACTACCATTAATTTTGCCAGATAAAATTCCCTATTGCCTGGACTTCATCATTTAGTGCACGTAGCGCCGCAGTGCATGTTCTGAGGCTGCCCTCACCCTCCCCGTTCATCCTAATTCATAAAGTCATATATCCTATTTCTTGCAAATTTTGTCTAGTTTGTGAATTTTGTAATGCTTTTCCCCTAAAACAATAAGAAATTTAAGTTAAAAACAACTATTTGGGGGGGGGTCGGGGGGGGATTTTTGGGGGAAAGTTAAAAATTCGGATTCAGCGACCGAAAAATCTTAAAATAAACCTTATAGAGAAAGTTTGGAGGGGAGATGGGAGGGCGAATGTAAACGTGTGAGTGGTTAAGTGGAATTGCGCAACTTAGTTTACGCAGCACCGCGCGCATGTTCCGAGGCAGATTCCCCCTTCCCCTTCATCCTAAGTCATAATGTCATACATCTAATTTGTTGGAAATTTTGTCTACTTTCTGAATTTCTAGACACTTTTTCTCTAAAACAATAAAAAAATGGATTTTTTTAATAAAAACCTTTTTTGGGTGGCTTTTTACCGAAATTTGGGGAGGTTGCCGGGGGAAATTTTGGTGGGAAGTTACAAATTCGGATTTAGCGACCCAAAAAACATCCAGAAAGCCGATTTTCAGTACTACCATTAATTTTGCTAGGTAAAATTCCCTATTGCCTGGACTACTAATAATGAAGAAACAATAACTACCTATATTTCAGTATTTTCTTAAAAGCACTAAAAAGTGCTGTTTTAAAATAAATTATAAAAGCATTAACATAAACAAGCAAATATCTGCTTGCTAAAATCTCAGGATTTGAGGAGGTACAGCAACTGTTTCCTTAAAATGAATCGAGTCTGACCGTGATTGAGGCAAAACTTTCGTCAAATATTTGAGAGTTTATGTTTCGTTAAAAGTCACGTGATGTTGATAGGAAATGATCGTCAAAACGGCGAAATACAGCTCGAGGGTTTCTGAGTGTCAAAACTGAGAGTTTTATTTCTGAGAGTGAAGCAAGAGCTAAAAAAATTAAGCTGGAAATTTCTCAAAGCGTTTATTTTTTACAAAAGAACTTATATAATTATCACTTATTTGTTTATTTATTTAACTGGAAGTTTGATGAAAACCGCAAGAGATCTTCCTTGAACATAATTTTATATAAAAGAAACAGAAAAAAATATTCTAAAGCAAATATTACGATTTCTTGAGTTTTGGAGGTTTCTTAACTGTAGGTTTGTACACTTTTGACAATTCCATCTATGATAATTTTATAATAAATTCAATATTACAGTAACAGTTTCAAAATATATTTTTATTTCTTGGACAATGCACTATTTTTTATATAACTATTCGTTCCCTCTTCTTGTGCTCAGGAGCATTTCACCTAAAAAACATTACCCTGTAGCATAGGGTACGGTAGGCTTCAGGGGGTCCGCAATAAAAATTCATTCTAAAAAGGGCTCCGCCAGTCAAAAAGTTTGGGAAGCACTGCTTTAGATCATACCTGGAATTATATTTTACAATTATTTTCTTATATTTTATATAAAAAATATGTTATTAAAAAACATGCGCATCATATTTTTTTCTGTTCCTTTTATATAAAATTATGTTCAAGGAAGATCTCTTGCGGTTTTCATCAAACTTCCAGTTAAATAAATAAACAAATAAGTGATAATTATATAAGTTCTTTTGTAAAAAATAAACGCTTTGAGAAATTTCCAGCTTAATTTTTTTAGCTCTTGCTTCACTCTCAGAAATAAAACTCTCAGTTTTGACACTCAGAAACCCTCGAGCTGTATTTCGCCGTTTTGATGATCATTTCCTATCAACATCACGTGACTTTTAACGAAACATAAACTCTCAAATATTTGACGAAAGTTTTGCCTCAATCACGGTCAGACTCGATACATTTTAAGGAAACAGTTGCTGTACCTCCTCAAATCCTGAGATTTTAGCAAGGAGATATTTGCTTGTTTATGTTAATGCTTTTATAATTTATTTTAAAACAGCACTTTTTAGTGCTTTTAAGAAACTACTGAAATATAGGTAGTTATTGTTTCTTCATTAGTTATTTTTTTAGCTGTTAAAATTATTAGGAATGCTTATTATTATTTTTATTTATTTATTTATATGTTGTTGTTCATTATGTTTTAATTCGAAAAGAATAAATTTCCTGTGTTCTTCAAAACCATTCAAAAAGAAAATTTGGTCAATAAAATTTCAAACTCCCAGGATATATATATATATATATATATATATATATATATATATATATATATTTATTTATTTATTTATTTATTTAAGAAGTATATACTGTTTTCAATCAAATTAAAAATAAACATAATTGATCCCTCTCTCCTTTATAAACAGTAAAGTGTTAAAATCTTATCCACCTACTCAAAGTGATAAAATCTCACGCAATATGCACATCACAATTCGTTATTTGTGAGCAACAAATTGATCAGACCATATTCTAACCATTCATTGAGCAAAGAAAATTTTACTAATAAATTATTTAACCAAGCCATATTATAATTATTCACTGACCATAAGAAAACCATAATAATAAATTAGCCTAACTTAAAACTTTCAGAAATTATAGCAGCACCGGTAAAATTACAATCTAACTTATAAAAATTTAAACGCGTAGCAGCATTCATTACATCAATTTAAAAGCACATTTACACGAGTCCACAATAGCCAGGTCGGAAGAGTAACGGTCTCCCACGCTAAAGACCGCGGGTTCGAATCACCCCAGAGGAGATAGAGGTGAATTTTTTCTTCCTCCTGTCAATAAATACCGGAGCTTCCAAACTGTTCGATAGATGGCAGCACCAGCCCTCTTTTGACGAAACTTTTGACGAAATTTATATCGTCAAGCAAGTGAAGAAAGTAATTTCATCAATTTGACGAGACATTAGCTCGGAGCATTTCCCAGGAAACGATTTCGTCAAAAACAAAGAAAATTTCGTGAAATCTGAGTATTAATTTCTGAGAGTGTTACTAGTTTTAGAACCATCTACACCAGGTAACAGTATAATTATAATTAATAATACCTTTAATAAATGAACATATGTATGTTTATTTCGCAACACAGAAAAAACACAAAAATAGAAATACAATAACTGAGAATTTTTTCTTGACTGAATTAAAATATGGATTAATGCATAAAAATGTGTGACTGTGATGAAAACATTGTACAGTCGTGGAAAAAAAAGTAAACAACCCCTACTAACTCCTCAACAAATTATCGTAGAAGAAAGTTACTGGTACCGAACGATTGGAAATAAAGCCTACTTTTAAATGATGTATATAAAATTTGCTTAGGGGGCCACCTACATATTAAAACGAACCATAACTTTGTTTTATTTCAATAGCAGTACCCAATTCTGACAGCATACATGAACTCCACACCCTTCAATTAGCCTAAAAACGAATTTTTATGCAATTCGTACCATAAGTTTCCGAGAAATTAATTATTTTAAAACGAGCGTATTTTAAGGGCTGTATCCAAATTCAAGTTCCGTACTGGATTGTTAAACGAGAGAGCCGCTTCCTTGATCAAGGCACCTTAAGCGCCACTCAAGGAGCCAATGAAGCGTGTTAGATTACAGTACGGCAGATTAAATTTCAAAATGTCTACTCACTTCCATCATAGACGGGCCCTTAAACCATGCAATTCATAATTTTTTCGAATATTAATTTCATGATTCATAATTCATATCATAAAATTATAAAAATTACAAATTCAGCTTATTTATGGTTGGGTATATTAGTATTATTACCACAAAAAAAAATTAGCACATTAGGAGCATAATTTCGAGAGATATAAATAAAAATATGAAAATATAATTTAACATTAGAAGCACTTAATTTTGAATGTTTATAATTCAAAAACTTATCATTCAAATGACTTGAAATTTGGTGTCTAGGCATAGTTTGAACCGAAGATTTGAAATATCTCGTTAAAATTGGGTATTGCCATTGAAAAAAATGAAGTTAGGATTCGTTATAATATGTAGATGACCCCCTAAGAAAATTTTATATACACCATTTAAAAGTAGACTTTATTTCCAATCGTTCGGTACCAGTCACTTTCTGCTATGATGATTTGTTGAGGAGTTAGTAGGGGGTGTTTACTTTTTTTCCACGACTGTACATGAAGATTATTAGAGTTCCAGTGTTTACTTTCCTGTAAGTGGGTTTAATTTATAATAGAAGGCCTTTATAAGGAAGAACGGCGACATTTTCACACAGTTATTGAGAACTGTCGAGAAAGAAAAAATGTTGGAAAAAAACTTTAGACGCCTACCGTTATCTTTGACTCCGGGCGTTATCATTAGCATTTTACTTACTAACCTAATGCTTTTTTATTAGTGAAACTCCGGCAAGTGAGCTCTTACAGGAAGTTATCGTGAAGTCCTGTAAAGTACATTAGAACTAGAGTTGACAGGTGTCCCACGTAAATTCGAGACTACAAATACTCTGGACGCCTCTAATTTCTTACAGTTTATTTCACCATCTTTAATTGCAGATAATTCTGCAATTAGATAAAGCGAAGAAAATTACTTTAAAATATTGTTGTGCAGGGCATTTGGAGCCCCGATTTATGAGCGACACCTGTAAACCCTAGTTAGAACATCGTGGACGAAAATTTCCAGTCTGAGCATGCGCTCTGTGTGCACGTCAACATAATCTTATAAAGGTACTCCAATTTTAAAAAATATATAAAGAAAATGTAAAAGCACTGAACATGCCTTAAGATGCGTTCTTCTTTTATTCCACAATTGCATAAACAGAAGTTGATAAATGTTTCGGTGGCTGTTAAAAATTTTCTTTTAGAGATTTGATTATTCTCAGAAAGGAATCAATACAGAACTAAATGCCATCCTGGATTTTACAGTCCTTTTATGAGCGTTATTTAATCAAAGCATTCCAGTTAAAAAAAAAATAAATAAATAAAACCCAAGTTCCTAATTTCCTTCTGAGTGGTCTCGATCAGTGCTGCCAGTGGGATACTTTTTTAAAATTCGGATCTTTTTACTTTCTTCTATCTTTACAAGAAGAAAGTGTTGGATTCGCGAAAATTTTTGACTTTCGGTTTTCGACGGATTTACTCGTTTTAGGGGTTAGAGATTCCGAAAAACATGTTTTTACAAAATGTCTGTCTGTGAGTCTGTGCATCTGTGAGTCTGTCTGGCTGTCTGTATGTGACACAAATTTTGTGGGCGCTCTATCTCAAGAACTAATACACGGAATTTAATAAAAAATTATATTCAGTTAGTCCCTGATATAAATTGGTGCTGATTAGTTTTTGGTGTAAATCGCTCAATAGGTGGCACTGCTATGCAGCCTTTTTCACGATTTCCGCAATAGCTCAATCTCCAGAACTAATGCACGGATTTTCATCAAACTTCAGATTCAGTGAGTCCTTGACATGAATTGAAGTTTTGTACATTTCATTGTAAATCGCAGTGTTAGTAGCATTAGATATGTTAGTCTTCCTAACAACTGTACGATCAAGCCTCTGTTTAGATATATTTCTCATAAATTAGGCATCCAAAAAGCAAATTTTGATTTTGTTCTTTTTCTAGCGTGAATTTTATTTTATTGTCTACTTTATCTACGTTATACTACGTCTACTTGTCTACGTTATTTTATTGTCTATTTATTTACTATTAAAAGCAATACAAATAAAATAAAAATCTATATTACATTTGATTTATTCTTATAATTCAAATAACCGTAGTCTTTTTTCCCGTCGTGTAGGATTTGATCAGATATATCTTTGTTCATTTAAACCTAAGTAACTTTCAACAGCAAAAATATCTATAGTAAAAAGCTTCTGCATATCCCGAAATCTGCACTTTTAACTTTTGATCTAGACATGATACATTTTTAGGGGGAAAATTAAAGATATCAATTTAAAGTAATAAAGAAAGAATAATACAACAGTCTATAACAAAACTTTATACTATTATCCAATTTTACAATTAATGTATAGCCTTTCAAAAAATAAAAGTATTACTTACTTAAAATATTGATGAAACAAAATCTTATATAGAACTTTTAATAATACAACATTTTATTTAATTTTCTAATTTAGGCTATCATAATCCTACTTTTTAGTGTTACATGTTTTTGTTCATTGAGTTCAAATGAAAGTTTAATGGAGAATTCCTTTGTTCGCTTAAGTGGATTCAGCGTTTAAGTGCACCAATATCAGTCGTAACATTTACTACTTATCTCAAAGAAGTTCCAGTTTTAGTTTAAAGAATACTTTTTTACAAGAGAATGGAAAAAGTTAAAAGAGTCATTTTGAAGTCTGGATTATTACCGAAATGGAATCATATACTTTAAACATGGATTTACGTTAATGTCCTTTTTTGGTTGTTCGTTTTCTCAATGTCAATCCTCAGAAATAAATTAACTGTAGATTTTTAAACACTATTTTATTTATGTTTGCGTAAGTTTCCATTACATGACAGATAAAATTATCTCAACTCAGTAAACTAGTGCATTAATAAAATTCAGTTATTATAAACGATAATAATACAAATACCATAAGAATTTTTTATAACTTTTTACTTATTTTTGAACTTCAGACAACCATATACCTTTTTTTAGCTACATGGGATTTACCTAGTGTGATAAATCAAACAGAAATTAATTTCTTTATTCCTTTAAGTATATTTTAGCTAAAACGAATCAAGAAAAGGAAAAATAATTTAATATATTTTACAGTCACATTTCACACATTATGGTAAATTTCGAAACATGTTTTTCGTTTTCAGATTGTGAAATGCCACCAATTAAAAACATATTATTACGTTGAAGTAATTATTTTTTCATTTTCTTTTCTTTTATATACCAATATCATTATTACACATATTACTCATAGTTTTTTATGTTTAATAATTCATGGGCAGAACACAAAAAAAAATTAAAATAGAGATATTTATTGTTTATGCAGTTGTAGTGAAGTTTTATCGTGATCAAAAATGCTTGTGAAACCAAGTGGATGTTTGGTTACTATTTTGTGATTAATCCTTGGAAGTAAATATTTATACTAATCCAGGTTTCGGAAACTACTTTATAATTTTATATACACGAGAAGAAATCAGATGTAGATAATACAATCCAATTGGCTATTATTTTTAATAAAGTTGATATCTAATAGCAGTGCAAGAGAGGGGGCCGAACGGATTGAGGAAGGTTGGGTTTTCTCGGATCTCTCGACTGTGTGTCTCTAATGATTCCTATTTTACCCAATTGCATTCAAAGATAATTTCAAAGTGTCTGATTTCAGCACTATCAGTGTAAAGTTGTATTTGCTCAACAAAAGACTAACAACAAAAGGTACACAATTTTACAGACGGATCTACAACGTAGGAACAGTGTCATTTTTTCCATTTATAAATTTGGTTCACACTTTTTTATCCTACTGTGCAAGGCTTGATCCAGGGAACTTGGACATCCAGGCGAAAATCTTTGCTGTGAGGGAGGCGATTCTATGGGCAGAAGAAAACTCTTTCTATTCTTAATTTCATCGGATAGTGTTTCAGGTCTACTGTCCCTTTCAAAATTGTATTATAATAGTAACTTAGTTCTGGACATAACCTTATTCCTTCCGTCTTGAGAAAAATCGTTCTTTTTCAATTGTTTAAAAAAGCTTTCGGGTATAAGGGGCAACGAACTGTCCGATCGGCTGGTGAAGTCGGTGGTCAACGATTTTACTTCACAACTGACATATCATCCACTCCCGCAATCAGCATTGAAAACAGACTCAAAAATCAATATTTCACCGATGGCAACGGCATTTGTCTATAGAGTAGGTGGGTCATTACCCCCGAGACTTCCTTCCGGGAATATCACAAAACATTTTAATAAGTAACAGATACCTGTATCTCTTTCTCACTAATTATGAACCCTGACAACAACATTTATATCATTAATAAACGGGACTCACATCTTTGTATCTCTGGATCCTTATCAACATCATTACGTTGTATTTTACATTGTATTCTAATGCCCTACTTCCACGTTAAAAAGACACAACAAATGACACTGCGTGACTGGCTGACTTACCTGCTTGACCGTACCGTACACTGTAAAGTTACTAAAGTTTTTCTAGGAAACAGGGATTCCAAGAACTTTTTATGTAACGGCAACAACAAAAGTTCATGCAACAAACACCCTTTTGCCGAAAATCAAGAAATCTGTAAGGTTACTAAAATGCTTTAGGATATTGAGATGCCTAGATCTTTTCATGTAACTGTAACCAGGGTTACAGATAAAATTTTGTAAGATTACTTTAATTTTAGCAGATTCATTTGTAAAGTTACAGATTACTGTGGCTTTAAAAAAAACTAGTTTTGTTGATTTGCAGCTTTTTTGTACAGCTACAGATGAAAGTTTAGTAAGCATGTAACATTACATCGGTAGAACTACAGATATTTTTAGTGTACCGTTCTCGGGCAACGTATCGCGGATTGCATGCACTTTTTAGAGACAATTTATACTTACAAACACTCTGTATTGGGGAACGTTCCGGGGGAGGCGCTAAAGCTCGACATCTTGAGAAATCTCGATAAAATGCGTCTCTTTAGGCTTTCAAATAATCTTCTGCCTGTGTAAGTATGTTGTATCATTTCGTTGTTCTTTGCCCTCCTTTTCGATAGAAGTCCCTGTTTTGTACATAATGTGACCATTTATCTGGATTCCTTTGGCTTGTTTTATTTAGTTTTTAGTAAAAGCATTAAAATTCTTTGCGTTTGCACTTCACTACATATTTTGCAACTTTAATACTGATACTAATGTAGGTTTTGATGTGTAAAGAGTTCGTATCTCATTGGTTTTTTATTGTTATTATAATTAGTCTATCGTGTTATTGTTTAATAATGTATAGAATGTAGTTCAATTCTATCAATGTATGTATTGATGATATATCTTAAAGTTTTTGTAAATTACACTATCAAACTGAATTTAGTTTTCTTTATATTATTAATAGTTGTGTAATACTGTAAAAGCTAGTCATCGTCAGTGGATTTTAATGTATGCGGTGCATTTGAGTCAGCCCCCCACCCCCACATATACTCTAAAGCGAAAACTGGATTAGACAGCGGTTGCCCTTTTCATCCCTGTTAGAAGTCCAATGGTCAGAGTGTGAGTAATGAACAGTTGTCAGTTATTATTAAAAGTATGTCGAGCCAAATATGGGAACCCCAAAACTATTATAACACCAAATGATACCTCATTTAATGTAATTTTGTTCAATCCAGCCAAGCAATTCGTTAATTGGCACTTCAGAAATGTTAACGTACTTATTCGATGCCAAAGCAGAACAATAGCAAATTTAAATTTAGGATCAACAACATGCACATTAATTAATTCCTGACAGCCTCTTTAACATAAACAGAGTAGATATATGAGACTGAAATAACCTTGTGTAATAATCATTAATAATAATTGTTTTGGTAGGTTATTGACAAATGGGCAAATGATCAGAGAATATCCTTTTATTTACCCGTTAATGGAAAGAGCAGTATGACACAGCATTGTTGGAGATTTTGGGATGAAAAGGTTTATTTTTTTTATTTATTTTATAAACATCTGGAAAAAGCTTGGAAATGTTAAAATGAAAGTTAATTATTAAGCGCAAAAGAGAAGAATATATGTATTCATAAAAGGAAAAGTCAGATTAAATTAATTATATTTGTAAAGGAGAGTGTTATGCTTAAATTGGGGAATGATTAATTATAAACTATTATATGTTAATTACATCATCATAACATTTTATTGAGAAAAAACTGAAACTGGGTAACCACGAATATATTTTACCGCCTAACAGAAAATGTTTATTGTTCTTTCGTATACATTGATTTAAATGATATATATATTTTTTTTTTCATTCAGTTCCAGGAAACAAGATAGCTCTTAAAGAAAGAAAAAATATATTTCCTCCAATTCATTTTCTGTCTCCCGCGTTTCTGTGCGATTTACTTGCTTTTCCAAAATATAGTTTTCTTATAAATCAACACGGATTTCTGTTATCAAGATTACTGTAACATAATAACAGGAAACAGATGAAAAATTGTTGCAACAATTGTCTGAGAAAATAACAAAAGAAACGTCTAATTTTTTATTGCTCCTGGTATATGTATTCTCTATTTGTATATTTTCAGAAACACAAATACAATACATAGTTGTTAATAAACATCATTTCCAGTATATGCGCTAATATGTGGAAAAGAAATATTTTAAGTTAAACCTTCTTTCTGGCGGGGGATGGTTACAGAATGACACGAATAATCAATTTAGAATTTATAAACAACAAAATAAATATGTATATAATGCCTATTTTAATTTCATAAAATAAAAGTAAGTATTATTTTTCAAAACAAACACTCTTTTTTAATCATCCAATGTTTATCTTTAAAAATACGCCAAATCTCACAGTTAATTTATGAAGTATAAAAAAAATCCATTACATCACGTTGAATAGGCGAAGGCCGAGAGTGCTGAAAGTTCACCGATTTGATTTGCTCTTAATAAAAAGCCCTGATTAGTGAATTTATTAAAGTAATTAATATATTTTCTTTCTTTCTTTTCTAAGATATAACAACAGGGAAGAGAAAAAAACATAATATTTATTTTTTATTCAGGATTTCAACATTGTTTTCTCAAAGTGTTTTCTTAATTTAATTAACATTAAATCATTAAATAATAAAAGACTATTTTGAAGAAATTCATATCGCACTCTTTACTTTTTATTTATATTTTCTTTTTTCTAGTGATTTAAATATATTGTTGTTGCAGTTTAATACACAGTTAAATAGTGCATTTGCCATAGTGTGGCTGGCGTGGTTGGCGCACCATTGACACCATTATTTTTATACCTTGTAAGGAGTTGTAACAATGAAGAATATTTGTCTATTTGTCACCTGTGGTTTGTAATCGATAAATGCCCTTAAATTAATTTATTTTTTAATTAAGTTATAAAAATATTAAAATGTTTATTGTTATCTATAACACGGATGTGTACATAGTTTTTTTTAATTCTAGCGTATCACGAAGTGTGTGAAAAATAAATTATAAAATTCCATATTTATTATACGTACACCCAATTTCTTTTAACCTATTAGCGCCCAGCGTCCTCATTTGATGATACTGTAAAAAAGATTTTATTTACTGCATTAAATTTAAAAAGATTCCTTTATAACAACATGTATATCCCTTTCACCGTCCGAAGGTTTTCTTGTATTTTTATAAAAATGCTTCCAAATTCCATGATAAATATATTTATTGATCGCAGTTTGATACTATAATATCTTTAATATCACTTCTTTCTATATATAGTTCAAAATAAAATTATGTTTAAATATTATTGCCTACAGCCATTTTAACATGATTTCTAGAAACGGAAAAATCCGGGCCTTCCGATTAAAGGGATATTAATCTATACTCCTATTATAAAGGGGAAAAAATTGTTTATTTGTAGGAGGTAAGTTCCGGAACTACCGAACCGATTCCAAAAGTAATGGTATCAAAATGATGGTGTTAGTCCAACTTAGAACATAGGCTATATCTTATGTCGGTGCCACTACCCCAAAGGGGGTGTAGGAGCAAAAAACGTTCTAAAAATGCGATTTTAGCGTTACTGAAGGGCCTAGAAATATGAAATTTGGAATATTAGTTACTTATAAGATATAAATGATATCTAAGAACAGTTCTTAAACAATTCAAAATTTAAAAGGGTTGAAAATGCACAAAAAGCGTTCTAAAAAACGTTCTAAATGGTAGTTTCTACACAATCTCAGGAAATACCAAACCGATTTAAAAAATATTGGTGTCATAATGACGGTGACAACGCTTGCTCCAAGATAGGCAATGTTTTGTGTCGGTGCCACTACCCCAAAGGGGGTGTAGGAGCAAAAAAGGTTCTAAAAATGCGATTTTAGCGTTACTGAAGGGCCTAGAAATATGAAATTTTGAATAATAGTTACTTATAAGATATAAATGATGTTTAAGAACAGTTCTTAAACAATTCGAAATTTAAAAGGGGTGAAAATTCACAAAAAGAGTTCTAAAAAACGTTCTAAATGGTAGTTTCTACATAATCTCAGGAAATACCAAACCGATTTTAAAAATATTGGTGTCAAAATGATGGTGACAACGCTTGCTCCAAGATAGGCTATGTTTTATGTCGGTGTCACTAACCCAAAGGGGGTGCAGGAGCAAAAAACGTTCTAAAAATGCGATTTATGTGTTACGGAAGGACCTAGAAATATGAAATTTGAAATATTAGCTACTTATTAGATATAAAGGATTTCTAAGAACAGTTCTTAAACAATTCGAAATTTGAAAGGGGTGAAAATGCGCGAAAAGCGTTCTAAAAAACGTACTACATGATGGTTCCTATACCATCTCAGCAAATACCAAACCAACTTAAAAAATAATGGTGTCAAAATAAGGGTGTCAAAATGACGGTGACAACCCTTGCTCCAACATAGGCTATGTTTTATGTCGGTGCCACTACCCGAAAGGGGGTGCAGGAGCAAAAAACGTTCTAAAAATGTGATTTTTGCGTTACCGAAGGACCTAGAAATATGAAATTTGAAATATTAGCCACTTATTAGATATAAAAAATTTCTAAGAACAGTTCTTAAACAATTCGAAAATTAAAAGGGGTGAAATACGCGAAAAGTGTTCTAAAAAACGTTCTAATGGTGGTTTCTACACAATCTCAGGAAATGCCAAACCGATCTAAAAAATAATGGCGTCAAAATGATGGTGACAACCCTCGCTCCAACATAAGGCTATGTTTTATGTCGGTGCCACTACCCCAAAGGAGGTGCAGGAGAAAAACGTTGCGCTGAACCGATTTCAAATAAAACGCACTGAACCGATTTCAAATATAATGGTGTAAAGTGATGGTGACAGATCTTCCTCCAAGATAGGCTATATTTTATATCTCTTTCCCTACCCCGGAGGAGATGCAGGAGCAAAATGCGCGAAAAGCGTTCTAAAAACGTTCTAAATGCCGATTTGTCAGAAATATCTCAGGAAGAATCAAACTGATTTCAAACGTAATGGTAGGAAATTGATGCTGACAGCCTCTGCTCTAACATAGACGCTATTTTATGTCGGTATCACTATCACCAAGACGTTGCAGGAGCAAAAAAGCGTTCTAAATTTCGATTTTTGTGATCGGTAGGGGCTAGCAACTTAAAATTAGGCAAGGTACATATTTATTAGATATAAATGATCTTTAAGAACAGTTTCGAAAAAATTGGAAATTTAAAAAAGGGGTGAAAATGCGCGAAAAGCGTACTAAAAACGTTCTAAATTGTGATTTCTACTCAATCTAAGGAAATACCAAAGCTATTTCAAAAGTAATGGTTGCAAATCAATGGTGACAGTCCTTTCTATAACATAGGTTATATTTTATGTTGTTGTCACTACCATCTGAGGGTTGCAAAAGCAAATCATGTTCTAATTTGCGTTTTTTGCACAACTGAGGGGTCTAACACTTTGAAGTATTTCATGGTATTTACTTACAAGATGCAACTGCTTTCTAAAAACAGTCGAAAGAAAATTCCAAATTAAAAAAAATGAAGTGAGTGAAAAGCGTTATAAATTACAATTTTTAAGCAAACTTATAAATTATCAAACCGATTAAAAAAATAATGATGACAAATTTTGGTGATAGAACCTGCTCAAACATAAGCTATATTTTATGTCTGTTCCACTACCATCAGAGGGTTGCAGGAGCTAAAAACTTTCTAAATTGCGATTCCTGTGATACTGAAAAGGCTAGAAACTTTAAATATGACATGGTAAGTTACTTATAAAATATAAATGCCCTCGAAGGCACATCGAAAATAAATTCGAATTAAAAAGGGGTGAAGCGAAGGGGAGGTGCGGAAAGCAGTCTAAAAAAGTTCTAAATTACGATTCTATGCGATTTCAGGGAATATGAACCGATTATAAAGGTAATAGTTGCGAATCAATGGTAACAGTCTCTGATCCTATACAAGCTATATTTTATGCCGGTGATTCTACCACCTGTGGTTCACAGGAACAACAAACGTTCTAAAAAAGGGCTTTAAAAGCTTTTTTAATTACGTTTCTGTGGAATATTAGGAAATAACAAACCGATTTCAAAATTAATGTTGGCAAATTAATGGTGACAGTTCCTATTTCAACATAGCCCTTTATGTTGAGAGAGGTGGTAGGAATTGGAATTTGACATGATGGTTAATTTTAAGACGTAAGAGGATGGTTTCTAAAAAATTTAAAACTTCAAATGAATACTGAAGTAAGCGTATTAATTGAGCATAAAAGTTTCAAAAGATTTTCTAAATTATCATTTATTCAGTTTTATTTCTTTTTATTAATTTAAATCTAATTTCTGCCTAATGAGTGTAATAATGATGTTCAATCAAACTGTGTTTTAAATAGTAATTTTTGAATTATTCCTAAAAGTAATAAGTACCTTTTAATAGAAAAAACTTTTAATAAAATAAAATATTACCTTTTAATAAAATAAAAATTTAGTTAGCACCTTTTAATAAAAATTGGACATATAAATATCACTTGGCATATTTCAAATATTACGCGAGCAAAGCCGCGGGGTTTGCTAGTAATTTATAAACAGATTAAGTTAAATAATGCTATAAAAAGTGATAAAATATCTGTATTAAGATTGACGACGTTTCATCGCGCAATCGGCAGCATTTTCAAAATCATTCATGATAGAAAATATTTTCACATAATATAGTAAAAAATGTAATCATGTCTCGTGACATTGTTTCCTATATTATTATTATTTATTAAATTTATTATTTATTTATTTATTTATTTTTATTATTATTTAATAAAGATATTTTGTCACTTTTTATAGCACTATTTAACTTAAGATTTCTTTATTTACAAATTTGTCGGATAGATGACAGCATCACATAATATAAGATATGCGATTTTTTTGGAACTTAGTAAAAATGCGCGGGAAAGATACAGTATAATTTCCCGTTTTTTTCGTAATCACTTTGTGTATTTTTTTATGTTACTGTATGGAACTGGATTTATGAAGTAAATTCTTTCAATTTTTGTATAAATATAGTCTAGATACTCCATATTATGCCATTAGCATGTTTTTTAATTTTTATTATTGTTAATATATCCGTAATAAATAGAAAAAATTTATCGGTCGTCGTTTGAGGACGCTGGACGTTTGGGTATAGTTTTTATTCAGATTCAGATTTGTTTCTTAAGAATTTCTTACGATTGTTTGCAGATAAACTATAAAAGAAAATTGAAAAATGAGTAGAAAATAAGTTTTTGAAACCTTAGAAGAGGCAAATGCGTATCTTTTTTCAGAAGAAATAGAAGCAAATATTATACTAATGACTCTGGATGGATATGATCTAACAGATGAAGAGCAGTTCGATGATGATAATTTGGGTACTCCGGTTGCAACAGATGTTGCAGCTACATTGGAAATTTCTATACCAGATGATAATGATAACTCTATTATTTCGGATTAAAAAAAATTCGTAAACGTAAAATAGAAATATCAGTTATGGGGACAAATAAAAACCCGTCTTACACATTCGGGACTTTGGAAAATTCTTTTAAGAGAAATTCGGGTATATTGCCAGCGGAAACAAGTAATTTGAGTCCAATTGAGCTGTTTGAAGAACTTATTACTGAAAGTGTTTATGATATGACCGTAGAAGAAAGTAATCGATATACTCACGAAGTGAAAAATAAATTCAACTATAATATGACTCAAGAAGAAATATAAGCTTTTATAGGATTTCTGATACTTCGGGCTATATATAGTACTTTACCAACTGAACGGGACTACTGGGCAAAATAAGATGATTTAGGAGTAACAACATGAAGGGTGTTATGACTAGAAATTTCTACTTAGAACTCAAGAGTTTATTACATTTCCAAGATGATAAATTGCATCAGTATAACAAACATGATAAATTATTTAAAATACGTCCCTTGTTAGAAATACTTTCCAAGAATTTTCAGAAATGGGGCATTTTCCGAGAACATTTGTCTGTTGACGAAATGATCATCAAAATCTAAACTTATTAGATTTGGCTATAATCTCTGGGATCTGTGTGGTTACGATGGTTACTGTAACAACTTGGCACTGCATTGTGGAAAAGAATATACTTCTATAAGAAAATACTTCTGAATCTGATAAACTTACTTTAGGTAAAACAGTGGTGTTAAATTTATTATCTATTGTTGAAGATCCAAAGATCCATCACGTTTATTTTGATAACTTCTTTACCAGCCATATGTTGCTAAAAAAACTGAAAGAAATGCAGTTCAGATATTGTGGAACAATACAAGAAAATCGTACTGAAATATGGTCAATAATGGATGATAAGAGAATGAATATAAAAGAGAGAGGGTTTTACTATAGTAAATTTGACAAAACAAATGAAATTCTTGTTGTTAAATGGAAGGATAATAAGTGTGTTTCTTCGGCCACTAATTTTGATACCATATTGCCGCTTTCTCCTGTACAAAGATGAAGTGAAGGAAAAAAAAGAAAAGACGAAAGTGAATCAGCCTCATGTTAAGAGTTCCTATACCTCATTTATACGGGGTGTCTGCCTTCATGATTAGCTTCTTAAGAAACGTTCTATAGCCATACGGGGAAAGTAATGATATTTTTGCTTTATTCCTAGGCTGATAGATATGGTTGTTGTAAATAGCTATGTCATTTATAATAAGATTCATGGTTCTCAGTTGATGACAATCAAAGATTTTAGAAGGTATATTGCCGTAACCTATTTAGCTAAACGGTCAAGTGCGAGTATTACTCGCGCTCAGAGGCTACAATACAATAATTACATGAATTATTAACTATATTATTAAAAAGTTCGTTACTAAAAAAACTAGTCGGATGCATCAGTCCCAAAACTTTCTTCTATCTCATCCATGTTAATACTTCAAATTTCGGTATCACACTGCCAAACTTAAATGGCCTATGCCCATTATGAGGATTCTAAATATATGAAATTCCGTGCATTTAGTTCTCGAGATATAGTTATCGCTGAAATCGTGGAAATCATGTAAAATGCAGCCTAGCAGCCCGACTTGTTGGGTAATTTACACAAAAACCTAATCAGCAACAGCTTATGTCAACATCTAACTGAATCTGAAGTTTGGGGAAATCCGTGGATTAGTTTTTGAGATAGAGCTATTGAGAAAATCGTGAAAATTCCTGCAAAACAGCGACACTTATTGGGCGATTAATACCAAAACCGAATCAGCAACAATTTGTGTGAAAGTCTAACTAAATCTGAAGCTAGATGAATAGTCGCGCATTAATTCTTGAGATAGAGCTATTGCGCGAATCGTGAAAAATGCAGCACAGCAGCGCCACCAGTTGGGATAATTACACCAACACGTTGGTGTCATCAGCACCACGTCATCAGTACCAATTCATATCAATGACAAACTTAATCTGATGTTTGATGAAAATACGTAAATTAGTTCTTGAGATAGAGCTATGCGAAAACCGTAAAAGTTCTGCAAAATGCAGCATAGCAGCGCCATCTGTTGATCGATTTACAGTAAAACGTAATCAGTACCAACTTATGTCAAGGACTAATTGAATCTGAAGTTTGATGAAGAGCTGTGCATTTGTTCTTGAGATAGAGCTGTTGCAAAAAAAAAAAAAAAAAAAAAAAAAAAAATGCAGCATAGCAAAGCCACCTGTAGGGCAATTTACACCAAAAAATTAATCTGCACCAAGTTATGATAGAAACTACCTACATATAAACTTTTATGAAATTCCGTGCATTAGTTCTTGTGATAGAGCGACCACAAAATTTGTGTCATATGCATGCAGACAGAGTCACAGGCTCACAGAAAGACATTTTGTAAAAACATGATTTTCGGGATCTCTGACCCCTAAAATGTGTAAATCAGTCGAAAAACAGAAGTAGAAAATTTTCATGAATGCAATACTTTCTTTTTATAAAGACAGAAGTAAGTAAAAAAATAATTATTTGTAAAAAAAAAACTATATAACGTAGTGTTTGGTATAGTTGTATATATACTAGAAAAATATGAATGGGTATACCGTGGACGTTAAAAGAGATATGAATCCTAATAATATCAAAAATTGCTATCTTTTATTTAAATCTTATTCTAATCTGTATATGATGAACTTAATTCGGCACTGACAATAAAAATAGTGCATATTTAAACTTCATTTGGCACTTCATAAAACTAAATTCAGCGTCCTAATAATTTCTTACTCTTACAGAGTAGCTAAGACAAAACTCGTGTTCAATGTAAACTTGGCATTGTGCTAAGCGCGCTTCGAAAGGAGGTCGCAAAATTGTAACATAGAATGGTCAGTGTCGCGTTTTTCCAGATAGGTTTTTAATTAACTTTTAAAGACACGGGAGGCGTATTGGGAGATCCACTCAATGCAAACTAGTCGCAAATCCCATAGTATTTATGTGATTAATTCTAATTAAATTAGTCTGTTTTTAACAATTTGATGTTTCTTGCTGTTATACTACTATTGGACATTGTATTATACAAATGTATCATTAAAGCTTGTTATCTAGGTTTTAAAAGCCGATGGTACATAGAGTACGCCACCCCTGTCATTATGTATGTCCAAATTGTCGTTGTCTTTAAGGATTAATATCGTGTCTAATTACCGACGATTTTTTTCAAAAATCATTATGAACAATGCATTTATACTTCTGCTACGATAGGTACCTACAGCACATCTCAACATCTTAGTTGAATGACCGAAAATTGAAATTTGGGTGTATCGGAAAAATCCGCTTTTCTCAAAAACTATGTGACGTAGGGTAATCGCTATAATTTTCATGTAAGGTTAAAGTTAACGTCTACTACCTCTGATTTTGTTATAATTTTTGTTTCAGTAAATTCGGAAATAGATGGGGGGGACATATTGCTGCACTGCATTTTCGACGATATCCCTGAAAGTATAATACCTAAATTAAAAAAAAAATGTATTTTTGAGTTCTTCGTTACGAAAGCTTTCACACGATATCCCACACGATGTACAAAGAAAAAAAAATATATTTTTAAGTAACTTAATTACCTTTACATTTTTACTAAAAATATGTGTAAACGTTTAATAATCTGTAAATATGTTGGTCAATTGTCTTTATTACTTCCCCAAATTTGAACTTTCCTTGTGCGAGTAAGTTTACGACATAGTTTACGAGTAAAATGGATGTGACAGACAGACAGATACAGGAGTGATCTTATATGATCTTATAATAAAGACTTTTCTTACGTATCTAAAAATAAATTTTGATTTTTATCATTATTTTGCACATTAGTTTGCTTATGTGTTGAAACTAAATAATCTACCCTATATATGTAAAATCCTAATGAAATGAATTTATGAAACGGATATTATGAAACGACTGAATTGAAACGAATTTATGCAACGATTCTATGAAACGACTGATTAAACAACTGATTACGTTTCACGGCGATTTCTCCTAAAATTTGGAATACTTTGCGATGAAAATAACACCAAAAATCCATATTGATCCACAGATCTCAAAACTGATATTAGAATTTTTAAATTCGAATTAGTTTTCGAGATATTATTTTTTTTTCTAATTTTAAATACCTTTTTCTAATGATGGCAACTCAAATTTCAATAACAACAAATATTTTTTTTTCATATTTTAGAAAAGTTTATTATTTTAAACTAATTTGGCGACCAGTTTGGCCTCCGTTAAATGTATGCTAAGAAATGTATCATGTTACTTTTATTCATAATTCAATTTACTTGAACAATCTTTCGCCAAATCAAAAGATTTTGATAGAGAAATCAAGAACTCGATATTTTTATTTTAGCGAAACGTTTTTCCCGTCGCATTTTTTTTTTATATTTCATTAATTTTATTTAAAATATAATCATTTCATTCATTTTATTTAAAATGCAAAACTTTCATTTAAAACAGAAACAGTTAAAATTGATTTCTTTCACTTCTTTCTTTTTTTAAAACAAAACGAAAAGTAAAATATAAGGTACAGATGTCATATACGCACAGGGGCACGTAATTGGCGCCAAAATGGCATTATTTTGATTGGCATGGTAACCCGGCTATTGTTATTTATTTAATAATAAATGTTTATTTACTTTTATTTCTTTTTTTAAATTATATAAATTATTTTGTTCTATAGTTATAATTTTTTTTGTTATTTCCTTTTGAAAATAATAGAAACTAATAATATCATAAGACGAAACGCAATTTTTCACTTTGATTTAACACAAAATGTGATATGAATACATAATGTGAACATTAAAAACTCCACAATCTTACTTAACAAGCGACTAATGTAATGAAAAAGATGTTACAAGTTTAAAATATACATTTTATTTTAAAAACTTCTTAGTACTTTCAAACCTTCCAGGTTCATCATCCGAGAATATCTTGATAAACTAATTAAAAAATACGGTACTACTTAGTTATTCTGTCGACCAGTTTAATCCCAATATAAATCGCCATATTATACAAATTGACATAATTTTTATTTTAAATAACGAAAGAACAAATAAATTAGTATGACATTAATAAATATACAAATAAAACGTCGAAATAAAAATCACTTGATGACGAAAACACGTGTAACATGCTTAAAGTCAAGTGAATGTGATAGATTTTCTGAGGATGGATAACCAAGTAGTACCGCTTTAATTTACCACTCGAAAAATAAAAAAATGCTAACTGGCGAATAAAAAAAAAAAAAAAAAAAAGCTATTCGCGAGATTTGCACCCGGCTAACATAAAAGTACCAAGAATATAGTTTAGCGATATATTTTTGGTCGACGGGATAACTAAGTAGCACCAAAAATACATATGTAACTGGTATTCGAAAACGAGGATTTCGCCAAATTTTCGTAAAAAAATAAAAATTACGCCAAACCTGCGGAGCGTATATGACATCTGTCCAAATATTAATTAATGCAACAAACCATGGCATTTAATTTCAACTTCAAATCAATGTTTTAATTTACCACTCGAAAAGTAAAAAAAAAAGTCCTTCCGGCCAGTGCCGGGAGGAAGAGGTAGCTTTCATATTCCTTATTTTAAAAAAGCCAACTTATATTATTCAAACACACGAAGCTCAATTAAGTGGAAACCGAATGTAGGAGATTCAATACTAATTTTTATCAATACTAAATCATTATGAATGAGAATTTCGCGAAATTAGTCAGCTTTATCCAAGCTGCTTTTATTTAAAGTAACTTATATTTGGCTGCCAAATTCGGCGATTTCTTAAAGTGCCTGCCATTTTAAGACAACATGGTGGATGAGGCTAACCAGTGAACTTGGTAGAGACCTTAGTAATTGCTGTGCACATGCTCACTCACATCGGAATCGGTGGATATATACGAGTGCTGTCGCAGGCAAAAAATCAGATTTTTCAAAATGTCACCCACGTTAGAAATTGAAACTGCTATATCTGAGCCATTTTTTAAGATAAAGACAAACAAAAAATGCTCCTGAATCCTTATATCAGGGTCAAATACTTAAGAAAGAAACCTTTTTCAATTTCTAATTTTTTTGCACCTCACATTAAATATATATTTTTTTAATTTAATAGCCGCCATTTTGAAACAAGATGGCTGATGATGCTGGCCAGCGAACTTGGTCGAAATACTGATGTATACTATCCACATGCCTTCTTCCATCGAAATAGGCGAATACGTGTGGTATCGCGTGACAAATACAAGATCGTTTCAAAGTGTTAGCCATGATAGAAATTCAAAGTGCTATAATTCAACCACTTTTTAAGATATAAACAAAAGAACAAATTTTCAGAAACAAAAACTGCTCCAGAATCTATGTATCAAGGCCAAACACATAAAAAAAATCTTTTTCATTTTCTAATTTTTTAATACCTCATTTTAAATTTTAAATTACATTTTTTTAAATGGCAACCCTTTTGAAACAAGATGGCGAATGAAGTTGGCCAACGAACTCGGTCGAGACATTGGTATGTACTATGTACAGACCAAGTTACATTCAAATCGGTTCATAAATACGCCTGTTATCGCGTGACAAAAATCAGGTCGTTTTAAAATGTCAGCCACAATAGAAATTCAAAATGTTATAACTCAACCATTTTTTTAGATATAGACGAAACAAAACCTGTTCTGGAATCTTTGTATTAAGGTCAAAGACATACGAAAAAATCTTTTTCATTTTCCATTTTTTTGGTATCTCATTTGAGAGTTAAATTTTTTTAAATGGTCGCCAATTTGAAACAAGATGGCGGATGAAGCTGGCCAACGAACTCGGTTGAATTATTTGTATGTACTATATAATCACCAAGGTACATCCAAATCGCTTCATAAATACGTCTGTTATCACGTGGCAAGAATCAGGGCGTTTCAAAATGTCAGCCACGCTAGAAATTCAAAATACTATAACTCAGCCATTTTTTAAGATATAGACGAAACAAAAACTGCTCCTGAATCTTTTTATCAAGGTCAAACACATAAGAAAAAATATTTTTTAGATTTTCAATTTTTTGGTACCACATATCAAATTTAAATTTTTCTTAAAATTTTAAATGTCCGCCATTTTTAAACAAAATGCGGATGAAGCTGGCCAACGAACTCGGACGAGACATTGGCCTGTACTATGTATAAACGAAGTTAGATCCAAATCGGTTCATAAATACGCCTTTTATCGTGTGACAAAATTCAGGACGTTTCAAAATGTCAGCTTCGTTAGAAATTCAAAATGCTATAACTCAGCCATTTTTTAAGATATAGACAAAACAAAAACTGCTACGGAGTCTTTGTATAAAGGTCAAATACATAAGAAAAAAATATTTTCCCATTTTTAATTTTTTGGTACCACATTTCAAATTTTAAATTTTTTTTAAATATTTGAATGTCCGCCATTTTGAAACAAAATGGCGGATGAAGCTGGCCAACGAACTCGGTCGAGACATTGTTATGTACTATGTACACACTGAATTACATCCAAATCGGTTCATAACTACGAGAGTTACAGTGTGACATATGTCAGATATATATATATTGATATATATATATATATATATATATATATATCAATTTTGAACGGAGGGTGGTTTCGGTGTCTGGGGGTCATGATCGATGAAAATATACCAAAATTTTTTGAAATCGCTTTCCTCCGAACGGCTGCAATAGGTAGCTTTTTGTAAAGAAAGCTACCTAAAAATGCTAACTGGTGAGTTGAAAAAAAAAAGAAATTGGAGAGATTTGCACCCGGCTAGCGTAATAGTGCCAAGAATGCTTTGCGACCAATCAACTTTTATGTAGATTTATTCGAAAAAAAAAATCCATTTTTTAATCAAAATGAAAAACTTTCGGCACAGATGTCATATACAGCCCCACATTGTGACTTTTTTTTTCTGACGCCAATGTCATATACGCAACGGGTACTTAACTGGCGCCAAAGTATTTTGCTTGATATGGTAAGCCGGATGTTGTTGTTTATGCTGTTGATGCTTTCCCCAAATTGGCGTGGGAAAAAAAATTGCGCCAATATGTCATCTGTGCCAAACTTTCATACACAGTTAAAAATTTTGCAGCATTCTGGCAGGTCATTCGACCGTTTTTTGAAATAACGGTTTCATAACCATAATTTAACTATATTCTGACCATAAAATGGCCAATAATAGGGTCAGAATAGTGCTAAAATTACGGTTGTGTAACCGTTTTCTAAAAAAACGGTCAAATGACTTGCCAGAATGCAGCAAATTTTTAACAGTGTATGCAAGGCGAAGGGATCAGACGGTATTTGTTTAGGGTAGTTGATGACTTGAACTATTATAATATATTAAAAAGCAGTAAACCAACGTTTAAAATGCACAAATAATGCGTGAAAAGCAGCAAACAGCTGTTTCGAATCTACAGCGAGATTCTTCTTCAGTGCAAGATAGGGAAAAAAGAACAGCGGGCTAGAAAAAGCAAGGCTGAGCAAAATGATAGACAGAGACGCACTGCCTTATATACCCTATGCGGGTAGCGAAAGCGCCAGAAACAACCAATGAGAGAGAAGCAGTGTAAACGACTGGGTGGACAAGTAGCGACATTTACCGGAGAAGGAGAGAAAAAGAAACACTAAAAGAGGAAATTAAATTAATGCTTTCCAAATACTTGGAAAATCTGGAGTACTAGATAAGTCATTGACTAAAGAGTGAGAATTTTTAATGATGTGGTAAGCTTCCCAAAAATCAAGATCAAGGTTAGAAGAATATTTTTGGATAATGGTGGCTCAGGTAAAATCGAACCTATGTTGAGAAGAGCAAGAATGTTGAGCAATAGAAGAACGTTTGAGCTCCTGATTTTTAACATAACCTTCATGCTCTTTTAAACGAAATCTAAGAGCACGTTTAGTCTGGTCAATATAAGAAAGGCCACACTGGCAAGAGATTTGGTAAATACCCCAGTTATCTAGGTGATCAACGGGGTGTTTGAGATTTGAAAAAGTGATTTTATTAACAGGAGAAAAAATAACATTAAAATCAAATCTTCTTAAGATTTTAGCAACTTGCTGACTGATTTTAGGAAAAAATGGTAACACAACTGAAGTATTAGAGTTGGAATTAGAATGCTTTTCAGAATGGACGGGTTTCGTCAATTTCTTATAAATAGAATCAATAATATTAGAGGAAAAACCACGATCAACAGCAATAGCTTTGAGGTAATTAAGTTCAGCACTAAGTAACTGAGGAGTGGAACAAATATTGGTAGACCGAAAAACAAAAGTATTGAAAGTAGCGAATTTCTGGTTAGGGGGATGAGAAGAATGCCTGTGAGGTGGGAGACTGACAGCAAAAGGTTTACGAAAGACGGTAGTCTGAAAGCCATTTTCACAACGAATAACAAGGGCATCGAGGAAAGAAAGACAGTTATTGGTCTCAATTTCAGAGGTAAATTGAATGCAGGGATCAATGGAATTCATATTAGAGAAAATATGATTAATATCCGAATTTATTTCAACAAGGACATAAACATCATCAACATAACGGACATAGAACGGAAATTCTAAAATTTCAAAAAGTTTGACCTCAAAATAATGCATATAAATATCGCATAAAATTGGACTAAGAGGATTACCCATAGCCAAACCATCAATCATGCCGAAGAAATTACCATTGAAAAGAAAAGTATTTATCGACAAGCAAGGGCAAGTGAGAAGCATAAGTTCCTCGATTTCAAAATAAGAGAAATGGAATTCACAAAGCCTCTGTCAGAAGTAATCTAAAGCCCCCTCAACCGGAACGTTTGTAAATAATGATTTAACATCAAAAGAAACCATCATGTGACCCTGCAGCTTAAAATTGTGAAGTTTTTTAACAAAATCAAAAGAATTCTTACCAGTGAAACAGTTACTGCGCAAAAGTGGGGAAAAAACAGAAACTAAATATTTGGCAAGCTTATAAGAAGCTGTACCGATACTAGAGACAATAGGTCTAATAGGAATGTCAGTTTTATGGACCTTAGGTAAAGCATAAAACCTGGCACAATACGCAATAGATGGAATAAGAGACTCCTTAAAGTTAGCAGGAATAATGGAAGAAGACATGATGGCAGACTTAATAGAGTTAATTTCACTAGTGAAAGGGTCTTTGCGGATGTCCACATAAGGACCATCTTTAATTAATTTATGGGATTTTTCCAAATACGAAGGTTTGTCGAGAAGAACAATCTGACCACCTTTGTCAGCCTTAGTAATGATTAAGTTTGTATCTGAACGCAAATTTTTCAGACATTGTTTAACTGGATTTTTAAGATTGGGCTTGTAAACATTAGAATTGAAATCAACAGTATTGGCAATGAGATGCCTGATGGACTCTTTTTGAGAAGAAGATAGAGCGCTATGCTTAAAGGCCCTTTCAATTGGAGCAATTAGATTAGGTAAAGAAAGAATAGCAGAGACGGAGAAATTTTTATTCAGTTTGAGAGCATCGAGCTAATTGTCACTTAAAGAAACACTAGAAAGATTGACAACAACATTTTGTTAACAACAGCAAATTGCTGGAGTTATTAACGACAGAACTTTTACAAAGTGCATTAAATTTCTTCCTTAAAACCGAACAATGAACAGAAGAAGCTGTGAGAATTCTACCCCATGACCTTCTGTCTATAGACTCAAAGTCAGGTGAGAATTAGCGAGGCTGATATGTAAGGAATATAACTCGCGCTCTATATGAGCAATTTTATGGCGAGTCGGTTGAATCAAAGCTCTTAAAAGAGCTAATTTAGAACGAAATAAGACCTTGTCAATTCTATTAGAAGAAAATAAATTACAATGTATAGAAATGAAATTAGGAATAACCTTCTTACGCTTACAGTCAAGTAGGAAATGCAAGTGTTCCAAACACCTGTACTTTTTTAATCGTAAATTACAAAGCCTATTGACTTGAGACATTGCGGGAAAAAAAATAGAGAAAAAGAAAGAAATCACAGAGGAATAGAGGCCCGTTAAAGCCGAATACATTAAAATAGCAATTAAAGCTTTTGGGCAGGTGTATTAAAAAGCAGTAAACAAACGTTTAAAATGCACAAATAATGCGTGAAAAGGAGCAAAAAGCTGTTTCGAATCCACAGCGATATTCTTCTTCTGAGAAAGAGAGGGAAAAACGAACAGCGTGCTAGAAAAAGCGAGGTTGAGCAAAATGATAGACAGAGACGCGCTGCCTTATATACCCAATGCTGGTAGCGAAAGCGCCTGAAACAACCAATGAGAGAGAAGCAGTGGAAACGACTGGGTGGAAAAGTAGCGAGATCTACCGGAGAAGGAGAGAAAAAGAAACCCAAAAAAAGGAAATTAAATTAATGCTTTCCAAATACTTGGAAAATCTGGAGTACGAGATAAGTCATTGACTAAAGAGTGAGAATTTTTAATGATGTGGTAAGCTTCCCAAAAATCAGGATAAAGGTTAGAAAAACATTTTTGGATAATGATGGCTGAGGAAAAATCGAACCTATGTTGAGAAGACCAAGAATGTTGAGCAACAGAAGAACGTTTGATCTCCCGATTTTTAACATAACATTCATGCTCTTTTAAACGAAATCTAAGAGCGCGTTTAGTCTGGCCAATATAAGAAAGGCCCTTTTTTCCCTAACTTGCACTGAAGAAGAATCTCGTTGTGGATTCGAAACAGCTGTTTACTGCATTTCACGCATTATTAGTGCATTTTAAACGTTGGTTTACTGCTTTTTAAAATTCCTGCACAAAGGATTTAATTGCAATTTTTATGTATTCGGTTTAACGGGCCTTTATTCCTCTGTGATTTCTTTCTTTTTTTCTTTTTCTCTATTTTTTTTCCCGCAATGTGTCAAATCAAGAGGTTTTGTAATTTACGATTAGAAAAGTACAGGTTTTTGGAACACTTACATTTTCTACTTGACTGTAGGCGTAAGAAGGTTATTCCTAATTTCATTTCTATACGTTGTAATTTATTTTCTTCTAATAGGATTGACATGGTCTTATTTCGTTCTAAATTAGCTCTTTTAAGAGCTTTGATTCAAAAGACTCGCCAGAAAATTGCTCATATAGAGCGCGAGTTATATTCCTTACATATCAGCCTCGCTAATTCTAAACCTGATTTTGAGTCTATAGACAGAAGGTCATGGGGTAGAATTCTCACCGCTTCTTCTGTTCATTGTTCGGTTTTAAAGAAGAACTTTAATGCACTTTGTAAAAGTTCTGTCGTTAATAACTCCAGCAATTTGCCTGTTGTTAACCAAAATGTTGTTGTCAATCTTTCTAGTGTTTCTTTAAGTGACAATCAGCTCGATGCTCTCAAATTAAATAACAATTTCTCTGTCTCTGCTATCCCTTCTTTACCTAATCTAATTGCTCCTATT
Source organism: Maratus speciosus (assembly GCA_963932465.1). Classification (NCBI taxonomy): domain Eukaryota; kingdom Metazoa; phylum Arthropoda; class Arachnida; order Araneae; family Salticidae; genus Maratus; species Maratus speciosus. The sequence continues at coordinate 289,183,361 of OZ010792.1, read as the reverse complement.
GAAAGGGCCTTTAAGCATAGCGATCTATCTTCTTCTCAAATAGAGTCCATCAGGCATCTGATTGCCAATGCTGTTGATTTCAATTGTAATGTTTACAAGCCCAATCTTAAAAATCCAGTTAAACAATGTCTGAAAAATTTGCGTTCTGATCCAATCTTAATCATTACTAAGGCTGACAAAGGTGGTCAGATTGTTCTTCTCGACAAATCTTCGTATTTGGAAAAATCCCATAAATTAATTAAAGATGGTCCTTATGTGGACATCCGAAAAGACCCTTTCACTAGGGAAATTAACTCTATTAAGTCTGCCGTGAAGTCTTCTTCAATTATTCCTGCTAACTTTAAGAAGTCTCTTATTCCATGTATGGCGCATTGTGCCAGGTTTTATGCTTTACGTAAGGTCCCTAAACCTGACATTCTTTTTAGACCTATTGTCTCTAGTTCCGGTACAGCTTCTTATAAGCTTGCCAAATATTTAGTTTCTGTTTTTTCCCCACTTTTGAGCAGTAAATGTTTCACTGTTAAGAATTCTTTTGATTTTGTTAAAAAAACTTCATAATTTTAAGCCGCAGGTCACATGATTTTTTCCTTTGATGTTAAATCATTATTTACAAAGGTTCCGGTTGAGGGGGCCTTAGATTGCCTCAAGAAGTGGCTTTGTGAATACTATTTCTCTTATTTTGAAATCGAGGAACTTATTTTTCTGACTCGCGCTTGCTTGTTGCAAAATACTTTTGTTTTCAATGGTAATTTCTTCCGCATGATTGATGGTTTGGCTATGGGTAATCCTCTTAGTCCAATTTTATGCGATATTTATATGCAATATTTTGAGGTCAAACTTTTTGAAATATTAAAATTTCCGTTCTATGTCCGTTATGTAGATTATGTTTATGTCCTGGTTGAAATAAATTTGGATATTAATCATATTCTCTCTATTATGAATTCCATTGATCTCAGCATTCAATTTACCTCTGAAATTGAGACCAATAACTGTCTTTGTTTCTTCGATGTCCTTGATATTCGTTGTGAAAATGTCTTTCAGACTACCGTCTTTCGCAAACCTTTTGCTGTCAGTCTCCCACTTCACAGGCATTCTTCTCATCCCCCTAACCAGAAATTCGCTGCTTTCAGTACTTTTGTTTTTCGGGCTACTAATATTTGTTCCACTCCTCAGTTACTTAGTGCTGAACTTAATTACCTCAAAACTATTGCTGTTGATCGTGGTCATTCCTCTAATATTATTGATTCTATTTATAAGAAATTGACGAAACCCATCCATTCTGAAAAGCATTCTAATTCCAACACTAATACTTCAGTTGTGTTACCATTTTTTCCTAAAATCAGTCAGCAAGTTGCTAAAATCTTAAGAAGGTTTGATTTTAATGTTATTTTTTCTCCTGTTAATAAAATCACTTTTTCAAATCTCAAACACCCCGTTGATCGCCTAGATAACTGGGGTATTTACCAAATCTCTTGCCAGTGTGGCGTTTAAAAGAGCATGAAGATTATGATAAAAATCAGGAGCTCAAACGTTCTTCTATTGCTCAACATTCTTGGTCTTCTCAACATAGGTTCTTTTTTTCCTCAGCCACCATTATCCAAAAATGTTCTTCTAACCGTGATCTTGATTTTTGGGAAGCTTACCACATCATTAAAAATTCTCACTCTTTAGTCAATGACTTATCTAGTACTCCAGATTTCCCAAGTATTTGGAAAGAATTAATTTAATTTCCTCCTTTTTTGGTTTCTTTTTCTCTCCTTCTCCGGTAGATGTCGCTACTTGTCTACCCAGTCGTTTCCACTGCTTCTCTCTCATTGGTTGTTTCTGGCGCTTTCGCTACCCATATAGGGTATATAAGGCAGCGCGTCTCTGTCCATCATTTTGCTCAGCCTTGCTTTTTATTGCACGCTGTTCTTTTTTCCCTATCATGCACTGAAGCAGAATCTCGCTGTAGATTCGAAACAGCTGTTTGCTGCATTTCACGCATTATTTGTGCATTTTAAACGTTGGTTTACTGCTTTTTAATATTCCTGCACAAAGGCTTTAATTGCTATTTTAATGTATTCGGCTTTAACGGGCCTTTATTCCTCTGTGATTTCTTTCTTTTTTCATTTTCTCTATTTTTTTTCCCGCAATATCTCAAATCAATAGGCTTTGTAATTTACGATTAAAAAAGTACAGGTTTTTGGAACACTTACATTTCCTACTTGACAGTAGGCGTAAGAAGGTTATTCCTAATTTCATTTCTATACGTTGTAATTTATTTTCTTCTAATAGAATTGACAAGATCTTATTTCGTTCTAAATTATCTCTTTTAAGAGGTTTGATTCAAGAGACTCGCCATAAAACTGCTCATATAGAGCGCGAGTTATATTCCTTACATATCAGCCTCGCTAATTCTACACCTGATTTTGAGTCTATAGACAGAAGGTCATGGAGTAGAATTCTCACAGCTTCTTCTGTTCATTGTTCGGTTTTAAAGAAGAAATTTAATGCACTATGTAAAAGTTCTGTCGTTAATAACTCCAGCAATTTGCCTGTTATTAACCAAAATGTTGTTGTCAAACTTTCTAGTGTTTATATAAGTGACAATCAGCTCGATGCTCTCAAATTGAATAACAATTTCTCTGTCTCTGCTATTCCTTCTTTACCTCATCTAATTGCTCCTATTGAAAGGGCCTTTAATCATAGCGCTCTATCTTCTTCTCAAAAAGAGTCCATCAGGCATCTCATTGCCAATACTGTTGATTTCAATTCTAATATTTACAAGCCGAATCTTAAAAATCCAGTTAAACAACGTCTGAAAAATTTGCGTTCTGATCCAAACTTAATCATTACTAAGGCTGACAAATGTGGTGAGATTGTTCTTCTCGACAAATCTTCCTATTTGGAAAAATCCCATAAATTAATTAAAGATGGTCCTTATGTGGACATCCGCAAAGACCCTTTCACTAGGGAAATTAACTCTATTAAGTCTGCCGTGAAGTCTTCTTCAATTATTCTTGCTAACTTTAAGAAGTCTCTTATTCCATGTATGGCGCATTGTGCCAGGTTTTATGCTTTACCTAAGGTCCATAAACCTGACATTCCTTTTAGACCTATTGTCTCTAGTATCGGTACAGCTTCTTATAAGCTTGCAAAATATTTAGTTTCTGTTTTTTCCCCACTTTCAAGCAGTAACTGTTTCACTGTTAAGAATTCTTTTGATTTTGTTAAAAAACTTCATAATTTTAAGTCGCAGGGTCACATGATGGTTTCTTTTGTTATTAAATCATTATTTACAAACGTTCCGGTTGAGAGAGCTTTAAAATGCCTCAAGAAGAGGCTTTGTGAATTCCTTCTCTTATTTTGTAATCGAGGAACTTATCCTTCTCACTCGCGCTTGCTTGTCGCAAAATACTTTTGTTTTCAATGGTAATTTCTGCCGCATGATTGATGATTTGGTTATGGGTAATCCCCCTATTCCAATTTCATGCGATATTTATATGCACTATTTTGAGGTCAAAATTTTTGAAATTTTAAAATTTCCGTTCTATGTCCGTTATGTACATGATGTTTACGTCCTGGTTGAAATGAATTCAGATATTAATCATATTCTCTCTATTATGAATTCTATTGATCCCTGCATTCAATTTACCTCTGAAATTGAGACCAATAACTGTCTTTCTTTCCTCGATGTCCTTGTTATTCGTTGTGAAAATGGCTTTCAGACTACCGTCTTTCGTAAACATTTTGCTGTCAGTCTCCCACCGCAGAGGCATTCTTCTCATCCCCCTAATCAGAAATTCGCTGCTTTCAATACTTTTGTTTTTCGGGCTACCAATATTTGTTCCACTCCTCAGTTAGTTAGTGCTGAACTTAATTACCTCAAAGATCTTGCTGTTGATCGTGGTTATTTCTCTAATATTATTGATTATATTTATAAGAAATTAACGAAAGCCGTCCATTCTGAAAAGCTTTCTAATTCTAACTCTAATACTTCAGTTGTGTTACCATTTTTTCCTAAAATCAGTCAGCAAGTTGCTAAAGTCTTAAGAAGGTTTGATTTTAATGTTATTTTTTCTCCTATTAATAAAATCACTTTTTCAAATCTCAAACACCCCGTTGATCGCCTAGATAGCTGGGGCATTTACCAAATCTCTTGCCAGTGTGGCCTTTCTTATATTGGCCAGACTAAACGTGCTCTTAAATTTCGTTTAAAAGAGCTTGAAGGTTATGTTAAAAATCAGGAGCTCAAACATTCTTCTATTGCTCAACATTCTTGGTCTTCTCAACATAAGTTCGATTGTTCCTCAGCCACCATTATCCAAAAATGTTCTACTAACCTTGATCTTGATTTTGGGGAAGCTTACCACATCATTAAAAATTCTCACCCTTTAGTCAATGACTTATCTAGTACTTCAGAATTTCCAAGTATTTGGAAAGCATTAATTTAATTTCCTATTTTTTGGTTTCTTTTTCTGTCCTTCTCCGGTAGATGTCACTACTTGTCCACCCAGTCGTTTCCACTGCTTCTCTCTCATTGGTTGTTTCTGGCGCTTTCGCTACCCATATAGGATATATAAGGCAGCGCGTCTCTGTCTATCATTTTGCTCAGCCTTGCTTTTTCTAGCACGCTGTGCTTTTTTCCCTATCTTGCACTGAAGAAGAATCTCGCTGTAGACTTGAAACAGCTGTTTGCTGCTTTTCACGCATTATTTGTGCATTTTAAACGTTGGTTTACTGCTTTTTAATATCCCTGCACAAAGGCTTTAATTGCTATTTTATTATTATAATATAGATGAAATAATGGCGATATAATAATATTTGGCGACCTGTGCCTAGCTAACATTATAGTTCCAAAATGGCACAATGGAATGGAAACCCGTTTCCCGGGAGATCTGCACAGCTTTTTTCAGTATAATTGAAACTTCTCTAATATTTTTAAAACCGATCAGATTAGCATGTTTTTAGATTCTGCGAAATCTGAACGGCGGGTTGGCGAGCGTAGCTTGCAGGGGGCAGTGCTCCCTAGTTTTATATAAAAAAATTTCATTTTTAAAAATTTTAGATTTTTACATACAAACGCACAATGTCATCGAATGAGGACGACTTAAAAAATAGGGTTGCAGTTAATTTATTTCAATATTTTTTTTGAAATACTCGCAATTTATGCATTTATACCCATATATATCAATTTCAAAGAAAATTTTCAAAATTTGTTAATTTGGACGTTAATGGATTAAAATAGACCTTTCGGCATGTGCCGGGAGGAAAAGATAGCTTTCATATTCCTTCTTTTTAAATTTTTCTTTTTAAGTTTTTAAATGTTTTTCTAGAAGGTAATTTCACTCAAATTATAAGAAGCTAAAATGCGACGAACCCGATAAGAGAATATTTGTCAATACTGAATTTGAATGAGAATTGCGTCAAATTAGTAAGCTATAGCCAGGTTGACATAATTTAATTTAATTTATTTTTCTTCGCTAAATTTGGCGATATTTCGCCAATTGTCGCCAAACTTGGCAAGAGTTTGAAGCTATCGTATATTAATAATTTGTAAGCATTGCGCAGCAGTGCAAGGTGTAAAAATTTTAAATAGCCGCCATTTTGAAACAAGATGGTGGATAAAGCTGGACAACGAACTCGGTCGAAACTTTCATATGTACATTTCACATTCTTAATCCTGTCCAAATCGATTTGTAAATACGAGAGTTACAGCATGATAAATATCGTATTGTTTGAAAATGTCAGCCGCCCTAGAAATTCAAAAGATATATCTCAGCCATTTTTTAAGATAAAGATGAAACAAAGCATGCTTCGGAATCCTTATATTTAGGTCAAACTCTTAAGAAAAAAATATTTTTCAGTTTTTAATTTCTTTGCACCGTTTTTTAATATTTTAATTATTTAAATCGTCGTCATTTTGAAACAAGATGGCAGTTCAAGCTGGCCAACGAACTCGGTCGAGACATTGGTATGTACTATGAATACACTTAATTTCATCCAAATCGGTTTATAAATACGACAGTTATCGCAGGACAAAAATCAGATTTTTTTTCCTGCTCTATTTCTAATTTTGATTTCTATAAGCAATAAATATGTTTCACCACAGATCAAATCAATTTTAAATGCACAAAACTTCTTACTAATAGCTTAAAATAAGAAATGTGCAAGGTCTTTCAAAACAACTTTGTCTGTGTTCTTCAGCTGGAAAGAAGATGTCCTACCATTTTGTTTTTTTGAAGTCACGAATAAGACTATTCTTGCTCGTACGCATTCCCTATTTTATGATGTCATTAAAAAGCCTATACGCCTAATCACGCCAGTTCATTCATTGTTTTACTGTTCGTCATGCTTATGAAAATATTATAAAATCATAGCTCAGCCATTCTTGGAATTGCTAATATTGAAAAAAATTATAAAGAAGTTTAAGTAAATATAATCATAAAACGAAATGGAAAAATGGCTAAATAAAATGTGTTTGTATATTTTATGGAAAATATGTTTTATGTAAGGAATTAATGCATTTCTTAATACATATATTACGATGTTTAGCAATTATCAAGAAACAAAGACATGAATGAATGCCCCATTTCTTAGTGCATACATATGAAAATCGGTAAATATGTAAATGCATAGTGTAATATAGGTATTAACCAAAAACTTTGATTTTTATTTATTTGGAATAAAATGTGTTTATTTCAAACATTTAACGTCTATGTTTTTATTATCACCTTTTATATAAAAGATGAACTTTTAAAGTTCACATTATATTTTTATGTAGTTAAAGTAATTGGGCATTTAGAAATAATTTAATATTTATAAATGTGCAGCTAGGGTGCTTTTTTACTTTAATTAGAAATTAGCAAATTTCGTGCCATCAAGAAATTGTTGCATAAAAGCTTAATTAATTTCCATTTAAATTGCTGTCTTAATTTTCAATGGTAATTTTTGAACCAGCATTAAAAAATTGTCAAACATAGTAAAAGAGTAATTGACCGTGTAATGCTATTAGTTTTATCAAACATTCAATATACATTCCCTTAAGTCTTAATAAAAACAAGTAAGAAAATACTTCTGTTGCATGGTGTATAATGTAATGACTTCATGTACAACCTCATTCAGTTTTTCACGCATTCTCTCAAATTAAGCATGATACTTTATTCTATTTTTACTGCCGAATCTATAGAATATAGCCGAATCTAGTGATTTTCTGTATAAGTTTAGCAAGAGGGAAGATAAGGAATCTAAAACCCAGGGACAGTGTTAAAAAAAAATATGAATCATAAAAATCTGTGCAGGTTAATTTTTTGCTACATATTTTTATAAAACAATTGTCCCAGTTTCGGAAAAAAAATTACATCGAATTACTTTTATTGAAATAATTTGATACAGACAGTTCCAAACTTAAAAATCAGCATCAGGGACACGGGATGGTATAGGAGTTATCATGATATTTGGACCCCCGATATCGTCCAAAACTTATTTATCTCGTTAATATTGTTATGCAATCATGCAATGAAATGCTCCCAAGTATATGAAGTAAAAAAAGAAGAAAAAAAAAAAACAAGAATGTGTACTAAAATAAGAATTATTATTCAGAGATTTAAAAGGCAAAAGATTGTGAGAATGCCCCATATAGTTTTAGATTTATATCATATTTTTGACCATCAGTCATCGGTAAATGACGCGTCTTAGACGAAAAGTTCAATGTCAGTCACCAGTGACTGACGTGGCACTTAACGTGTTGTGAAGGATAAACATTATTAAAAAACCATGTCATGATATGTAAGTTTTAATGTTTAATTAAATATAAACTCAAAATATTGCAATGAAACAGAATATATAATGTAAATATAAATTAATTTTTACAGGTTTTATAAACATATTTCTTTACTAAAGTAAGTAAAACGCATAAAATAGGTTTTAATAGCTTTTTATTTTGAAAATGTATTTTATATAATTCGAGAACTCTCTTTCATAAATTATTTGAATCTCAAAAATCTTCTTTGAACTCATTGAAAAGCATTTCTATAGCTATTGAAAAAAGGTAATAAGTCTTTATCTAAAAATACACGGAAGGCTTTCTTTTCAATTATTTTTTTCTGTTTTTAAGTTGAATATATCTTTTACATCACGAGCAAATTGAATTTCTTTTTTCACGTGAACAGAATATTAATGATACTGGAAAATGAATGAGGAAGTAAACATTCCGTGTCTTGTTTTTCAGCAAAGTTTAAAAGACTTTTGATAATGCTTTTAATTTGTGAATAGAATATTTTGAAACAATGTGAGGGATTTGTTCATATTGGGACAAGTTAACTGAAATGATTTAAAGTTGTTATTTAGCAGTTGTAATAATGCTTATTCTAGAATTTAAAAAATGCTTCGCTCGCAACGAAAAATCCTCTGAATCGAATAAAAAAGAAAATCAGATAATTGTCGTACTTTTTTATTTGATTAGCATTGTGTATATGAAATAGGTTAATCGCGTATTATCGAATAAAACGAAAAATTGAGTTACATGCATAAAATAACTATTAAATTAAATATTTTCTATACGAACTACATTAAATAAGCATTCCGTAAGAAATATGCATCTTTATTTATTTTTTAAAGTATAAATCATAACTTAAGCTATAATTAATGTGGTACATATAGAAAAATTAAGTATTTTCGAGGATAATTTTATTTACGAATGTGTAAATGTTTATTACTGTACGAACATAAGCAAAATGACAATCAAACTTATTATTTCTTTTATAATTTGAAATACTAAACGTTGAGTCATTCAGTTACAGTGATTTATTATTTTACGTTTCATAAAATCCTTCAAAGCAAACCGATGTACTGATTGTAATGCTTCATGAAATGAAATTATACTATATCCAGTATGTACTATATATACTTTTTATAAACGGAAAAATTAATGCTAATAAAACTTAAATATTAAGAAGTAAATATATCAATTTATCATACATCCAATGATATTTTCTCATATTTCCAATTTAAAGCTTGAAAAATGCAGAAGAAAGCCAAATAAATAAAAATAAAACAATATTACTTTATGAATGTTAATAATATCATTACATCTATGTTCATAAATATCATCTAAAGACAACTTTATAACACACTGTCGTGATATTTTTTTAGTTGTTGTTTTGATATTCAAGAAACTTGTAAATAACTCGAATTTTTATACAGAAATATCACTCTTAAATATATGTCTACGTGTACGGAAAATATACTATATTCTGGACGATATTATTATGTTCAAGAAAGATATTGATGTGTAAAAAATTATGGTACTAATTGCTTATTATAAATATTCAGCAATATATATAGTTCATGTTGGTATTTAATCCTTATATGAATATTTAAAAACAAAGTTACCAAAATAATGTTTGGACCATGCGTTAGCTAATTATTCATATTTAATATGAGTGATGTTCCAAGGTTTCACCATTGTTTTTATTAGAAAGAAATACAAGTCATGTTTCTTATATTTCTGAAGCATTTGCATAGTAATTAATACTAAAGAGTCTCAAATATAATGATACCTCAGCTAATAAGCAACTTTGAAAATAAACGTTTCCGCTAAGGAAGTGTGATTTAGCCATTTTACTCACAAAAATAACGAATTTGAATATGGTTTACGAAGATTAAATTGGACGTGAGCGCTACTATCAGATTGTAATGTTATTTTAATTGTAGTAAAAGTCTTGTTTCTATTAGTCAGGATTCCAGCTAACAAATGAGATTCCACAACGAATTATCTTATAGCCGAATTATCACAGTAAAGAAATCGGTACTTAATAATAATAATCATATTATTAAAGTATCTACTGCTCCAAAGTTTGACAATTGTTTTTGTTATAAATAAATGTAAGCCGTGTCTTTTTTTTTAATTTCTGAAGCATGAAGATAGTAACAGCAATGAGTTTAAAATAGAATGATTCTTCGGCTAATGATTGCCTCTGCTAACAGAATTTCGGCTAAGAAAGTGTCTTTATACTGTTTTACTGGCTCAAATAACGAATTTAATTAGTCTCAGCTAAGCTTTTATTGGACGAAATTACTACAATAACACTCAACGTTGTATTTAAATTGCAGAAAAAGTCATGCTTTGGTTAGACAGAATTTTGATTAACAAATTTGATTCCAGAACTGATTATCTTCATTAGCGGAATTATACTTTTGAAATAATTAAAACTGTAAATAAATACTATTTTCTCATTATAGTCAATAAAATATAGCATAAGAGCTGTAAAACCTAATTTTGGAAAACTCTTTTACAATTTTTTTTTTTGTTATAAATAAATTAAAAGTATTCATGAAACAGAAATGTCAAGGAATATTACAAACAAGAACGAAAAACAATGAGTTAGGTATAAGTTATGGAACAATTTCCAACACTTCCAGAATACTTTAGCAAAACTTCAGCATTTAATAAGGTGAAAAACGATGTTTAATTAAAAAATGTTCAGGCAAAGTGGAGAGGCCTACCAAATGTCTTTCGCTCAAAAGGCTCCGCTCATGTCTAAATAAACAATTGGGAAAATGCATAACACATGTGAAAACCCAATTTCCCGAATTATCTCCAATACTCAGAAAAATACTCGAATTCTTCTGTGCAGCCCTGTATATGATCTATAGATTTGTATATATCCTTCATACTATACTCAAATTTAGTTTAGTTACGAAATGCGTAGAAAAGCTGAAGAATCACCATCAGGACATTCCGTCAATAAACGGAAAATGAACTCGAGATCTTTTGTGGTGCGCTATGTATAATCATTAGAATTTATACTCAACAAGTAGAACGTAAAGAATTAGTTAAATTTAGAAATAAATTCTGCAACTAAAAATTCACTTCCAACAATTATTGTTAGTAGACAGTAATGAACAGTACCGAATTCTTTGTGTGTTCCTGTAAATGAATGTTGATTGCTATAGACATATTCATTTGAAGGTGAATATGACCATATCATTTAGAATATGATCATATTCTACAGTAAGCTCTTCTAGTGCTTCAAAGTGATATACATCAACTTATATTTGAAATTTTGTAAAATCATTAAAATACATAGTAATCTATTTTTTCCTATAGACAGTAATGAAACAAAGTTTTTTGAGTGTACCAGTAAACGAACTCTAAATGCTTCATTTTCAATACTAGAGATGCCATAATGAACATCAATAACATATACGAATTGCATAGCAATCCGAGTATATTTAACCCTCCGTCTACCAGACGGGTCCATTGGACCCGACAGGTACAAATATACAAAATATTCATTCAAACCAGAAATTTCTTTAAAATAAACTAAGTATATAAACCAGACAAAAATAAGGTAAATAAATAAGTTAAATAGTTTTAAATAAAAATTCTGGTGTAGAACGTTTTATTAAAACTTGAATAAAATTCCCGGTAGATCTAGGGTTAAGCGAGCTAGAGCACGGACAGACAGCCAAACAAAATTAATAAACACCTTTTAACTATGTTGGAATGCGTTAAAACGGAGCAATCGAGAATATATTTTTCAAAGACAAGTAATAATTTGCACTGATATACATAGATGGGTAGATGAGTGATGATATCTGTTATAAAAAAGTGAGACAATAAATTTAACGCGCACTCAGAGATGTCATAACTAAATGTCTGTAAAGTAAGAGAATTTGACAAGACAACAAAAACTGAACAAAGTAAAATATATTTGAGTACATGTGCAGTATACATATAGATAAGGCTGAAAAAAGGTGCATGTGAAGCATGTATGAAAAAAAATAATCAGTTAACAGGTTTACATAAATTATAATTTTTTTCAAAATGAGTAATTCAAAAGGAAATAGAAGAAAATATTATTCCAGTTATTACAGTATGACAAACTCTAACCAAAGTACATATATCTCTTTATATGCATTTCTTTAAACACCTACAAATTTTATAATAAATGGACAGCCGAATCTTTACTGTCATTTTCAAGCATTTTAATATAAAAAATTATGGAAGAGAACATTTTCTCACTTATTTCAGTATGATAAACAGTAATCCTAACGCTTTGTTGAATTGTTTCCCTTACTGAAAGTACTCTGTGAATCATTAAAGTACTTATATTATCTTTTTGAGCACATTCTGTGGTTTCTCCGTAGTCTCTGTTTCCGTAGAATTTTCCCATAATCTGGGTCCACTGGCACGTTTCTATAATCTAGAGTCTCCTCGAATATCAGCAGGGCATTCCGCGATTATTATTGTCCGGATTTCCTCCGTTAAAAATTATTGCGATTTCATGCAAAATAAAATTTCATTTAAATTGTATCTAACTTTTGTTTCTAAAAATTTCTATATTATTGGATTTTTAAAAGGATGCGTGCTGAAATCTGAAAATATCTTTAATAAAATGGATAATAGAAACATCTTTCATATTTCAGAAACCTGGATCGACGAGCATCCAAGTGACCAAACTGAATTCATGTTCATTTTTGAAGTAATAGAATAAAACTATGAATATATAAATACACTGCTCAAAACAATTAAAGGATATTTGAAGTTTTATATAAAATAAAGATATAAACGAAATTTTTTTTACCGAAAATAGAAGAAGAGAATCACAAATGCAAATTTTTCTGGTTTTCAAACTGTGGAGTATGCAAATTTTGAGTTCGACGTCAAAAACGTCGCTTCAGCGGCAGCGAATGAAATTTGACTTTCAACTGGATAAAAGACAATGAAGACAAGGATGATCGGCATTCAGTGATTGCTTTGTTTCGATGAGTACGATGTCTCAGCGAAGTCATTTGACAGATTCAGAAGCTTTGAGAATTGTTGGTAGGTTAGAAGGGGGCCAAACTCAAGCCGAAGTAGCGCAAGCCATTGGAGTGTCACAAAGTGTCATTTCCAGGATCTGGAACCGTTTTTTGGAGAGTGGATGTGCAGGCCGAAGACCAGGGCAAGATCGTAGACGGGCAACAACGCCCATTGAAGATCGGTATTTAGCGTTAACAGCTCGGAGACACCGAACCATGAACGCTACTCTTCTCCAACAACACCTTCGCTCGGCTACAGGCACCACGATTTCAACTCAGACTGTCCGAAACCGGCTCCATGCTGTAGGTCTGTATGCTCGCCGACCGATGGTATGTGTTAGATTAACATCAAGGCATCGTCGCGACCGCAGGGAGTGGGCAACTGAGCATGTCAACTGGAGGAGAAATGAATGGAGCAATATTCTGTTTTCTGACGAGTCCCGTTTTTCTGTGCATCCGGATAATAGGCGTATTTTCATCTGGAGGAACCGTGGCAGTAGGAATAATCCTGCGTTCGTGCACGAAAGTGTCAGATTTGGCGGTGGAGGAGTGTTGGTGTATGGTGGCATCTCCATTGACGGGCGCACTGACCTCTACATCATTCGAGATGGAGCTCTGACTGGTCGACGATATAGGGATGAGATCCTCAGACCTATTGTAGTCCCTTACGCTGCAGCAATCGGAGATAACTTCATTTTAATGAACGATAACTGCAGGCCACATCGTGCAAACCTGGTGGAGGATTTCCTTTTCGAGAAAGGAATCGTTCGAATGGAATGGCCAGCGTGTTCTCCAGACATGAATCCAATCGAGCACGTTTGGGACGCTCTAGGAAGACGGGTTTCTGGCCACCAACAACGCCCACAAACTCTCCAAGAACTGGAAAGAGCTCTTCTGGAAGAGTGGGGCAGAATACACCAACTCGTCATTAATAGCCTCATTGAGTCCATGCCTCAAAGGTGTTCAAAGTTGCTGGCCGCCCGTGGAAACCATACCCCCTACTGAAAATGATTTTCTTTGAAGAAAACACCCTTTCTTATTCTTTTTTTTTCATATGCACAAATTGTGTTTTTTTTCCTTCCACAAATGCGCAATAAAATGCATTTTTTTCTGCGACACATGTGTAATTTATTCTCATATAACCTACTATGTCTGTCGACCATGTATCAATCAGCTAAATAGTTTACCAGATACAAAATCCACCTAAAACTGCAATATCCTTTAATTGTTTTGAGCAGTGTAGTATAAAATCATTAAAATACATGTAATTTTGTAAATGTCCATCGGTTGTAATGTAATGAAGTTATTTTAGGTGACCCTGTACACGAACCATAAAAGCTTCAATGCCGTCTTACAATAAGCTTAATTGGAGCAAAGAGCTTAACTGGGTCGAATGCAGTAACATATTTGAATTTCGTGTGTATATAACCTTTTTAATGGAAGTTAGGTTATTTAGTATTGTTTTTTCTCGATGTTAAGGATATGAATCCCGTACTTTAAACTGATTGATGTAAGTAAAAACTAATCGATATTTCTATATGAAATTTTAAAAGTTAGAAATGCTTAGAAAGCAAATAAAATACACCATACCACTTAAAAATCCAGTAATCAGTCATCTCTGTAGCGTTATCAAAGGATCTATTGAGTGACTCTGTAAACGAAACGTAAATGCTACAATTATGTTTTACAATAGGAAACTTACTTGGGTCGACTGTGGTAACATATATCACTATCATGTGTATAAGACAAATTTGTCGAACGTAATGCCATTTAATGTATTTTCCTCTTTTTTAAGCATAGGAATCAATTACATCAAACTCATATAAATCAAAAACGAATTAATTTTTTACAAAAAAATTTTAAGATTTGAACTGTTTTTAAACAAATAAAATACAGTAAACTGCGTAAAAATCGGATAATTACAGTCTATCAATAGATCGTTTTAGTGAACCTGTAAACGAATGCTAAATGCTACAATTCTGTTTGTAATAACAATAGGAAGCATACTTGTATCGACTGTAGTAACATATCTTAATATCATGTGTATATGACCATTTTGACAAGAGGTAGGTCATTTATTTATTTTTTTTATCTATGTTAACTACAAAAATCATTTACTTCAAATTGGTATAAATCAAAAACTAATTAATAATGTCACATGATACTTTCAAAGGATTAAACTACTCTAAAAGAAAAAAAAAATCAAGTCGGCAGACTGTGTAAATATCCGATAATTATACATCGATGTAGCCCTGTGAACAGTTTTTTGTCTGAATAAGAATTTAAAATTTTCAAAAAACAGTACTTTTAAAATCGCATTTACTGAATACCTATTCGTCAGATTCCGCTTTCCTTTTTTTTCCTTAATCACTTGCCACGCCTCATTTCACAGAAACAATAATTTTGTTTTTATTATAAATAGAACGCGAGATATGCAGTTGTCAAAATCCCGTTTTGGTCAGTCCGCAAAGTATATCCTAGAAAGAGTACTAAAATTTTCTTATAAAATCATTTGGCATTAATCGGCGGGAATTCGTTTTATTTACGGTTGATTGTATTGTTGTTTCTTTTGCTTGGCGAGAAACTCTGTCGACTTTCTATGATAAAATATTATTTTGTGTTAAAAAATTTCTTTTTTTATTTATTTTTCTTTCACTTTTCCCCATAAAATATTATATTACTAAATACTAAAGGAAATAAAGAGTATTTATTTAAACCCTACTTTTCGCATTGAAGAAAAAAATATATGTGAAATAATAATGACCATAAAGAGTAATTATTCCTGCTTAAGTTTTTTTTCCTAATTATTTCTCTCCATTATTTAATAATTTATTATATTTTTAATTAGATTAATTATTTTATTTCAGTATTAAAATGTAAAAATATTATAGATTTTTTATAAAAATTCTCTAACAAGGAAAAATTTTTATTAGCTAGACATATTCTATTAATATTTTATATTATAAAACATAGAAATAATAAGCGTAATTGAAAACTGTCTTGATATTTTGAGATATTCTTTGGCATTTAGTATGTCTTAATACATTCCAAAATGATATATTTTAATTATATTTTTTTCATATGTACGAAGATATAAAATGAAGATGCAATTATATCACTACGTATATATGAAGATATCAAACTTCATATATTTAATTATTTAAGAATAAAATGAAAACAATTGCAGTTTCCTTTTCTTTTATTTTATCTAACTTTCCATTTAGAAAAACGAGATACAATGGTGTTATTTTTATTATTCTTATTCGAAGAACAAGAAATAAATAGTTTGTAACTATAAGAAGATAAACAAAACGAATAAAGAAAATTAATATTAGTTCCTTTTTAAAGAAAAAATTTTATATACCTTACATAAACACTTAAAGTAGAAGAACATTTATGTTAGTATTTTCAAACTAGTAAGAAAGGAAAAATTTAATCATTGATTTAGGACACTAGTAGCAATTAGATATTCTACAAATATACGTTATGAGGTGTTTTATTATTCCTATACACAAATTGATAACCATCAAGTAATGCAATATAATTCATTAAAAGGGAACTTAAATTCGGCAAACCAAAAAAAAAAAAAAAAAAGCAACCATGACACATATCGTAAATACCATTTTGGGCCACTTCAAATGAAAGACAAACCATTTATAGTAGATTCTAGCTTATCCAGTATTCGCTTATCCGAAATTTTGTATTTCTGAGGTTATCAAATATAAAATGAAAAAAAGAATTTTTTAAATTCAAATTTAAATCCAAAATTAAAGGAGAAATTTTAAAAAGAAATGACCTACCCATAAAATCAGTTTTGTTCTTACAAAACCTCCCGTCGCCTTTTGATGCAGAATAGTTTCAACATGGAGAAATTAAGGCTATGTTTCTGCCAAATGGTGTAACCACCATGTGCGTCAGGGCGTTTTGGAAACACTTTAAACTATCTATATCGACAATCTTTGAAAAAAATTAAGCAAGACATGATTGAAAATTTGAAACTCATCAATTTAAAGGTTGCTTATTTTAGTCTCTAGTGCCTGAGCTGACTTAAAGGCTACAATAATTGAAAAATGGTAGATGAAGATCTCAGGCGTAGTTGAATACGAAATTACGGAAACGAAAAGCAGAGATGAAACAGAAGAACGTTTTCTTCCCTTAGACCAACGTATCTGTGGATGTGAGGATACATCTTCGAGAGAATTTGAAAGTTGTATGAATGAAAATTGTCAGTATGAAATAATTGATGAAGAAATTATCGCTTTTGTAAAGAGCAATCGCAACAGAATTCGTGATCAAGCATCAACTGTTGAACCTCTCAAAATGATGACCTGTAACGATGGAGTTAAAACTCTAGGAACCTCCTTGAAATACGTTGGGCAACATGAAAAGCTAAGGCCAGGGTTCAACTCAACAGGGATGAACATAACGGAAACTGGAAATATGACGAGATTTTGCAGCGAAAGAACGACAATCAGAAAAGAAAACTAGGACCACCTTTTTTAAAACGTAATCACGGGTATTATTTCTTTTTGTTTATTTTGCCTAAAACGTGATGTGTATCATTAATTACACAATATTTTGTACATTTTACCATAGTTTATCGTTTTGTCGACCTTTTTCTTAATCCCATGTTATTATCCGACGTTCTGCCAGATTTTTTATGTCGGATAAGTGAGACTTTACTGTACACCGTAAAAAATTTTCGAAAAGCGTTACCTAATAAACAAATATTTACTGGCTAATAGTATTAATTAAAACAGGGAGTATTAACAATATATTTCATAATGTCTATCTATCTCTTTGCGTATCTTTCTATCGAATTTGTAATACTTATTTTTGACATATTACTTCTACATTTATTCCAATGTTTTCTAATAAATATGTGGTTCTATTCCAATCACTTCCTGGATTTTACTTTTGTGTTCTTTATACAAGAGCTATCTAACGCTGCGTACGCATGCGCCATTTCGTTCTTTCAGGGTTTTTTGTCGGCGCATTCAAAAATGTCCTTTTATTTGCTTTATAATTTAAATGAAATACTTTTTAAAAAATACATTCTTATTGAATAGTATCAGCTGTTTTTTTATTAATTTATTTATCGGAACGATATAGTTATCTGATTCCCTTAAAAACTTTAAGATATTTGAAAAAAAAAATGCAATTCTAAATTTACTATGACATATGCATTTAAAAAAAAAATATTATTTTTACACCGAAATTCTGAATCGTAGAAGCTTTATAGCTACACCACTATGGAATATATGTATAGGCGTGGAAAAAAAGTATCCCCCCCCCCCTTACTAACTCTGCAACTAATTATAATAAAAGAAAGCTACTGGTACCAATCGATTGGAAATAAAGTCTACTTTTAAATGATGTATATAAAATTTGCTTAGGAGGCCATCTACAAATCAAAACCAGACCTATCTTTGATTTTTTTCCAATGACAACAGTCAATTTTGATAGTATATTTTAAATCTCCGGCTCAGACTACGCCTAGAAATGAAATTTCGAGTCATTTGAATCATAAGTTTTTGAATTAGAAACGTTCAAATCTGAAAGTTTCTAATGTAAAATTACATTCTCATATTTTTATTACCCACTTAAGACCTATATCCCTCGTATTGATAATTGGCCGTCTTAAACACAGATAACCGACCATATTTTTATTAATATCTCCTGAAATTATAATCCTAATGTGATAATTTTGTGTGTGGTTATAATACTAAAAACCCCGAACATGAATAGATATAATTTGTAATTTTAAAAGTTTTATAATATGAATTATGAATTATTAAATTAATATTCGAAAAAAATATGAACTACAACCTACACTTTTTTGATAGATTTATATTTATTACGTTCTGCTTTATGCGAATTCTCAATTTTAAATTTTTTCTTTCAAGTAGTTTTCGAAATATAATTAAAAAACGTGAAAATGACGGTTTAGGGGTCGTGTATGATATCCAGAAAAGCATAATTTGAAATATATATATGTATTACTCATTTATTGAAAGATGTGGACTGGTGATAGTCTAAACACATTAAGCGAATGAAAGGGTCATATTGGAAAGAAAGAATACATCAATAGAAGTGACATAGTAATTCTGTATTATATCCTCAATCGAGTACCAAACTTCAATTTGGATACAGCTCTTAAAATACGCTCATTTTAAAATAATTAATTTATCAGAAACTAATCGTACGAATTTCATGAAAATTGGATTTAGGCTAAATGAAAGGGGTAAAATTCATTTATGGTGTCAAAGTGTGGATTTCTATTGAAAAAAAAAAACAAAGTTTGGGATCGTTTTTATATGTAGATGACCTCCTATGCTAAATTTTATATACCTCATTTAAAAATAGGCGCTATTTCCAATCGTTTGGTACCAGTAATTTTCTTGTAAGATAATTTGTTGCAGAGTTAGCAGGGAGTGTTTCCTTTTTTTTTCTACGACTGTACATGAAGTATGTGTATCACTACCACAACTATGGCTGAGATTATATTGTTGCGCGTTTCGAATCATGTAAAAATGGCGTCCTTCAATGTTTACTAACATTTCATGCGTGCCAACATTATTGCTTACTGAAATGTTGGATGGGTCTGCTTTATATTACCGTTCTTTATATTTTGTGACATATACAGGCGAGCGAAAATGATTGCTCCGATTAAAAATGATAACAACCTCGTTGTAAGCGTTTTGTTCCAACATTTTGAGCTTTGACTCAATAGAAGCTCCATATGGTGGATCGAGATTTTCCCATTATATGATTGCAACTACTGTAGCACCAAAATTTGGTTCCAACCAGCACAAAACTTTTAACAGTGCATCTTATACATTTATTAATGAAAAATACTTGTAAGGTCAGTCTGCCTAAATGAGACACGATTTCCCGTAGTTTTGTCGCATTTAGGGTATATTTTGGATTTTATTATATAAATGTATATTTTATTAAGCAACAAATAACTGAATACTGTATCTTTAGTTGAAAACCAACTTGTTTTGTAGAAATTTAATAATTATCTGTAGTATAAAACCACAATATAGGATTGTCGCATTTAGGTCATTTTTGTCGCATTTATGGCAGCTAAAACCTAAATGATACGTTCATAGTCCTAAATGTGATAATGCATTTTATACATGACAATTCATCTGAAAAAGTTCATGTAACGATTAACTGCTGTGACAGAAAATTGCCACATTACAACTGTGAGCGGTCTGCGAAACCATTCGATTGAAAGATGAATAAAATGCACGATTAACTCATAAAATACTGTTTTTGCACTAAACTGTTTGTACAGTACTATTTCTAACAAAATTTTGAGTTTTCAAACATTTCAAACAATAGTACTAGGCTCCAAATGAAGCAAGATTTCGCTGTATCGATAGTTAAACTGAAAATTACAAGTTAAACTGTGAAAATTTAAAAAAAGCAGCTCTAACAGCAGTTAAGGGCGAACTGTAATTATTTTTTTAATTAATTAACCCTTAACTGCTGTCAGCGGTCTCCAAGACCACTTGATTAAAAGATGAATGAAAGTCTCTATTAACTCACAGGGTACTGTTTCTGTACTAAAATTTAAGTACAGGACTATTATAATTAAACTTTTCAATATTATTCTTAAAATGTTTATCACGCCGCAGCACCGTACTGTTTGTCAGTTTTACACTGCTAATATGCAAAAGTTATTTGAATGCTGCGTATAATACCTGATAAATAAATGCGTTCCTAATATAAAAAACTCTCATCCTTCTTTGCCAAGGAGCTATGGCCATAACTATAATTAAATGTTTGTCGCAGAAAACATGGTTTAAAATTCGCGAAATTCGCTCGTCAATATTAACCCATAATTTATACACCAGTGCGATTTGGGTTTCAGCGACCACATACTTTTGCTGACAATCTGGTGATAATGAAATATAACTACATGACCCATATACGAAATTCAATAAGGAATCCAAATGAAATATTTGAATTCATCAAAATTCTTATTTTGTGAATGAAAAATGCGAATTAATTAAAGACGCCGACATTTCGGTCGTGCGAATTCACGGTGTGGTGCTTTCGGGTTAAAAGAGTATTTAAGAGATATTTATAATATTGTTAATTAGACTATTTATTACATATAACTGCATTTAAAAATGTCACATGATAAATATATCAGGCTTAGAAGTAGATAAAACCGTACAATATTTCTAATAATTCTGATTCAGCCAAAGAGAAGCTCTGTGTCTGATATTCTGATGCCCCCCCCCCGCCCCCGTCTTCATTTTTTTTGCACTTTCACAAAAAAATTAACATTTTATGTACTTAAAAATACGTATATGGAAAAAAATATTTGTTTAGATAAACATGGCTTTATTTATTTTTTTATCTTTTACTAATTTAAAAGTAGAAAATGTCGAATATAACGAATAAAAATTTAAAACCGAATTAAAACATCAGATTTTATGAATATGCTAACAAAAATTATGACTCCTAAACCAGGGACTAACTCAATTGCATCACGTTTTAATCAGAGACAGCATTTAAACTATCGAATGGTATAATGTTGTTAAAATTAACTTACTTAATCGCATTAAAATAAACATAAATTGTTTTCAATCTACACATGATTTTCCAGAATTTTCATTATGTAAAAGTATTCCAAATTCCTTCATTATATGTCTACATTATGTTACTGGAATAGACACTGCGTTTCTTACACCTTTTTTTAATTAAAAATTTTAAAGAAGCGTATTTTTCTTTTTTGATCGTCTTAAATACATATTTAAACACCTGGTTAAAGAAAAACATTATTGGAGGATTAAGCTGATTGAACACAGCTTAATTAAACATAAAATTTGATTTAAATATCATTTTAACACAATATATAAAAAATATCACATAATTTTGTTTCGTTAATCTTCTAAATGTTTCGCCGCATTTGCAGCAATATCTTTGTCGGTATTAGGCACAGGCTGAAAACAAGCTCTCCTAAAAGGGTAGTCCACTTCAAATTCTAAACCGGAAACTGGTCGCCTTTTCTTTAGTTTAACTGGTCAGGTAACTGAAACAGACAACGTAGCTCTTGACATTTATAGGGTTATTTGATCTTTAAAGTTAAAAAATAAGAACCGTGAGCCACTTTCGGGAATTTTTGTCGCATTTCCGAAACATGGGGGCGATGTAAAATGAACGATGTGTATTTGATTGGAAATTTCTTTTAAAGAAACCGTTTTACATGCAAAAAATGTTTTGGGTTTTCTTTCTGAAGTTCGTATGCTTCAATATATAACATTTATTTACGATTCTTGCATTAAGAGTTTATATAATAGAACATTGTCGCATTTAGGTGTTATCACATTTAGGCAGACTGACCTTATACTGGAAGACTTTAAAGACAAATATTATTTAAACGTTTATACTGTATAAATTTGAAATAAGAGAAATATATGTAAGTGGCTTATGAGTATAATCTCCTTATTAATAAAGGGATTTTCAATTAAATGAAAAATATAACACGTTAGTTTTCTAGAAGAAATAACTAATTAATAGAAAACTGATAAACTCATAACTATTACATGTTTGATGCACTTCAGAATGATAAATTCAAACCTATATCAAATTGTTTGCTTATAAAACGGATTTTAGACTGATTTTACATTACAAAAAAGAAATAAACGTATATCAATTTATTCAGTTTAATACACTGATAAACATTTTGTCTTAATCTTAAAATTACACTAAGTGCAAATTGTTTGAAAGATGAAAAAAATATAAAAAGTTGTTAAATTACTTTAATATCCGTAGTACTTTCAACTATACACGTAGTCTTGGTCACAGAAAACAAAAATACAAAAATACAAGCGTCTTATTTTCAAATTTCACGTAGTTGGAAGTTGGTAGTTGTTTTTCGACTACGTGAAATTTGAAAATTAGACTTTTGTATTTTTGTATTCTTTGATGAAGACTATGTGTATAGTTGAAAGTACTAACCATATTAAAGTAATTTAACACCTTTTTATATATTTTCCATCTTTTAAGTAATTTACACATAGTGTAATTTTAAGTTTAAATTTTTAAAGATCAATTTAGCATTCTATTTATTTATTTGTATTTGTTACGTTACTCCAACTCTTTCAGCTTCAGTAGCTGCATCTATAAGATGATAAAATCTCGTTGCTTTATTTGGATGATGAAACGGGATTATGGTTGCTACTATTGTAGAGACAAAAATTTAGTCAACCCACTACAGATTCTTTATCAGTGTACTTAATATGTTAATCAAATTATTATTTAAAATTATATATTTATTATGCAATTAAATAAATTTATTAAGAAACTTCGTTCAGTAATATTTAAGAAAATACTCTCTTCGGTTTTTAATGAGTTTTATGTTCTTCAAGAATAGGTTTATAAACATTATCATAAAATTTGTAAATTTAATGCATTATCCGTTTAATCATCTTTAATTATTTTTATCTGCTAATTTCTATATCCAAAGTTGATTTTAAAAAAATCTTATTTCCGTTCATTTCTAAAATCGAACCGTAAGTATTATAAAAAGTGCGGAAAATGAAGAATATCATTTTCTTTAAATATTCCTCCCGTAACATCTTCTTTGGCATCATGCAATCATCATCACTTTGGCATTATGATTTCAATCTACAAGTATTACCCACGACATCACAGATAATCTATTACGTGTTTCTCTATTTCATAATATTATCGGTATAAAGTAATATAAAAGTATATCGATTTTATATTATATGTGAAAAGAAATATTTATATGTATATAGAACAGTCAATAGATCTTTTTAGCACTATTGTGTATAAGAGTACAATAAAACTTTGGAAAAATGCGATTGGATCAAGTGCATTCAGTGCAACAGTTCGTAGCATGGATATTGCTCAAAGTTCCTAAACAAATACGCAGTTTGTGGAAGAGCTGAGATATTTCTAAAATAAAAGTCGAACATATGAAAATTTTAAACAACATTAAGCGGAACTCTGAAGCTTTTTATCAAAGTGGCTTCATCATATTTCAATTTGTTATAAAGTTTCTTAAAATTGGCATAGTTGGGAGGCATAATTATTTTAAATATGATGTAGACCATCACCTTTTTTTCGAATATTAGTTTGATTTTTATCAAATTGCCAATGTTTGTTACATTCATATTTTTGCAAATGTCTAATACTAAGTAAGTCGCATCTTTAGTGTGAATAAAATATTAAATTATTTTTATTCATTCCTTTATGTTTTATACTGCTTCACAAAAATTATTGCTTACATTGAAACTCCAAAAAGCATCTTATCCCAAGATTGGGTTAAATGCCGACATGGAAGCGTTTACAGAAGCAAAATTTTCTATCTTTTCTATAATATTTGTAAAACGAAATATATTTTATGTTTAAAGTCTCATATTTAACGAGCAACCAGTAAAAAAAAATAAAAACAACAGGTTATTTTATAAAAAAAATTAAATCAAAACTAAGGAATCTTCACACATTCTACCCTGTCACAAACACCCAAATGTATTTACGTCCGACTAAATTTACGTAAGTTACATCACGGCCAGACGACCAGTCAACCAGAGTAAGCGAATTCATTAACACATTTCAACAATCTGAAAAGTTCTAAAAACGATTTCAGCAGAATATTTATGAAATTTCAGACATTTAGAAGATTCAAATAAAAAATCCATCTTTGAAAGGTTTAAAATGCTCTTATCTCTAACTAACTCCCACTCTACTCTAAAAAGCGATGCTCTTTAAGCTAAAGCCAGGAGAGTTCGCGCACAAAGAGATTCGACGAGAAGGAGTAGAGTTGTTGTACAGCAGCTTTAGTGCAGTGACTACATGAATGGGCACATTGGTTATTCCAAGTGTCTTCGATAAAGCATTGCTATTTTGTTTTATTTTTCCAACGTAAGTGCTTGAATTTTCATAACTGTTCCTCAGAATTTTTATAGAATGTCAGTAGTACAAAATACTTTGAACTTAAACGATTTCTTATAAACTACTAATCTAGACTAAGGATGCGAACACCAACAATTCATTTAAGAAATGGCCATGTTTAAATAAAAGGCCGCGTAATCTCTCATACCAAAATAGGAGAGTCTGCGCATCTGCTACTTAGAAGAGATGGCGCATTTCCCCAAAAGATTCAGTGCTAGGAGAGAGTAAGCAGTTTATTGGTAAATTTGCATCAATTGCAAATTGCGTGTAAAACATATGAATGAATCAACTTTGAAATAATTTCGGAAAAACACATAATTTTCGAAACTAAATTTGGCATGAAATTAATTTGTAAAAAAATACTTTTGCAGACAAAAATTTTATTAATAAATTAATAATACAGCTGTTATTAAATTAATTTTATGTAATTATTTTTGCTAATAAATTAATTAAATATTTATATATTTCTTTTAATTTATGAACAATTAATTTGTTAATAAATTAATTTTGTTAAGAAAAATAAATTTTCTAATAACACCTACAATGTTTTGGAAAAGCTTTCACCCATTCCAAGTAGTGTAATGCCATCGAAATCAGAAGGAAACAGCTTACAATTAATGTTACTGATCCACACAATATACATGAAAAAAGACTTAAGAAGGATGTCGCTACAAAGAAAAAAAAAGTTGAAGATAAGATGCTTCCAGAAAAAATGCGATAAAAAAACAACTAAAGTCAGGACGGAAAAACAACTAAAGTCAATGAGGATGAATGCATTGAATGTCTAGAACAGTACCAGGAGACAACTTCGATCACTAATTGGATTCAGTGTATTGCTTGTGGTAGGTGATTGAACGAAAGCTTCATGATTTACAACAATAAGTGGATGACGACAAGTTCGGTTAGCAAAGAAAATACGTTGAAACTGTGAAAATGAAAATGATGTAATTTTCAAGTTAAACATTTTATCAAGTAGATTAATGTTATTTTGTAATCGTAGTAAGGCTTGCTTTTACAAATATTTAAATATTCTTCTCAAAATAAAATTCTTTAACTGTCGTTAAAATTCTTTCTTTTATATTATTTAAACATTAGGTTGAAATATTCATTCCTAATACAATAATATTTACTCAAAAAAACCTTACAACAATGTCATTTAAGTGTAATTATTATTGTTAATTGTAGTTATTATTAATAACAATCTCTTCTAGCCATTTGCGCAATCTTTCTTACTCATGTGCGCAATCTTACCAACAGTGCAAGGAGAGATTGCCCAAAATAGTTTTCTTGATTTTATTACTGCTCTGTTCCATTAAATTACATCATAACAACAAAATAACAATGGAAATTTATAAAAAACAAATGAAATCAAAATTATTCATGCATAATTTAGCAAAAAATTAATATTTAGATTTTTTATTAATATTCTTTTGAAATGTGTGCAGACTCTCCTAGTTTTACCTCATATATGCATTAATTTGATTTTCGTAATTCTTATTTTAGTTTGAGAGCAGCATCCTTAAATAAATAAAATAACGCTAATATAAAACTAATTCTTTATATCGAAATGCAAACAAACATTTCCTGAGTGGTTTTCAATTATTTTACGGTGCACATAATATAATAATGCAATAATATAATCAGGATAAGATAAAAGTTATTTTTTATTACAGTTTTAAAAGATTATTTTATTCTAATGCAATTTTAATTTTGTTTCAATTTAAACCTTAACGAAATCATAAAATTTCTATTATTTTACTTTTGATTGTAATCTTCAATTGTTATAAAATTCACATTTCAACAGGAGATATGTATGCCATTTATTTAGGTTTTACTATTTTGCTTTCAATTTACGGATAACATTATAAAAACCTGCCAAACTAAACCCATAAACTCTTTATCTGAAGAAACAATCAAACTGTTTACAAGAAGTTTATTTTACAATTTTTTAAAAAATGTATAGAGTGCTTTTAAATTGTAACTAAATTGTTTTTTCATTTACCTCGTGAACAGAATAATAATGCTTAAGAAACGGGGAATGGGGAAATGAAATTTAAAATCAATAAGAGTATAAAGGGGCTTCGTAAATATTTATCAGTCAGTTCGATTCTTTTCAAATAAATTTAAAAACTGAGTATTCCAGGCGTTGCAGATTAAATAAAAAAAAATTACCCTTGATATAAACTCGTTTTAAATTAGATGATGTTTTGCAAAACGTAACTGAACGAAATTTCCCCACTCTACACGATGATTCAGAATACATGTACTACACTGTATGGCATATGATGATTGGCCACTTACGATTTTAGACGTTTTGTTAAATATCTAGAAAAATACATGAGGAATTAACCTGAAACTGCAGGTTTGTAAAAAGTATTATACAGGTCATATATTTCCGCGAAGATTTTTTCCTGAAACCTCATAGGGGACCGTCAACAAACTGAAAAAGAACGAATATCTTTTAGATAACCCTGTAAAAACTAATGTAGCAAAAGCATTCAAACTGTAGAACATGATTAAGAGACTTATTGTAATAAAATGTGTTCATTGTAATGAGGATAGCATGTATACCAGTAGAGAAATTAAGGTTTTATAAAAACAGTCCCAAATTTTGCCAAGTTTTTTGCTTATAATTTGCAGAGATTATAATTATATAAAAAAAATGATCTTTTCAGAAACTATGACAAAAAACAATTTACACAATACCCTACAATCAGAATTAAAAAATAATAAAAATTGGATGAAAAATTAACAGGTTTACTAAATAATGTTTCGCGGCACATGCGCGAAGGCAGTCAAAATATCCAGTCAACAATTGAAATCAACATGACCACTAGAACATTCTACGACATAACTGTTGTTTTGTTAACTGCGTTTCGGATCGTCAGTGCCCTCTAAATGTGATTTTTTCACTAAAAATTCTTTTACTGCTAAAAATAAATCAGACTACCTTGGGAGCTCTTTCTTGCAAAACGCACTCCTTTATCATAATTTCTTCCTTTTTATGAGTTTTTAAAGTTATGTATACCTACATAAATATTTACATATATGAAACATATATAAATAATACGCACACAATGTTTATTATATAAAGATATATATTTATAAAAATTAAAAGGCCATGTTTTTACACTATCTTTAAAAATATGTTAAGATGGTAAAACGACATTTTGGTGCCAATTTATATTCCTTCGACAGTTGAGCCAACAAGCACAAGATATGGAACTCTTCCCCCAAATGAGTTAAATAAACTCATTCTCATACATAATAATGTAGTTAGTCAATATTTATAACAAAACTAGAGAGCTCTGCCCCCAGCAAGCTACGATCGCCACTCCTAGTTCAGATACTGCAGAATCTAAAAGCACGCCAATCTGATCGGTTTTAAAAAGAGTAGAGAAGATTGAATTATACTGAAAAACCCTGTAGCGATCTTCCTGTAAACGGATTTCCATTAAATTCCCTTTGATTGCAAAAATTTAAGGAAGAATCAGTTGCTGTTGTGACATCTGATGGTAGTTTTCGTGTTTGGTTAAAGAAGATCAGTTAAACATTTGAAAAGAAGCTAAAAAAATGAATTAAGTAAACAGTCTTTTTCTTCCGGTATTTTTAACAGCGTTATAAAACGATTGGCATAATACAATTTACTACAATTACTAAAATATGCTGCTTTAACCCCTTCAAAGGCGGTGGTTCATTCTTGGACCACTTAATTTTAATTCTTAAATGACACATTGGCATCAGAATATTGGAATGGAAATTTTTCTTTTATTAAGTAAGTGAACAGAAGCATTTTTTTATTTCGAAATTTGTTTGTAAATTCTGGTGCCATTCACTGATTTCAAGATTTTACGAATAGAAGTACCTTGCCCCTGAAAGGGTTAAACGCATATTAATGTATTTATTATTTTAAAGTTTCCTTTCTATTTTAATATTCACGTGTAAATACAATTTTCAAGACATAATTTTCAATATTTTCCAGCTTTTAACACTTATTCATTTAATAGTAATTTTAAAGGGTTTTTTTTTTCTGTTTAATAGTCACGTGTAAATAAATTTTTAATCGTTAGGAAATATTATTCTTTGTGTTGTTTTTAGAAATGAAAACAATCTCTATAATAATAGCCTAAGTCATATGACTATCATCAACAGTTTCAGGCGGTCCCTTCGCTTTTTTTATTCCAGGCGGCCATTTTGGTACTTTAATATTAGCCTACCACACGCGTGATAATTCGCCGAATATTATTCTATCGCCATTATTTCATTTATATTATAACAGTACAAGTCATGTAACTGCCATAAACAATGGGCTGATTCTTTCGCCCTTCATAAGAAAGGTTTCCATTTTGATTAAAGAATCAAAATTATTTTTTCGAATAAAACTACATAAAAGTTGCCATGATCGCAAAACATTTCTGGTACTTTCATGTTAGCCGGGCGCAAATCTCGCCAATAGCTTTTTTTTTTAACTCACCAGTTAGCGTTATTTAAATTTTCATATGGTCAAATATAACGGTGCTACTTGGTTATCCCATCGACGAAAAATCTGTCACCAAACTATAAGATTATATGCCAATAATGGTTGATCGAAAATGTTACATTCACTTGACTTTAAGGAAGTTATACGTGTTTACGCCATCAGGTGATTTTTATTTCGACGTTTTATTTGTATTTTTATTAATGTTATACTAGTTTATTTGTTCTTTCGTTATTTAAAATAAAAAATTAGTCAATTTGTATAATTTGGTTATTTATATAATTTGTCGAAATTGGTCGATGGGAGATGTAATACCATTAAAACATTGCTTTGAAGTGGAAATTAAATGTCATGATTTGTTACATTGTCATGTACGCAACGGGTTTGTCGTGATTTTTTTTAAAACAATTTGGTGAAAATCTCGTTTTCGAATATCAGTTACATATGTATTTTTAAATTATTTTCCGTTACTTATAAAATGAAATAATAATAAATAAAAAAGTTTAATTAGTAACTATAAGAACAAAACAATTTATAACATTTTTTGTCAATAAAAAGAAAATTAATTCAAATAAACATTTATTAATAAATTAGCAACAATAGCCAGGTTACCATGTCATGAAAAATAACTTCATTTTGGCGCCAATTAGGTACCCCGTTGGGTATATGACATCTGTGTCTAATATTTTTCTTTTCGATTCGTTTAAAAAAAAGAAACAAGTAAAAGCCATTATTTTAAATGTTTCAGTTTAAAATGAATGTTTTGTATTAAATAAAATGATAATGAAATACAAATCGAATTATGAATAAAAGTAACATGATGCATGTCTTAGCATACATTTAAGGGAGGCAAAACTGGCCGCCAAATTAGTTGGAAATAATAATCTTTTCTAAAATATGAAAAAAAATTTCTGTTCTGACTAAAATTTGAGATGCCATCATTAGAGAAAAGTATTTAAAATTAGAAAAAAATTAATATTTCGAAAACTAATGCGAATTTAAAAATTCTAATACCAGTTTTGAGGTTTGCGGATCAATACGTATTTTTGAAGTTAATCACATCACAAAATGTTCCATAATTCAGGAGTAATCGCCGTGAAACATAATCAGTTGTGTATTCAGTCTTTTCAAAGAATCGTTTTATAAATTCGTTTCATTGGGATTTAATATATATAGGGTAGATTTCTTTTCAGTAATTATTTAGACAAAATTAGTATTATGGAAACTTTATGAGAAAAAATGCGTGTTTTCAAAAGCAGTACGTTATTTCTGTTCAAAATATTTTGTCGCAGCATGTCCCTAATGGAATTTTGCGCTATTAAACCATGTACGACAAAATTTAAGCCATACAAACTTTAAAAAAATGTTTGTTTGATTTTTTATCAGAAAATGCCATGAATAAAGATAAATAAACCCCATTATTTCTCTCTTCCTTGCAATAATGAAAGCATTCTACTACCGCCATTTTCAAGAAATTTCGTAAAATATTTAAAAAATTAAAATATAAAAATGGGGATATTTTTGAAAAACAGCTAGAGCGGGAACATCTACAAATAAACAGCTTTCAGTTTAAAACAGAAGTTAGTAAAATTGGTTCAGTAGAAAGTTCAGGGCTAATGACTAAAAAACAAACTTGTGATTTAAATATAGGATTATATAAAATTATGATAAAATAAATTAAGCAAATTATGTTATTTTGATAAAAATTATAGTAGAATATCTTAAAGAATAGCAATAATATTTTATTAGTTGAAAGAATTTTGGACGAAAACTTTAGGAATCTGATATTATTTTAAACCTGAAATTATTGCCAAGGTGGTTTTTGTTTGCTTGTCTAACTCGACGAAGCAAATTCATGCAGGCGAGAATCATCTAGTTCTATAATATAAATCCCTATTTTTTGGACAAAGAGTTCCGATCGAAAAATGCATACTATATGTCACTGCTCTTCTATATAGGCACTCTAAAATTTTGTAAAACATTGCGTTTTATCAGTCTGTGACTTCGATTACGTTATTTTCAAAAGTGAAGTATTTTCACCTGTGAAGAA
The DNA here is from genome assembly GCA_963932465.1 of Maratus speciosus. Classification (NCBI taxonomy): domain Eukaryota; kingdom Metazoa; phylum Arthropoda; class Arachnida; order Araneae; family Salticidae; genus Maratus; species Maratus speciosus. The sequence goes on along the minus strand of OZ010792.1, from coordinate 289,152,102 downwards.
TTTCAAAGCAGCTGGGGGGAAATGACACACTTCTATAAAAATTCAGTTTTAGGAATTATAATACAGGCTTTTTTATAAAATGACGTCATTTGCATCGGATAAAGCATTCCACTTTTACGATCCACTCTTAAAAAACATCTAAAGAAAAGTATGCGTATGACGTTATTAATACAGAATAATACACAAACCCAGCAAAAAAGAAATGTCGTCATTCAAGAAGCTCGAGAAAACAAATCAGGTATCTAATGACTCATATGCTATTTGTTTGTTTAGAAATAAGTCCGTGTTTTATCAGAAATCATTCATATACATTTTTGAAAATTCGGAAAATATTATTACACACGGATTAATAAAATTGCATTCTTTCAGCTTTCTGATACAAATTAAGTAAATGCGAAGAAAATAAGTCATACAAATATTCCTTAAAATATTTTTTGTAATGAGAAAATGCTGTATCGTTTTTAAAGCAACTTTGCAATTAACTAAAAATCCTTTAATTGATAAATAATTATTAAATAAAATCAAAATTCACTTGGTTTTATATCAGATGATATTTTGGATTAGCTCGCATTTTAATTTCTTTTTTTTTTATGGGAAAATGCAAAAAAAAAAAAAAAAAAAAAAAAAAAAAAAAAAAAAAAAAGATAGAGTTGCTTCTTTCCTCTTTACTTTTAATAGAAATGGAGTACTTTCGTTGCCACGATTAGAAAATTGGTATTAAAAACTATAAAAAAATTAATATCTCAAAAATAAATTGAGATACAGCTTTCCAACAAATTGCATTTAAAAGTACATTTTTTCTGTATACGACGGTGTAAAAATTAAAAATGGGGGATGTTTAGAAGTTTAAAAATTTGCAGCAGCGAACATTGCAAAACCGAAATTTCATTTCAAATTCCAAATTGTTGCTATTCACAGTATGACGTATGCGTTATGCACAGATATGTTTGTCCTTTGTAATATAGATAGATAGTTGTCTGAAAAAGATAAGTTTACGTTACATCTTCTCATCCTATTATAAAAATTTACATTTTGTATATTCAAGTGGCTTAAGCTCACGGAATTTTACAAAAAACAAAAATTGAACGAAAAAACATGAGACATACATATTTATTGTTTCACTAGGCTGGATTATATATAGAATGGGTAAAACTTATTTCTCTTTTTTAGACACCACACTAGTCACTCGGAAAAAGTCCAGCGCTAATGGTAAGGTTATGGGAGCATTATTTTCGAATTTCTCGCTCAAATTTTAATACTTTTGAATGATTTTTGTGCATACGATAGCTGAGGAGGACATACAACCGGGCTAGTTTTTACTTTTTCAATTTTGGTCATAGTTTTTTTTTCTAATATTAGGATAGATTCAATTTCGGAACCGATTGCGAAAGTAATAGTATTTTTTAAAAAGGAATCTGAAACCGAAATCGAAAAAGTAAAAACTAGCGCGGTTGTAGATCGTCCTCAGCTATCCTATGCAAAAATATCTTTCCAAAATATTAAATTTGAGTGAGATATTTGAAAATAACGCTCCCATAGACTTAGCAGTAGCGTTTTCCTTTTTTTTCCGTGACTGAAGTGGCCTCTTAAAAGGCATAGTTATGCAATGAAAGTAAGTTTATGCTACAACTTCCTTCATAGGGAAGTCCTATACTGTATTATATATATATTAATTTATATCTCTGAGGGATATTTCTGACAACATACATTTAATAATAACTTTTGACAAGTAATGAAATTGAGATGACATCTTTAACTAATTTAAATGATGAAAATGAGCAAATTGAATTGTGAAATTACAGAATACTACATATAAATTCATATTCACTATTAAAAAATAGGAAAGCAAATCATGCAAGAGAGTAATGTATGGGTATAAAATTGGAAGTATGTAATACATTAAAAATAATACAGAAAATAAAGCAATAAAATATCGTATTTCGAAATTTCAGTTCTTTGAAATGATTTCAAGAACGTAAACATTCTCTCCACACCAATTTAAGTATCTATAATATAAAAAATATGTTTTTTAAAGAAAATGAAGGATTTTTACTGTGCTTTGTGGTCCTCTCGAACAGTTAAGACAGTTGAATATCTTTTTTCCACTGATGCGATAAGAGATTACGCAGTTCTCTCTCTAAAATTACTAAATTAAAGTCCCGAACAGTAAACAGGGTCATACAATGAGATTCCAAATGTGGTTAAGATATTCCCGATCGGATTTAACTGATGATAGAACGGGCTATCCCCAACATACGCTGCATTGCTTACTTTTAGTAAGATATTCTCCACAAGCTGAGCTGTATTACGGGTTACCAAAACAAAAATTTAATAAAATAAGATTAGATTTATATATTTATTGTGTCCGTAGTACGAATTAAATATATAAAGTGTAAAAAAAAAAAATGAATTAAATAAATAAATAAATAAAAACTCATGTCGTATGTAAAATAATTGAATAAAAATATTTGCTTTAATTTTTAAAATAATTTAAATATTTAAATACGACATGAACTCAAAATTTTCAGTGCATAAAAGGTGACATTAAAATAACAAAGATGTTAAAACATGTAAAACTCTAAAAATACACGTTTATTAAAATTTTCGAGTACTTTCGGTACCCGCAACCTTTATCAGTAAAGATTTTCCTTTACTATTTAGGCCAGTAAAAATAGAATTTTACTAATCGAAAATTCTCGGAAAATTGTAAATTGTTTTAATCACTTTGTTTTACATTCAAATGAAGGAATTTAAAGTTTGTCCCATTTTTAATGGTGAGCTTTAGACGAGGCACCATAAAAACCTCAAAATTTTCGGACTTTTTTCAGTATTTTGCAAATAACTCAAAAACCGTTCACTACTGAAACAGTCCTAGTTTATATATTGTAGAGCATACAATTTTGCGTCGATTGAGTACCACTGACTAAAAATACTGAGTAAAAGCGAGATATGATAGATCAAAATGTGATTTTTTCCTAATTTTTGTAAAAAACCTCATAAAAATAGATTTTTGCTTACCAATTAAGGTTAAATAAATCATTTCCTTTACAAAACAGTAGAGCTGCATAAATTGCCGAATTATACTGTTTGATTAACAACTTAAAAATTTAATTACATAAATATGGGTATTTCACCAACCTGATTGCACTTGGAATGGAACAATTGTCCCCAAATTATTATTCATTCTGTCATTTGTAAGCAAATTATTTTTGAGGTGCGTAAGTGTTTATATTTCTCTGTTTGATAACTTTGGAATGAGGAAAACACGATAGTTGGTATTTTACGATTTTGATAACTTTGGAATGAGGAAAACACGATAGTTGGTATTTTACGATTTGTTCACTACCCTTGAGAATTTAGAAAAAACCATACAAACTGTCCATGGGATTGATGGTAACTTCCTCATTCATCAAGTGAGTTGGGATCTAAGAGGAAAGTTCTCGTCAATTACTTCAAAGTACATTGGATATTTGAAAAAGAACTACGGTAAAACTGCAACCATTTTATTTGACGGATACCCAGAAGAATCGTCAGAACATGGCACCAAGTGTGCTGAGTACTTCCGTCGAAAAAATAAATACATTGTAGCATGTGTTGACTTTGTCGAAAATACGACGCTCACAATGCAAAAAGAGCCTTGCAAATGAAGGCAATAAACGACGTTTAATAAAAATGCTCATTGAAAAACTGGAGCAACACAATTTTACTGTAAAACAAACTGTCGAGGATGTAGATACTAGAAAGCCATTCAACTTGATAAGCAGTCAGAACGTGTCATCAAAGTTGAGGAAGATATTGAGCTGCTTGTGCTTTTGATTGTATTTTCGCCCAACTCATCCACGATACACTTCTTGAAACCTATGAAAGGACAGTCAGGCAATGTTTTCCGTTCACTATTAAGTTTCAAGTACTCGCCGATTGTGAAGAACAGCATCCTATTCCTACATGCTTTGAGTGGCTATGATTCTACAGCGGCCTTCTTCAAGCAGGCCAAACTGAAATTCTTCAAGATTTTGTAAAATCATGCTCACCTACAGGATGTTCCAACTGTCTTTAATAACCAATATGCTACGCCACAGGACGTAATTGTTGCAGGGAAGAAATTTATTGTCACTTTATACAATCCCTAGTACGATGAATTCACAACACTGCACAATTTGCGATACAACACATTTGCAAAACACCTTATGAAGACACAATTTAACCTCACTTCTCTGCCTCCAACTGAAGATACAGCTAAACAACATTCATACAGAGCTTTTTTCAGATCAACATCAGGAATGGAAGGGTGATGAATATCAGTGATTGGGGTTGGATTTCATTCAGGCATGGTATACTTCAAGTCACCACAAATGATGTAGATGCACCACCAGAGCTCCTAAACTAATGCTCCTATAATACGGACTGACTCACGCCGCCATTTAATTGCCGGTAGGAGAAGAACGATTGGCCACGCCGCGTGGGCAACAATCGCTCATTGTTCAAAGTGGGAAACAAAATGCTTGACGATTCAGCCTGTATTATAGGAGCCCTATCCTAAACACTTTGTCATGCAAATGTGCAAAGGATTGCAAAGGCTGTTTATGTTCTTGTAAGAAGAACGGGGTTAAATGCGCAATTATATTTTACCACTGTAAAGGTGCGTCGTGCACAAATACCGCAGAAGAAGAAGACTCACACAAACCGGATACGTCGAAAAAGCAGATATGGACGAGGAAGCCTTCGATGTACAGGAGAAAGAAGAATGGGAAGATCAAGGTCCACCAAAAAAACGCCCTAAGCTCGATTTTACCGTATTTCCTTCAAGTAACTTGAGTTAATTTTATTACCATTTCGTATATACTATTTTTTTAAATAAATTAATTTTCTTGATTTCCTGTTACTATTATATTGTTCTCTAACATTTTATCAAATACATAGTTATTTTAAGTACACATGCAATTCTTTCATTTTTAAATTACCTATACCTTATATTCATCATTTCACAGAATTTTCAAAATATATGCATTTATGCACCTCAAAAAATAATTTTCTTACGAAGGACAGGATTAAAATTAATTTGGGGACAATGGTTGCATTTGAAATGCAGTAATCTGTTGGAAAGGTTGGTGAAATTCCCATACTGATGTAATTAAATTTTGAAGTTGTTAGTCAAACAGTACAGTTTGGCAATTTATGCAGTTCTACTGTTTTAAAAGGAAAATTATTCATTTAACAGATAATTAGTGCGCAAAAAAACAATTTTATGCAGGTTTTTTTGAAAAATTTAGAAAAATGCACTTTTTTGTTCTATCATATCTCGCTTATTATTGGTTTAATATTTAGTTTCTGGTACTCAATCGACGCAGACTTTTATGTTCTACAATTTATAAACTAGGACTGTTTCAGTATAGTGAACGGTTTTTGAGTAATTTGCAAAATACTGAAAAAATCCGAAAATTTTGAGGTTTTTGTGGTGCCACGTCTGAAGCTCACTAGAAAAAATGGGACAAACTTCAAATCCCTTCATTTAGATGTAAAAAAAAGTGATTAAAACGATTTCCAGCTTTCCGCAAATTATTGTATAAAACGGCCCTGTTTTGACGTAATTTTACTGGCCTAATTATCCTGCTCATCCAAATTTTTCGCGTGGGGTGGAATAGTCCATTATACTTTGGGTGTTGAATATCTGTTGTCCAAGTTCTCTTGGATGAATTTGAGTACTTTAAAACATATGTATCGTTTACTGGGTGTTTAAGTTTTTAATATTTAGGATATTTAACCATATATTAGTTATAGTGTATGACACAGTATCGTTACATTCTTGATTCACATTAGCACAGAATATCTATGGACACTCTGATAATAGATGTTTAGTGATTTGATGTTGGATAGATGATTTTCACTTGATCAAAATCTATTATAAAATTCTGATTATAATTTAAACATGCTACAGCTGTAGATCGTCGACAGAATTTAACATCTGTTCTTCCATCTTTTCATTCAATTTTCTGCTTGACCTACCTATATAATCTTTTGCATTATTGTAGCGGGTTATAAAAGATATAAACCAGCTGTTTCATCTTATTTTAGTAATAAATATTGCTTTCAATTTTCTCGAAGGACAGGCTATCAAATTATGACCTGCTTTAATAAAGTAAATCTTAATTTATGGTATAAGCCAGGTATATAGTTAAAGATTCTGTATTTAATTTCCTTATGATTTATCTAATAAATGCTTTTACGAAATCTGAATTCATAGATACGTTTATTAATGAAGGCTGATAAAAACCGTTTTACTCTGCAATTTCAACAATTATAAGCCAAAATATCAATTACGTAACTTCAACTGCAGTTTTTAGGTTTTCACTCAACTCAAATAGAACATTTCCGTTTGTTTGACTTGGAAGAAAAAATTTCTCTTTTAACATTCAACAAGTAAGGATAAAAAACAAGTTTAGCAACAATCAATCGCCAAATTCTACTATCCGAAGTTCTACAATCGATAGACACACCGATAAGCTAAATGCAGTAATTGCAAAACTTAGCGATAAATTGACAGGAAATTTCATGGTAATGACAGGAATAGACAGATAATTCTGCTATTGGAATGATTGAAGTTTGAGAGAAAGTGAATAGTGATGAACAATTTTTTGTTCGAAGTTGAGAGCGATCCAGTGAAGGAAGTTATAGTGAGATACGATTCGCTACAAGTGTTGTCCAATATATGTTTAGTTTAGTTGTAAAATGGATACAAGGAAGTAGGGGAAGTTACAATTTAACAGGCCGACGTCCTTTTCTGAAACGATTGAAGGTGTTGGGAGGGAAACGAGAGGGGAAATAGAATTAATCTTGAGAAAAAATAATATACAAAATAAGAACCATATGCTTAAATCCTTCAGAGATAGTAAAGAGAGGGGCTGTGAGGTGAAAAAAAGATAAGACTAACCGAATTTTCACATATATTTACTACCCGAATTAAATAAGAACTTAGAGGTAGGAAGTGCGTAATGAATTATGTTACTGCGCATATGCACTGGAACATTCCTTAGTGTATTTGTCAGGAGAATTTGAAAAAATAATGTGAAATATCTTCATTAGTCGAAAATTTCATTAACAAAGATTTTCATTAGTGAAAGTATCACTCTATTTTTTATGCAGTATGACTACTATAATAATTATGGTGATTAATTTATTTGATAATCATATTAGAAATAAAATAAACTGATCCTTAAATATAAATGAGTATTGATTCTTTATTTTATGGAATACTCTCTTTTGTTGTTGTTTGGAATACACGTAATAATTAAATCCGCAGTCTCTCATATTAATCGTATGTTTATCTTATTCTATGCACGCTTAAACGCCCACCAGCGGCTGAGAGGTTCTGCTCTCGAAGCTGGTAGACGGGAGGTGCTGGATTCGGTCCCAATCGCGCCCGTCGGCCTAATCGTTCGGAGTTTTCGTGGTTTTCTTCGAGCCGTGGATCTTCCATGCGTTAATACGGATTAGGTTCCCTTAGAAAGACCCCCACGGAGGGCACTCCCCCCGGGCCTATATCCCTCGTGCAGATAACTGGCCGTCAAAAATCAACCCAACCCAACCCAACCCTATGCACGCTTAAACGATTATTTTTTTTTTTTTATTTTACAATGTATATTTTCTTCTCTCTTAAAAAAAAATATTTATTCAAGTAAGAAAGTAATTTTATTTTATGCCTTACTGACTTTCGATAGAAATTTCAGCTTTTCAATAAACTGGATTCAATTTAGAAGTTTTTATACAAAACTGAAATTGAATAAAATTCTCTTGTTATATTTCTTCAAAGTAGAGTACATTATTAATGTTTGAACAAAAGTAAATTTTATCTGTAGAATAAGTTAATTTTACCTGAAGAGAAAAAATGAATGCATCAAGATGTCAGTCAATATCTTTTTAAAAGTTATATAGGAAAATATGAAATAAGTTATTTGGATAAAAGAAGCAAAATTAAAAAATGTATAAATTATACATTTTTGACATTTTAATAAAAGCTTATATGATTCGTTTTTTCAATGTATCATTGACATTTTTTAAAAAATTTGTTTGAGCTACATTATTTTTTTGTAATTTTAAGAAAAACGAATACATGGCATAAATAAAGGTAGCAATATTACGATTATTTTTCTTATTATTTTATAAGACATTATCTGTACTTAAAAACTGTACTCCAAAAATAAAAATGTTATTTTTAAGAAATTTTATCATGGAAAATAAAATTTGTATATGCAACGCAGGATTATTGAGCTAAGCTGTTATGTGTCTACTCCATTGTTTCAATTGTGATACTCCTGAGTACAGGGATAACGGTGATAACCTGATTGGAGTAAAATTAAATGTGATGTAATTCGTGTACAGGTGTAATAATTTTAGATAATAAGTACTATAGACATATAATTCAAAGCTTGAATTGAAACACACGCCCGATTGTTTTCAAGAACATCCGAACTTTCGATTGGGGTACTCTGCTGTATGTACCGATACATTGGAAGAATGATTGTTTACGACCTTATGGTAAACATACCTCTATTATTCTTGTTCTTGGGAACAGTATCAAGATATATTCTTAACCAGATTTATAAAATAGCACTTTAGTCATGCTTTTCGATTTTTTTTTTTCGTTTACATTTACAATTAGCGTGCCTTGCACCAAACTAACACCTGGACTTGTCGAGATTTTCAGAGAGCATAAAAGATTCCGAATATGGTATTTTTTCTATACTTTCCATTGTTTATAAAAGTATATAATATTCAAGAAAAACTTTCTTTCGACAAATAATAAATTCTAAAATTTTATTTCAAAATTAGAAATTATCAATGTCTGCTTGACTACAAGAAATGAACGTTTGCAAATTCTCACTCTCTGCAAAATTTTTTAAAGCCTCGTAATTTTCCTCTCTAGTAATATTCTTGCTTATGAATAAATATCTTACGAGCTATATACGTACATTTAAAATATATATTCCATGAAATGTACTAGCTTTTGATTAAATTCTCTAAAAAGTGTAGGCCGAGAAAAACAAGCAAAGTTAATGTTTAAACAACATATTGTTAACAACATTTAGTTAATAAAGAACCAGATATTTTGCTTTGCAAATCTTAACATAATTGAAAGAGATAGAGTTCGCAGTTGAATTAGAAGCAACATTCAACAAAGCTAAAAGTATGAGTATTTTTAAGCAGAAGATTATATTAATTACTATAATTTTTAAGTTGAACTTTTATGAATTATTCATATGGTAGTAAAATAGAGACTTAATTATATAAACTTCTATGGCGATTCATATTGTACATCAAATCCATTTGCAAAAATTGTTTGAATAGAAATAACAATTTAATTTTATGCTTACTAACGATAATTGGAAAGTATTTCCCTACATATTTTAATATTATAGTTATAATTATTATGATGATGGACATTTTTCTTTTCTATCTTACATTTAAAAAGATATTCCACCAATGAAAACTGTTCTATTTTAATTTATGTCACAATTTTGTAATACGATTTTTCACGTTTCAATAAACTGTTTTGAATTTGCATGAATTTATACAAAACCGAAAATGAATAACATTAGATATATGTTGTTTAAAACAAAACAAATTTTGAGATTGAATTTATAAATAACACAATCAAAATCTTATCATTGTATTGAAGCCATATTATTTGTATGCGTAACGCATCGAGAAAAGTAAAGTTCGTATAAGAGTTTAAAAGTACGTTCTTAACCAGAGAGTAGTCGTTTTAGTAGTAGTTTTTTTTTTTTTTTTTTTTTTTTTTTTTTTTTTTTTTTTAAGGCTAGTGGTTGAGTTTGACCTTTATGTCGCCGGTTCTTGGTAGCAGAAAAAAGTGAATATCAAACAATTATCAATGATTATTAAACTATTATATTTCAATGAAGTTATAAAGTTTCATTTTACCGAAATTACTTTGTCTTGGCATGTTCTATGAAATATTTAGAAAGGGTGAATAGGAAAAGATACTAGTGATTATGTATTGGTCTTTCGACGAATTTCTAATTTTTTTATAAATATATACTAGAAAAAAAAGTAAGAATGCCATGAAACTTTGCTATGATAAAGGAGAATCATTTTAGAACAGCTACATAAAATTTCCCTTTTATATTTATAAGGTGAGGCAATAATTAAAATGGGTGGCAAAAATAATGGCACGCAACTACTGCCGGCATAAAAAACGTAAAACATTCAACAAAAATCTGTGAAAAATAATATTAGTAAAACACTATTTTTAAAATTATGTTCTATTAACATATTTATTATTTTAATAAAAAATTATCGTCGTAATCGTCAAAGCATTGCACAAAGTTCTTGTTTCTTTACGTTAAAAAAATCGTTTTTAAAATACGCGAAAATTCCTTGTTATGTAATCTCATATTTAATTATATGTTAATGTTTAGAAAATTCAGCAGATGAATAATTAAACATCCATATGCTCATTTTAAAAGCTATATATATGTTGCATTCTAGCAACATTGGATTGGCTTTATCGTTGAAAATGCCGTACTGGCTGTCACGATAGTAGCTGTGGATCACATGCAGCGATAATGGCGTAAAAGAAGTGGTCAGAGCAGATAATTCGAATCTGTTATGTTAGTAGAACCAATTGCTGAAATGCAGTTGTCGAGTGAAAACAATGGAATGCATCGTTCCGTGAAGTTTCTCCAGAAGAAATTGAAACAACTCATACTATCAGTTAAGCACTTTATTAGAATATTTTGCAAAAAGTGCAGTTTCCACCAAGATAATTAGCCATCGCCCCGTAGTAGTAATTAGGTTTAAAACAAAGTTCCAGATAATCGAATAACAGGACGGTGACCAGGGGATGGATGAAAACTGGGAATACGACTCAAATCTGCTGAAACACAGCTAGTATCAACTTTTCGTTCCTCACGTGTAAGGATACAAATATGACGTAGATCGCGCTCTCAACCAATGAATAATTAAGAATGTCACGTGATATAAAGAGTGCAAACAGAACTAGCGGATGAATTTGGAGGAAAAAAGGATAACATCAGAAATGCGCGGGAAAGTAAAAATGGAAGCTAAAAGAATAATCTCGAAAGAAAAAAGCGCGGGAATGGAACATTTAATTTAAGAAAACTAAAAGCGTAATATTAAAGCGATTAAGACAAGTGAGACATTAAATTAAAGGGAATTTAACAGAGTTAAAGATAGAGATTATTTAAGGATAAGGATTTAGTGAAAATAAAGTAGTAATTTAGAATAAGATAAGGAAATCGCGGAATTAGATCTAATAATGTAACATATATATATATATATATATATATATACATATATATATATATACATATATATATATATACATATATATATATATATAATTTTTAGTTTGATGCTGGATTCTATAACAGAAATCGACTATGCTTCTGCTTACACTGGTATTTCATGTACCCTTGATAAAGTGAAATGCTATATAAGCTTAAGGCTAGATCCTTCCATTTTATCTATTATTTGTTTACAATATGTCTTTTAATAGTTCAACATTATTTTCCTGGTTTTTGTTTCTTATTTCTTTAATAGATTATTTTTTCAAAATTTGGTGGTTTTTCATATGTTTATATGGATTAATCGTATTCAATGTGCTTGTCAATTAATGGATTTTGCTTAATTTGTATGACTTGTATGGGGTTCCATGTGTATTTTGTATAATGTTACAGTTGTGATTATGTATTAGATATTCTAAATTTATTAATTTATTGATTTAATTATCGTAATTGGAATAGATGATGATTTGTAATTATATTATAGTATATATATATATTAGTATATATATATATTTATAATTTTATTTATTTGTGTATATATCTACCCTATATATATATAAAATTCTAATGAAACGAATTTATGAAACGGATATTATGAAACGACTGAATTGAAACGAATTTATGTAACGATTCTATGAAACGACTGATTAAACAACTGATTATGTTTCACGGCTATTTCTCCTAAAATACGGAATACTTTGCGATGAAATTAACACCAATAATCCGTATTGATCCACAGATCTCAAACTGGAATTAGAATTTTTAAATTCGAATTAGTTTTCGAAATATTAATTTTTTTTTCCAATTTTATATACTTTTCTCTAATGATGGCAACGTAAATTAATAATTGTAACACATATTTTTTTCATATTTTAGAAAAGTTTACTATTTTAAACTAATTTGGCGACCATTTGTCCTCTCTTAATCTATGCTAAGAAATGTATCATGTTACTTTTATTCATAATTCAATTGGTATTTCATTTTCATTTTATATAATACAAACTGAAACATTTAAAATAAATGGCTTTCACTACTTTCTTTTTTTTAAAAAAACGAAACGAAAAGAAAAATATTACGGGGTACCTAATTGACGCCAAAATGGCATTATTTTGGTTGACATGGTAACCCGGCAATTGTTGTTTAATAATAAAAGTTTATTTACTTTATTTTCTTTTTTTTAATTACATAAATTGTTTTGTTCTATAGTTAATTATTTTTTGGTTATTTTCTTTTAAAAAATAATAGAAAATAATTAAAAAATAAGGTACTACTTAGTTATCCAGTCGACCCACTTCGCCAAATAATATAAATTGCCAAACCACTCGCCAGATTATAGAAATTGACATAATTTTTATTTTAAATAACGAAAGAACAAATAAAATAGTATAACATTAATAAATATTCAAATACATTCACTTGCTTAAAGTCAAGTGAATGTGATATTTACGATCAACCATTATTGACATTTAATCTTATAGTTTGGTGATAGATTTTTAGTCGACGGAATAACTAAGTAGTACCAAAAATACATATGTAACTGGTATTCCAAAACGAAGTTTTCGCCAAATTTTCGTAAAAAAAGTCATGCCTAACCCGGTGCGTATATGACATCTGGCAAAATTTTAAATGATGTAACAAACCATGACATTTGATTTCAACTTCAAAGGAATGTTTTAATTACCACTCGAAAAAAAAATGCTAACTGGCGATTTGAAAAATAGTTATTGGCGAGATTTGCACCCGGCTAGCGTAACAGTACCAACAATTCTTTGTGATCATGGCAACTTTTATAAGTTTTATAAGAAAAAAAAATGATTTTTAATCAGAATGGAAAACTTTCGGCACAGATGTCATATACGGACCCATATTGGCGCGATTTTTTTCTGACGCCACACGGAAATTAAGATTTAGTTAATATAGCCCCAGCTAAAATGTTTGGTTGGACTGACCAAATGTTGGTTCGACTGATCAAATGATTTTGTTCGTTCAATAAAATTTTATTGAATTAACAAAAGGATTTTGTCAGTTCAACAAAAAGTATTTGGTGGTGACAAAATTTGGTTGTCACAACCATTTTTTTTGTTGTTTTAACAAAACCGTTCTTTCCGTGTAATGTCATATACGCAACGGGTACTTAACTGGCGCCATAGTATCGTTATTTTGCTTGATTTGGTAAGCGGGAAATTGTTGTTTATGCTGTTGATGTTTTCCCAAAATTAGCGTCGGAGAAAAATCGCGCCAATATGGGGCCGTATATGATATCTGGGACAAACTTTCATATGAAAAGCGAAGGGCTCAGAGCGTATTTATTTATGGCAGTTACATGACTTGGACTATTATAATATAGATGAAATGATGGCGATAGAATAATATTTCGCGACTTATCACCTGTACCTGGCTGACATTAAAGTACCAAAATGGCACCCGGAATATCAAAAGGGAAGTGGTTCGCCCGGTACTGTTAATGATAGTCACATGACTTAGGCAATTGTTATAGAAATTATTTTAGAATACTGGAAGACAAAGACCCTGTACACTTAATTCATTTTATTTTAGCTTCTTTTAAAATGTTTAACTGATCCTCTATAATCAAGCACGAAAACAACCATTGGATGTCTTAACAGCAACTGATCCGTCCGTATTTTTTTTCAATCAAAGGGAATTGAATGGAAACCCGTTTAGAGGGAGCTTTTTTTCAGTATAATTCAATCTTCTCTAATATTTTAAAAACCGATCAGATTAGCGTGTTTTTAGATTCTGCGGTGTCTGAACGGGGGATTGGCGAGCGTATCTTGCAGGGGGCAGAGCCCCTAGTATATATATATATATATATATATATATATATATATATATATATATATATATATATATATATATATATATATATATATGTATGTATTATATATATATATATATATATGTAGAATAGGTGGGATTGACTGTGGTCGAACTTTGGTGATAAAGGCTTCATATTGAACACTCGCAACGTGCCCCACTTGCCCGCAAGAAAAACAAATCGTTTTCGGGGCTTTTTCCGCGTGTAGGGGTTTATTACTGACATGTGCAGGCCGCGGTTGGGACTGGCGTAGGTGGGGACTTTGATCGCAAATTTGCTGATAAATTTGAAGCTTACTTTTAAATTCGGTGAGGGTTTGACAGCCAAAAAGAATTGTTTTATTATTAGGTGTATCTCTAATACCAGTGATAACATAATGCATGAGTGATGCGTTGTCTATTTTCGCTCGTTGGGCAATCTTTTTCATTACTAAAAAATATTCACTCATTTTTTCGTTGACTTAAAGTACGTGAAGCTAGCATTTCATGTATTTTGGGCGGAAGAGGAAATATGCGTGAATTCTTGTATTAACGCTTGCTTTAACGCTGCGTACGATGTTAATTCTGGCTCACTGCTGACAAACAACAGTGCAGTACCCTTGAGAGCCCTTTCGGCAAAAAGAAATTTTTGCAACTCATTCAGTTGAAATGTTGTGGCCAAGCCTTCAAATCTTTCTAACCATTGTAGAATGTTTTCGACTGGCTTGCCGGAAAAGCGTGTAATTAAATTTTCGAAATCGGTAAATGAAATGGACTGACGCGGTGCCGAATGGGGGGAGATGGCAGCATAATATTGCAAAGTGGTACCAGAAAAACTCGTTAATGGATTGGATTGCAAAGTATTGCGAGAATCGTCGTCATCTGGCTCGGAATCGGTTTGTGGTGAAATGGAGGACTGGAATTTTGTTAGGTCTGCTAGGGCTTCAATAATACGTCGTGAAATTTCTGCTTCGTTACCAGCAATGTCTAGACAAAGTAAATTTGCCATAGAAATGAGCTGAGCTTAGGGGAAGTTTTTGGCCGTTTCAGCGATTTTATCGTCGAATTCAGGATCCCCAATTTTAAATTTGAATCCCTGAAACTTCCGTAAATTTTTCCGATTATTTCTATTTTCATCAGTGCCGAATACCAAGGTATGCAGAATTTTGATTCGTTCAACTTGTGCTGAATTAATTTGAGCTAACACCGGCCGTATATCTTGCAAAATCATGGCTGAATAAGAAATAAATCTTACTTCCAAATTGGTATCCTTTTTTTAAAAGAGAACGCCGAATGGTTTGATTATATCCATTGCAAACGAAAAAAATATCACAGATGTCTTCTTTCACACCACGCACACAGGAAACGGGT
The DNA here is from genome assembly GCA_963932465.1 of Maratus speciosus. Lineage (NCBI taxonomy): Eukaryota > Metazoa > Arthropoda > Arachnida > Araneae > Salticidae > Maratus > Maratus speciosus. The sequence continues at coordinate 289,136,596 of OZ010792.1, read as the reverse complement.
GAGTCGATAACAGATAAGTAGGTCAGTAGATCTTCCTTCTCTCGCTCTTTCCTTATCAGAACTGCGGAGAGAAACTTCGAACAGAATCTTCGCAGATCTTAAATATTTCAGAAGTTGGATTTCACAACAGTTTCATGGATGTCTAGGGGCTTGATAAATAGTTGGATTCGCCGAGGTCGAGCGCCCATGTAGAATAGGTGGGATTGACTGTGGTCGAACTTTGGTGATAAAGGCTTCTGATTGAACACTCGTAGTATAGAAATAATCACGTTTTAATGTCTTGATTAACGCATAGATTATATTTACAGAGCACATTAACTATATACAGGGCTTAGGGGGATGAGGGGGAATTTCTTATGGCAGTTTACCGGCATTCAATATATTTCAGAAGCTTGACCGGGTAAGTCTTACCAGGTCAGTCCGCAGCAAAACTCTGACGTTACATCGAACCTTAGCCCTCCGGCTGCGGTTCAGAATTACTCACTCATCAGGTTTATTGTCTTATAGACTTTGTCTACTCTGTCAGTTCTCATGGGATTTTAGCTGCACCTCTTAATGTATTAAGGATGTGGTTTAGATTGTTTTGGGAACCGCAAGCCACATCCACATATATGTATATATAATGCATTTAAAAAGATATTACACCAATAAAACTGTAAATATTAACATTTCTATTAACATATTTATTATAGTAATATAAAATTATCATCGGGATTGTCAAAGTAATTCACCAAGTTCTTCATTCTTCACATTGCTTTAATACAATAAAAAATTTTAAAGATTGGAATTAATAATAAATATAAAAAGAAACACCTAAAAACAAATAAATAATAAGATAAAAATGAAATATTATAACTTAAAAATACACTTACCTATTTATTACGAAAAATTTTTTAGGCTTTTAAAAATCTTTATCAAATGATTCCATTTTCGTAAATACTACTAAGATATTCGTAAACACATAATAAAATAAAGTAGAACTAGCATGATTGGTCAATTTTTTTTGCGTATTGTTTGAAGAAAGTCCGTCTTTATGAAGAAGAGTTATATTTAACACTAAATAAAATTCTTCTCTCTAAAAGCTAAAATATCAGTAGAAGATAAAATCTGTAAACAGAAAAATTACAAGCCATTACAATGTGAAACAAATTGTCGGGAAAGAAAACATTTTGCATTACTATTTTGTTAAATCTATTTTTAAGATATAGATTTTGCACTGTGCTTTTCACTTTTTAGATATTTTGTTTTAAAATGCTATGAAATAAAAATTTCATGAAAAATGAAAGCTTAAAAAATATTTCCATTGGAGTATTCTTACAATGTAATAGACTCCAAATGGATGCATTAAAAATCCATATTTGAAGGAGAATTTTGTTACAGAAAAGAAACATTTTTTTTCCAATGAAAAATATTTTTTAAAGTACTTTTAACAATTTTATAAGCCTCAATATCTTATTTAAAACATGTTTATCATCAATTTAAAGTACAAATTTATTTGAACGATTTTATTGATTATAACTTCATAAATAATACATTTGTTAAAAGACAAACTTAAAAATACGAAAAAAACAAAAAACAAAACCAGTATTTTATTTTTACAAAATGTATTTTAACTACTTATCATTGTATTTACATAAGAACCTTTCTACAAAAAGTTAGTGTTCAAGAATTATTACTTTTTGGTAATTCTTCGTATGAATATATTACTGCACAACTTTACAAATAAAATTCATTATTATTTTTATCCATCGTGTGCAAGCTATTGCGGACAAAATCTTACAAGTCAACTACCAGGCATAGAGGTGACGATTTGCCCAACTCAATGCCGGTCAGTAGAAGGCCAATTGTATAAAAAAGACTTTAAGCTAATTATAAGAAAAGTTAATTTAAAAATCTTTTAAATACTGTTAGACCGGGCAGAACATCTACACTGTTAAAAATTTGCTGCATTCTGGCAGATCATTTCACCATTTTTTCCGAAAACAGTTACACAACCGTAATTTTAACACTATTCTGACCATATTATTGGCCATTTTATGGTCAGAATATAGTTAAATTATGGTTATGAAACCGTTTTTTCAAAAAACGGTCGAATGACCTGCCAGAATGCTGCAAAATTTTTAACAGTGTACCTTGTGTTAATAATGTGGATCAAAAACATGACTCACAATTTATTCTACATTTATTTATCTTTAAATTTCTAAAATTGGTTTCTAGTTTGGTTTTTTTTTTTTTTTTTTTTTTTTTTTTTTTTTTTTGATAAATGGAATGATGTTTATATCGTAGACTAATTGAGAAATCAGGCTCTTTGCAAAGAGCCTAGGCGGTTTGCAAAGAGCCGGACTAATTAGAGAATAATCACCCTTTTCCCAATTAGCCTGATATTTCTCAGGCTTATTGCAAAGAGCCTAGACAGCGTTAGGCTAATTGAAACATGACCACTTATTTCCCAATCAGGGTGATTTTTTTAGGCTTATTAACCCATAACCCGACCCGAACAAGAAAAATAAATTACGACAGACCGTACCCCGATCCAAGCAAAACAAAATAATTTCTGTCGACACGCAACTCGGGTAGAACCTGATTAAAAAAGAAAAAAAAGAAAAAAAAGACGAAATTTGACCCAAACCAAATATGATAACTGACAAAAATATCCTAAAGCATCATAACCCGATCCGATTCAGACAAAATAATTTCCGTGAACACGCAACCAGAGCCAAACCTAAAAATTCCATTAGAAAAAATCCGAAATCTGACATGAACCAAATCTGAACCGGAAAAAAATATTCCAAAGAACCATAACTCAATCCGAGCAACACAAAATAATTGACGTGAACACGCAACCCAAACCGAACCTAAGAATTTTATTTGAAAAAAAAAACCCGACATATGACCCGAACCAAATATGATAACCAACAAAAATATTTTAAACAACCATAATCCGATCCAAGCAAGACAAAATAATTTCCTTGGACACGCAACTTGAACCGAACCTAAATATTCTATTTGAAAAAAAACTTGAAATCTGACCCGAAACAAATTTGATTCCGACAAAAATATCACCAAAAATCATAACCCGATAGGAACAAGATAAAATAATTTCCGTGGACATGCAACACGACCCGAACTTAAAAGTTCCATAAGAAAGACCCAATAATTTGACACGAACAGAATCTGAACACGACAAAAATATTCCAAAAAACCATAACCCGATCCGAGCAAGACAAAGTAATTTCTGTGGACACGCAAACCGGGTCGAACCTAAAAATTTAGTTTGAAAAAACCCAAAATATGACCCATCAAATATGATAACCGACAAAAATATTCTAAAGAACCATAACCCAATCCGAGCAACGCAAAATAATTTCCGTGGGTACAAAACCCGACCCGAACCAAAGAACCCTATTTGAAAAATACCTTAAATCTGAGCCAAACCAAATAAGAATCCGACAAAAATATCCCACAAAACCATAACCCGACCAAAACAAGAAAAATAATTTTCGTGAACACACAACACTACACAAAACTAAAAGTTCCGTTAGAAAAAACACGAAATCTGACCCGGACCAAATCTGAATCCGACAAAAATATCTCCCAAAACCCTAACCTGATCCGAGTAAGACAAAATAATTTCCGTGGACACGCAACCGACCCGAACCTTAAAATTCCATTAGAAAAAAACCGAAATCTGAACCGAATCAAATGTGAATTCAACAAAAATATTCGAAAGATCCATAACCGGATCCGAGCAAGACAAAATAATTTCGGTTGGTATGCAACTCGATCCGAACCTGAAAGAACTGAAGTCTACTTGAAATTAACCCGAAACCCGAAAAGTACAGGAAATAAAAATACATCAGGTCATACTCCGTATAAAGTGCAAGGCAAATTAATTTCCGTATACACACAATACGACCAGAATCTGAAAATTACATTTGAGGTCAACCTGAAACCCAACCCAAACCCGACCTGTAAACGACAAAAATATTTTAAAGAACCGTAACCTGATCTGAGCAAGACAAAATTATTTCCGTCGACACGCAACCGGACCCAAACTTAAAGGGTCCATTTGAAGTCAACCCGGAAACCGACCATAACCACGTTTCGGATCGAGTTTCAGATTGAGTTCAGTTAGAACTTTCGGGTTCAGATTGGGTTGCCTGTCGACGGAAATTATTTTGTATTGCTCGCATCGGGTTATAGTTCTTTGGAATATTTTGTCGAGTTAAGATTTGGTTTGGGTCAGGTTTCAGGTTGACTTCACATGGAATTTTTAGGTTCTGGTTGGGTTGCGTGTCCACGGAAACTAATTTGTCTTATTCGATCCGGTTATGGATCTTTGGAATATATTTGTCGGGCTCAAATTTCGGTTTCTTTCAAATGAAAGTTTTAAATTTGGGTCGGGTTGTCCGTCCACGGAAGTTATTTTGTCTTGTTCGGATCGGGTGTTGCGTGTCCACGGAAACTAATTTGTCTTATTCGGATCCGGTTATGGATCTTTGGAATATTTATGTCGGGTTCAAATGTAGTTTAAAAAAAATGAAATAAAAAAAAGCGCCATTTGAACCAGACTATTTTTGTAGTGTTTAGAATTGTTTCGGGTCAGATTTCATGTTTTTTTTCAAATGGAATTTTTAGGTTCCGGTCGGGTAACATGTACATCGAAATTACTTTCTCTTGCTCGGATTCGGTTATGGTTCTTTGGATTATTTTGTCGGGTTATGGATCTTTGGATTATTTTTGTCGTGTTCAAATTTCGGGTTTCATTCAAATGAAATGTTTAGATTCGGGTCGGGTTGCCTGTCCACAAAAATTATTTTATCTTGCTCGTATCGGATTATGGATCTTTGTAATATTTTTGTCGGGTCCAAATTTCGTTTTTTTTTCAAATGAAATTTGTAGATTTGGGTCGGTTGCCTGTACACGGAAATTATTTTGCCTTGCTCTGATCGGGTTATGGTCCAATAGAATATTTTTGTAGTGTTTAGAATTGGTTACGGTCAGATTTCTTTTTTTTTCAAATGGAATTTTTAGTTTCGGGTCGGGTAACATGTATACAAAAATTATTTTGTCTTGCTTGGATCGGGTTATGGTTCTTTGAAGTATTTTGTCGCGTTCAGATTTGCTTCGGCTCAGATATCGTGGTTTTTTCAAATGGAATTTATAGGTTCGGATCGGGTAACATGTCCACGGAAATTATTTTCTGTTGCTCGGATCAGGTTATGGTACTTTGTAATATTTTTCTCGGGTTCAGACATAGTTCAGGACAGATTTCAAGTTTACTTCAAGTGGAATTTTTAGGTTCGTGTCGGGTCGCGTGTGCACAGAAATTGTGTTGATCGGATCGGTTTATGGTTCTTTGCAATACAATATTTTTGTCGGTTATCAGATTTAATTCGGGTCAGATTTTGGGTTTTTTTCAAATGGAACTTTCATGTTCGGGACGGGTTGCATGTAGACTGCAATTATTTTGTCTCGCTTTGATCGGGGTACGGTCTGTTTTGTAATTTATTTTTCGGGTTATGGGTTAGTTAGCCTAAAAAATTACCCTGATTGGGAAATACGTGGTCATTTTTCAATTAGCCTAACGCTGTCTAGGCTCTTTGCAATAAGCCTGAAAAATATCAGGCTAATTGGAAAAAGAGAGAGATTCTACAATCAACCCGACTTTTTGCAAATAGCCTAGGCTCTTTGCAAAGAGCCTGATTTCTCAATTAGCCTACGACATTTGTCTATAAAAATTAATATTGGCATTAACCCTCTCGCTGCGTAATTGTTTTATCAAAATAGCTTAAAAAATTACGTCTTTTAAGAATTTTTATTATTTTGCCATCGGTTTTTTCAAAACAAATTTTTTTGTCGAATTTAGTACGGAAAATTCTCTTATTAGATAAGGAAAAATTTACTATAAGAAAAGTACTGGTGGGAATAATCAAAGAAGATTAATTAGACGGAAAATATGCATGCCTAACAGAATCTCGGGCTGAGCAGCGAGAGGGTTAATAGGATTTAACAGATTTATTTCTATTATTAAAAAATTATTTCGGAGGGTCGGCTCGCAAGAAATAAAATTTTGATGGAATTTTTTATAGTATTGTTTAAAAGGTGTGAATTAACAATAAAGTTAAATTATAAGGAATGTTTTAGATATTTGTGTTAAATCTTTCAATAAATTATGTGCTTGAACCCATTAATCGCCAAAACTATAAGGTTGAATTTTTCAAATTTTTTTGCTGAACGTCGCGTCGTTTGCCACCACAAATTGTGAAAGATAATTTTCGTTTTATTTGATCTGAAAATTTTGTGTATTATTTGTGTAAAGCTATTTTTTATTTGAAAAATAGTGGTGGGCAAGTAAATAATTTAATCATATTCATTCATTTTGACCGTTTCGTTAACGCAACACCTTTGGGTAATGTGTTAATATCAGCAATAATGGAATAAAAGGCTCCGAATATGACATCTGTACGATGCAATTGTAGTGAACAGTTTGCTGTATGAAAAAAACATCATGTTTTGTCTTTTGAAATGACATTTTTATGGCGGTAGCATTCCAACCTTGTGTGATTAAGGTCCTCCAATTGTTATATTGTAGTGAGTGATAAAATGTATTAAATTGTGCTTGGAACATTAACTTTTATTATACACCGATTTTCTAGCAAAGAGAAAAGTAGTGGATGCTTGAATTCCTCTAAGGATGGTTTTATGTTTGACTTCAGGTAAAGGGTTCATTTTCGTAATTTTTGCTAACTAAAAGAGCAACATAATTATTATAATTAGGACATAAATAGGAATTAATATAATTAGGACATAAGTAATGTGTTATATAATTATAAATATCTTTTAAACTTATCGCTTTTCTTTAATAGGCTAATAACAGCCCAGATGTATGCACACTTTGACATATAATGTATTTCTCCTTTTGTAATGAAAGCAGTAGCATATTTTTTTAATCACTGTCTGTTCTTTTAAATTACCATTATTTTTTTAAGTATTCAGATGTTTAAACAACAGGTATACACGCGGGTCAGTATTATAAAAAAGGATATCCGCATATAAGTGCATGATTAATAAAATGTAAAAAAAAAAAAAAGAGAAAAATTCTAAATTTGATTTTCGTTTATTAAGAGAAAAAAAATGTTTTTCTGTTTAAACACCTATGAAATCATAAAATGTTTATGTTGTTCATACATTAATCAGTTAAATTACACCCATGTAAAACAAACCATACTTCACGAAATAGAATTAGTAACTGCACTATATTTCTTTTTGCGCCAAATCATACTGACAATGTATCGGTTGGATGAGAACCTAATGATGAAAATTTATTCGAAAATTGGCGATACATAATTTGATAATCAAGCTGGCCTCCGGTATTATTGAAACTCTCTGTAACCTGATGTAAATATAATTAAATATTTTTTTAAGAGTATATCTTTCGTAGTCGAATTCTCATTCAAGGTTGGCATCAAGCATAATCAAAGCTGGCAACAATGTGATTTCAAATGTGCACGCAAATAACAATAATAATTACAGCAAGGAAAAATACTGCTTCGAACTACGGCACCGCCTGTAGACTTAAATACAGAGGAGACCGCTTTAAAAAATACAGAATCGATTGAATTTTTAAAAAGTTACTTATTTGCCAAACCACGTTCGCCAAAGATGCCAACTGTCTATATACAAAATTACGTAATTTTCATCCTTTATGTACGCTTATGTTACAACCGAAACCTTCCTTACGATTTTAATTACTTTAGCTTCAGTAGCTACAATTAGTTGAAAATAAGTCATTTCGTCTAATTTTTATATGATTTACTAAATGCTATATAATGTTTAATATTAGCAATATTTCCGATAATATTACTGAGTACACAGCCAAATGTGGTGTCAGATACTTGTGAGGAATTGATTATAAACCATTAAATGTTTGTCATACAAATATACAAACATACATACACACACACACAAAAAAAAACAATGTTTGTATACAAGTCAAATAGCCAAGATGGCATCTGATATTTTTTCATATTCTCTTTTAAATGTTTTAAATATAATTATATATTTTTTAAAAGGCTAATCTTTCAAATTTTTCGTACTCTTCCGATATTAACTTCCACTCCACATAGCAGCAAGGTAAAACACTATGTTGTACAGCTCATATTCAAAATATCAGAATAATTACTTTTTTTTTTTACAAATTGAAAATATCGTTTGGTAGTTTAATGTCTTCTAATGCAAATTTAAAAAACGATATTTCTATTAAGAACTTATTGTGGATTAAACTTATTTATTATCTTAAAATTAATATCATTTTAAAAAAGATTAATTGAAAAAAAAATCTTTTGAAAAGTCAAAATATTTGAATATTTATTCAAGTGGATCAAAATATTAGAATATTTCACATTAATTCTTCTTTAATTATCAAATATTCATAACTGTTGGCGTCATTGATTAAATTCAGACGATTTTATTAAAAATCAGTATTCTTTTTGCAGTTTGGTTACTTTTTCGTCTTAAAATGGGTCGTGTGAGTGACAATCCTTAATCTATTAAATTTCGTAAGGTTGATTTGTATTGACACTGTAAAAATCGGTGTTTTAAATCTAATTATTTACATTGTTCGCAATCAAGCGTAAGTAAAATACTAACACAATATTTAAAAAAAAAAAAAAAAAAAAAAAATGGAAAATTTCAAAATAAAAAACAAAAACTAAAACCGGCCGGAAACCAAAAACATCTGCTAGAGATGACAGAAAACTGAAGCGTAAACTTAAGAAAAACCGTTTTAAAAGTGTGCGATTCTTGCACCGAAAATGGAAAGAAGAAGGATTTTAAATTTCTACATCGACAACATTAAGACGTCTCTCTGCATAAATTTAAGTTTGAATCTCGTGTATCGAAAACAAAACCTGTAGTAACTGAAAAACAAAAGTGTATAAGATTGAATTGGTGTAAATCGGAGTGTGTTATTGGAATTGGTGTTTATGGAGCGAAGAAGATTGGAAAAATATATTATTTAGTGATGAAAGTATGTTTTGTGTTTCATATGGTAATCAAGGTATTGGATTTTTAAAAATGAAGCAAGAGGCATTTGATAAAGAATGCCTTAAACGTTCGGTAAAATTTGCTGCTAGTGTCATGGTTTGAGGTTGCATGAGTGCAGAAGGACCTGGAAACTTATCCACCGTCAACGACAAGGTTAACTCTCAGATATATCAAGAAATTTTGGAATTCCATCATCAGAAATTTTATTTGAAGATGATTTCATCTTTCAACAAGATTTAGAGTCACCAAATACCTTGGTGTCAATTAGGAATTGGTTCCGCCAGCGCCAACGCATAAGGTACTTAAGGTACTTCCTTGGCCACGAAACTCACCAGACCTTAATCCCATCGAAAACTTATGGTGTATAATGAAGAAAAAACTCAAAGAAAAAACCTCCTTCAAGTATAACTGAATTAATGGTACGTATAAAGTCTATTTAGGCTAATATTTATAGAAATGTTTGAAAAACACCTTGTATATAGTATGCGAGATCGTTTGTACGCTGTTATGAAAGCTAAAGGGAATGCTACAAAATATTAACTACCGTTTACTTCATATTCATAAGGTAATATTCTTACGTAAAATAAAATATTATAATATTTTGAACCAATCTAAATTTTATTCTAATATTTTGAAGTGTTTCAGAAAGCTGTATACCTAATTTATTGTGCTGTATTTTATATTTTGTAAATGTTAAAATCGGATTTAAACATTCCAGATTTAATTTATAATAAATTTAAGTATCAAAAATAAATAAATGAAAAATAATTTTTTCTTATTACTTTTTCTCAATTATTCAAATATTTTGAATATGAGCTGTACACTAAATCCCCTCTGAAAAATTTATCAAACTAACAGTGAAACCCCCATAAATATTTGTTCAGTGGAGCCTAATAAAACGTCAAATCTTCCAGAATGGGTTTCGATTGATTATGTAGAAAATTACCCCGCAAATTTATAACTAAGAAATGTAGAACCATGTTTTATATAACAAAACCATTCCCGAAGAATTATGAAACTAACAGAGTGAGTCTCATCAATATCCATTTTGTAACATTTAAACTATTTTAGCTTTTTAGCTGAAATAACGTTCATAAAATATCAAGCAAAAATGTGAAGAAGTCATGACATGAATATTTGGAGGGCGGTGTAAAATACAGTGCGTCTCATAAATATGAAGAGACACATGTTTTTGAAATTACATTTTATTAATTCAGTATAAGAAATTAAATGTTATACCTCACATTAAGAACAATGAAATAAATCTGTAATCAGGATTTTAATTTAAATAAAATAATTTCGACTCTAATAATAAAAAAAAAAAATAAAAAAATACGCTATCTCATAAATATAAAACAAGTCTGATACTGCTTCAGAGGTAAATTTTTTTTCGAATGCGAGAATACAGAAATAATGCGCACGAGCAGAAATATGCTTTAAATTACCCAAAGGAGCAAAATTGTTAGACTTGTTTCAAATGTAAAGATGCCACGCAACATTGAAAATTCTAAAAATGAGATTTGCAAAATACGTGAATTTAAAGGAAAACAGATTAACAGTTTCTCAAATATGTAAAAAAAATGGGATAAGCAGAGCTACAGTTTATAAAGTTTTATCAAAACTTACAATTTAAATTCGAGAAAACGATCTGGCAGACCGAGAAAGACTATTGAAGGCTGGATCTCAAGATCATGCAACTATTTTCGTTGCAAAAAAATGTTACTCCGACAAGTTTGTCGACAAGGTGATTCTATGGTCTCAAAGGACAGAGTACATCGTCGTATAAAAGAAAGAAAAAAATATTGTGTGCCGGTATATGTGCAGATTTCCTTCACATTTAAAGAACCTTAGTTTCAAAGAACACAAAGAACGGTGGGTACGCTCAGCTAAAGATCATATGCATTGGGAGGACGAATGGATGCAAGTCTTTTTTTTTTTCAGATGAAAAGAGATTTAACTTGGATGGCCCAAATGGTTAGATTTCATACGGGCACGATTTGAGACGTGAAACTCGAACCCTCTTCAGTAGGTAGAAAGGGAGAGGTTCTGTGATAGTTCGGGTGCCTTCTTTTTAATTGAACTACAGATTTTGTTTTTCTGGAAGGTAAAAAGACGTCAAAAAGTACATAGAAGCGTTCGATAGTCACGTGTTGCCAATTGCTGAATCTCTTGTTGGTCGGAAGTATTTGTACTGATAGGATAATGCACAGATTCACACATCAAGACTCACAAAATAGTGGTTTACTGATAACAATGTTCATATCATGTTGTGACCCGCACGTAGCCCTGATTTAAATTCAGTAGAGAATCTTTGTGGTATTATCGTTCGCAGTGTATGTCCATCTGGAAGACAATTTTCAAACGTCCTTGAGTTGAAAAAAGAAATCGAAGAAAGTTGGTTTGATATAAAACCAGAATAATCACACAACTTAATAAACATCATGCCAGCTAAAATATTTGTGTCTTTAATAAAAATGGATCTGTTATTTGACGATAATTCAAAAGCATGTAAAATATTTTTATATTTATGAGACAGAAAATTTGTCTACATTTATCAGTTTTCGAGTTGAAATTATTTAATTATAATTTAATTTACTGTAAAATGTTTTTTCGGTGAATGCCTTTTGTTATATGCATAAACATATTTTTGAATACTGAATTATAAAAATAATATTTTGAAAATATCAGTGTCCTTTTATTTATGAGATGCAATGCATATAAATTTAAAATAGGTGCACAAATTCCGTGCTTTTAAATTTTCTTCGAAACCTATATAACATTTTTAATAGAAAAATAAAATAAAAGAAAGTGATTATATAAGTTTAAAAACTGATTTTATGATGCATAATAAAATAATAACTATATGTATTAAAATATTTTGACTTTACTAGCATATTTATTTTACATGTTATATATTCCACTCAGTAGTTTTAATATTTATCGTTGCTAATTACTTCTGATGTGCTCTTCTATTGTAATAATTTAGAAATATGTGCATAGTTTAACTTTTATGGTGAGCTTTAACTTCAATGCATGAATTATAATAAAGAAAAGCTTTTCCTCAACCGTACGTTTTTCTTTTAATGACCATTCAGTTTAAGTCATCGTTATTTATTTATTTTATTTTTTAATTTTTTAAATATAAAACAAATTAGAACAGGGGGAGAGGAGAGAATGATCATCGAGTTTCTTCTGCTCTATTCTAAAAGATATTTTGAGACAAAAAAATTATCCCCGTATTTTTTCTTGTTTTTGTTAACTTCTTTAGACTGAATTATTTTATTATTATTATTAGTCGTATTTTATATTAGAAAAAATTTCAATGCATCTATATTTTAATATTTGTTAGACCGCCTAAATATCAACTGAACTATAATTGCAGCAGATATGAATTTTTTTAAGTAAAAACAAAAAAAAAAAAGAAAAAAAAATCTTTTAGAACGAAACTGTCGGTTGGTGTGCGAATATTTTTCGATTGAAACTGGAAATAAATATATTAATAAATTGAAATTTATCATTCATATTTTTCATTACATGTTGATATAATGAGTATTCTCAAACACAGCACTTTATTCCAATCAATATTTAGCATTGTGCACTGCAAAAAAAAAAAAAAAATAAATAAAAATCCAACCAAGTTTCCTGTAGGAGACGGAAAAATAGTTGTCCTTCTAAGGACGTAAAATTTTCCGACCCAGCTCGGAATATAATAC